>JANXJC010000005.1:27816375-27842005 GCA_027564655.1 Leptodon cayanensis
CAGCAACTTTTTCCCCTTCATAAATCTGTTCTCCC
Organism: Leptodon cayanensis; assembly: GCA_027564655.1. Lineage (NCBI taxonomy): Eukaryota > Metazoa > Chordata > Aves > Accipitriformes > Accipitridae > Leptodon > Leptodon cayanensis. The sequence goes on from JANXJC010000005.1 coordinate 27,816,411, forward strand.
AGAGGTGCTACCACCATCACTGATGGGCTCGGCCTTGGCCAGCGCCGGGTCCATCTTGGGGCCGGCTGGCATGGGCTCTGTCGGACACGGGGGAAGCTTCTAGCAGCTTCTCACAGAAACCACCCCTGTAGCACCCCTGGCTACCAAAACCTTGCCATGCAAATCCAATACATCTGCTTTTTGTAAAAACATGACCTTTTGTCCAGCAAATGGCTGGTTCTCACCAAGAGGTTAATTTAGTTGAAAACTTGTCAGAAAGCAGTGTGATAAAAAGAGTTTGCATATCATTACCTGGTTTCCTTTTTTAAGGAATAATGCTAATTCTGTCAGAGACCTGATCTATGCCACATCAGAGGAAGGTTTATAAGATGTTAAGTTATAAACGGCTGCACTTGAGATACACATACACAAAGCAATGAACGCAATGGAAACCGGGAGATGTGAACTGACCACCTGCGTTTGGGTGATGAAACTCTTCTGCTGCATAATGAACCTGTAGCATAAGCACTTTACTGCCTGAAAATACTGAGCATTTTTCATTAGCCGCAACTGCTTTCAAACAATTTCGGGCTGATTTTCAAGGTATTTGGACCAGAAGGTCTTGCATGGGAGGTTTTTTTAACTTGCTTGGGTACTAGTTTGTGAAGGTTTGGCATGGCTGCCTCTTGAATGTCATCTATTTTCCTGTCTCTGTTCTCATTCTTACTATATGGTCTCAGAGTATTTTTTTTTTAAATAAATATATTGCCAGTCAGAACCTCGCTTGTTGTTTAGGCTGCCCTATGGCAGCAGTAGGTCCTGACGTTACGTTCTCAGATACATTCCTCTCTGCGTTTCAGCCGGCTCTTCAGGTCCCTCACGTTGCTGTTTGCACAAGTAGGGCTTTCTCATGATTTGGTGCACTTTGTCACAGGTTTCTGAATGGCCTGAGTTCATCTCTGAGGGTTTTCCTCCTCTTTTTATTGCAATAGTCTACCTCAGCCAGGTTTTGCAATGCTAAAAAGAATAAGTTGGGGAGAAGTTTCTTTCTATCCAAACTGTGGGTTTAAAATCCATTGGTTTATGGTATGCTCAGTGCCACCTTTGCTTTCTTTGTGAGAATCAAGGATTATCCACCATAATAAAATGATTTTCTGGCCCTTATGGCTTTGTCTAAAATGCTTTATGCATTTATGATCTCTAAACTTGTGTTTTTCACATCAACTGAACTGCGTGGTGAACTAGTCTCATTTCCTAGCTTCCCTGTGTTCATTTCTTTCTACGCCCATTCCCCCCACACCTTTTAACCACACAGCAGCGAAAAAGCTGTTCTTTGGTTAGTGGAAGCCAAGCATAAAATTTTCAGAGTTTCAGGCCAATTAAGGACTTCTGTACTGCTTTAGAAGTAACAAACACTGAGGAACAGTGAATTCACAGAAAATCGATGGGATTTAGGTATGTTAGTTGATTTTATCCTGAAAACAAACTATTGTGTCTTCCAAGATACCTTATGTCTTCCGTCTCTCCCTTCCCCTGCTCCTGTGAGACTGATGGAGCAGACATGATCCGACTGACTCCTTTGATGTCAATGGGATGAAAGGCACGGCCAAATTGGGCTATGGGCTCTCGAGATGTCTTGGTGTATTATTTTCTGATTGCCTTAATAAAGCTACTGTAGCAAATCTACAGCTGCTAGGATAATTTTAATACAAGAATTGTCTTTCTCATAGTGGTATTATGTAATCATATTGTGCCCAGGAAAAAAATGTCTTCAGGATATTTCTGGAGGCTGTTCTACAATATTCATTTTGGTTGCTAATCTGATAGGTAAACCTGTTAGTTTACCTGTCACGCAGTCAGTCTGGCTTCCTTTGTTATACATGACTGTATCGCATAAGATCTACCTTTGATTCAAAGAACTCAAATTGGCTGAGGGGAGATAACCCAACTGGCAGTCCTACTCTGAAATGTGGGCACCCAAACTGCAGTGTTAGTGCCCATGTTTGCTAACTCTTTGGGACCTGACCAAATCTCACATTCAAAGATACTATTTTTTTAAAGACCTTTAGGTGTTTCATCTGCATGGGCAAGCAAAGTTTGCTCGTCCCTGACTCGTGTCAACTGTATGGCTTCTGCCTGTGCAGCCTGTCTGACAGTGCTGCAGCTCCTGCATCACCAGGAGCAGACGCAGCTGGGTGTCCCTGTAGGTGCCTATAAGGGCTCTGCAGAACCCTGTGGAGTCAAGAGTAGTAAATACATATTGGGATTAGAAAATAAGCAGGTATCCATCTACTAAATGGACCACAGCACCTTCTGAATAAAAAACTTTGTTGCTGTGCAGACACAGTTTGGAGAACAGATGAACCTTTCAGATGGTTTTCATTTATTAGTCTGTTCCATCCAACATAGATGTGAATGTTGATTCTTGCTTCCCAGAGAAGAGGACTGCAGTGATTTGCAAACCTCTAGGTATTTTACATGTTTATTTCATCTTTTCCAAACAATTACCTAAAGCTTCTTGAAGATTAAAATTAATCAATTTATGTTTAATTGAACTGTGTTTTAAAAATCACAACATGTGTCTTTACTCCTAAAGTAGATTAAAAATAACCAGAATACATAACTATCGAGACTGTAATTGAACAGTATCTTTTTCATCGCTTGCTGGTTATGTTCTTAGCATGGCTTAGCATCTACGACTGAATATTCAACAAAATATCAGCAAGATTTTCTTTCTAGACTCCTACTTTAGTGCCCAAAGCATAAATTAATTCTTACTTTCAACTGTTAGTAATGCAGCCAATACTCAGTATTTAGTATGCCGGATCTGTGATAGAAACATGTCCCCGCACAGGCAAGCGTCTTTGACTTCAGTACAGTATTAAATAACTAATGTTGTGACAGTCTTTCAGAAATGTCATCACTCCTGCTTGTCAAATGGCTCTTCAGCACGTTTACACCCGGCCGATAGCAGTGCGTCTTGTTAGCTCCGCTCAAAGAGCGGCTCTGAAGATAGAACTTCATTTACAGAGCAGAAGAGGCTTTACGTTTCTGTCAGGGTGGTTTTACAAACCATGGAAGGTGCAGGGACACTCTCAGAAGAACGAGGAGGAGCAGCGGTGCCGCTCAGAAGAGGAGCCCGCGCGGTTCCCCCACCGCAGCCCCTCCGCGTCCCCCCGTGAGTGACAGCGCTCTGATGAGCTGCTCCTCGGGGAGGGTGTCTTCCACTCAGATAAATACCTAGGCATCCGCGCACTCTGCCTCTTCCTCTTTATTAAAAAAAAATTAATCTGAAAAGCCTTTCTACCTGTATTGTTGTACAACAGAGATATGGGATAACTGCCCGTGGCTCTGATTTACGATCAGATTCCAGATGCAAGAGATTGGGCAGCAGATTATGGCTAACCTACTCCCACTTAAGCTCAGATGACAGACTATTCTTTTCCATTAATATGTTGATTTTTTTTTTTTAAATACAAACAACAAAAGCAAGAATATGGGATGAAATAAGGAGGTGGATGTGGAACTGAAGTTTCTTTTATCACCAGCTAACTCACCTTTCCACTTTAAACCTATGTCCCACCTCCAGTGATTCTGAAGATGGACTTCTTACAGAATCATGATGCCTGCCTCATATTTTGCCTGTTTGAACATACTCATATTTAATCAGCGTATTATTGCATATTTTTCCAGACACTACCTTGCCTGCAGCTATGGTGGCAGCCTTTCAGGGGAGTCTTTTAAACTGTAATTAAATAACATAAATATACAGAGAAAGAGTGCGGAAGCCGTTCGTTGAGGTCAAGAGCATTTGGGATACAAGAGGTGCTGTTTTTCAGTGCTGACCTCTAATAATTTGCATAAACCACCTGCCTTAGTTTATCTAGCTGTTAAATTGTTATAAAAGCACGTTTCTCCCCCCCAGGGTTGTGGACAGAACTCATTAATGTTTCATAAACACTTTCAAATGCTTTTGTAAGATCATCTTATTCATAGTGGGTCACACTAATGAGATCTACTGATAAAAGGTGAAAAACAGGTATTATTATAATATTATTCACTTTCAAACACAAATATTTTGACGGACTGTAACACCCATGGCACCTTTATAATGAGAAATTTATCATAATTTTTAATTAAAGCATTATTTCTAATTAAAACAACATTAATTCTAAAGCAATAATATTAATTTTTCCATTGACAAGCCAATCAAAATTCTGACACTGATAATCAAATAATTAAATTCTTTATACCACATCCCAGCTCTAACTCTGATTCTTATCCGTCTCAGTACACAGCACTGCCAGCAGCTTTCCACAATAATTTAGTGATTTCTGAGAGAGCATCCCTTCAATTTTAAGCCACCCGCCCCCCCCCCCCCCGGTATAAACCTTTCCTAACAATAAAGCCTGGATTTTCTTCTCCTTCAGCCTCAGTTGAGAAGGTTATTGCCTATTTCCAGCGACTCCTGAAATGGGCCAGATGCGTCTGCACGAGCCAGGCGTTGACCAGAAGCCTTTAGCCTTAGGCTTTATTCTTACCTCCCACAGCACCCGGGGGCGGCTGGGCTGGGACGGGCAGCGTGGGACACCAGGCAGCGGTGTGCCTCCAGTGAAAGCGTGAGGGCAGGGTGCAGCGTGGCGGGTGATGATAACCAAATAACTCCCTCAGCAGGCAATGAAAAGCCAGTCTAATTACTAATGCACGACAGACAGGAGCTAGAATTTGTCCTCTTTTTGAATCATGGAGATTTAAAAGATTTGCTACATTACTTAAGTTTTCCAAAGAACTATCTGCATTTTCAAAGGTAAAGCTTCTTCCAGACAGATCCAAGTGTTTTTTCCAGGATACCCTCAACTTTTCTTGAAAAGGATCCCTGAGGGCAGTGCTTAGTGCCTGGTGGACGATGCTTGGTTCTCCAAAGCTGGGCATGACGTGCAGCCTGCATACGCTCAGATAAACCTGCTCCAGCCAAAGTTGATGGAATTATGGCAACCAGGATTTCATAAGTACATAAAAAATATTATTATATACTGTCTTCCAGTTTTTTGTTTTTTTTTTTTTTTTTTTTCTCTGTTTTCAGTCCTGGGACTGCCTAATAGATGTTAGGTTTGTTTATGCAAGTTTCCCCAAAGGAGTGCCTTCTGGAGGGAGGGATATGTGCAAAGATTTCCTCTCTATCCAACACATTTTTAGAGCCAGCTCTAAAGCAGGCTGGAAAAGGGAAGACCTGCTCTGTAGGAATTCCTATATTTTTAGTTAACTGAGCATAGTGAAACGTTTGAGAATGTATGCTACATGAAACAGAAAAGCTGAAATGGTTACAGTGAATTGTTTCAACACTGCAGAAATTAATTTGCAGCTAGCTTTTTAATTTGTAATTCCAATGAAACTAAAAAGTTGCTGCAGAATATTTTGGTTTATCTGCAACTCTGCTTCCATTGGAAAAAATAAAATAGTAATCGGAATACTAATACTGAATCCTGCCGGTGATTTGCAAGGCTATTTGACTTTGAACCCCCTTTCTTAAAAATATCTTTTTTGAGGAAGCAGTGTTGGGTGCAGGTGATGCACCCGGCAGTTCAGAAGGAAAGCTGAGCTTGGGTGCGTTGCGTTGTCCTCCAGTGGAGCCTTTCTGCCCCTGGCAGAGTGCCTGGGAAAGGCAGCCTGCAAATACAGGCACCTCATTTAGGAGCTCCAAGGGCCCTGTTTATATGCAAATAAAACACTTCACTGTGGATTTTCCTCAACTCCACTTAATCAGTTTTTGCAGTAGGAAGGAGATGATCAGCAAGGTAGCAGAGGATATTGTGTGGCAGAAAGGACATTGTGACTGTCCAGCGAAGTTTCCTTCATTAATTGCTCAGAAAAACAAATCTTGGCTCTTTAAAAAGGCAAGCAGGCCCAGATTTACAGGGTTACCATACAGCCACAAGGTATACATGGTTGAAAGACCAAAAAAAAGTTTTAAACATAGGTGCTTGATATCCACTGGAAACGAGCTGATAAAAGGTTACCCGGACCAGCATGGAGTTAAGATGACATTTGCCAGGAGTCTGTATGTGGAGTGCTGTTGAAAAACTGTAGTTTTTCACACTTAATGTACAAGTCCGTTACCTGTTAACCTGAAACAGCTTTCAAGAATTTTGAAGGTAATAAGGAACATTGATGCTGCTGCTTTATGAAAAGTATTGAGGTTCTAGGGAGGCCACTTGCTTTGCTATGACCTACTGGATGCTATGAAATTTCAAAAAGTGGCCCAAAGCTGGCCTAGACATACATTTTTTCTGGAGAGATTGAAGGCTGTGAATTTCTACTACAGTGACCAGAAGAAGGTAACTGACCATGAGGGACATCTACAAACTTAACAAGCTGTGGAGCGTTAAAGATCAAACAGCTCACTCCTCCCCAGTCAGCTATGGGGATACAGTTGGTAAGTAACTCACAGGGTGGCCCTTCCTTTCAAAACTTCTCCTGCTCTTGTCTCTAAAGCAGACAGGGCTTTCCCCAGCTATATGGACAACTTTCTGGACCTTTGACTTTTAATGAAACACAGAAGCAAAATGTTCCTTTGCAAGCTTCATGAACATGGAAAAAAACTTCTCTTGCAAGCTTTCCATTTTGCACAACACTTTTTGAAGGTCCGCCAACTGTATCAACAGCAAACCAACGCTGCATTGTGTTTAACAGAAGTTAGAACTACGATGTGCCCGTCCCAGAAACTATGATCACGTCGTTGACCCTTGTAACACAGCCATGGCACAACTGCAATGAAACATACTCCCTTTGGCTACAGGAGGTCTACAGTTCCCATTGACACCTGCAGGTGGAAGTACCCTTAAAAGTACGCGAACGGTGATCCAGATGCAGCAAATTCTCCACCAGAGCAGCTGAACCCTGTTCTGCTGAAGAGATGGGATGAGACAGCGAAGGGCCTCGACTTCGCCCACGGCACCTGCAGAGCCTGAGCGCTCCCTGGAAGCCGCTGACCTGGCAAAGCACTGTCAACCGAAAGTGACAGCCGCTCCTGTCACCTCTTATCTTCTCTGCAGCTCAAGGACCAAAAGTAAAAAGCTCACTGTAGAGAAGATCGGGGGAAGATGTCTTCTGAGTGTCTGACAGAGCCTGGCCATTTCATTGCTATTGTCCCTATACACCATAGAGGATACAAACAACGTCTTTATGCTACTGAGACAAAAATTTGGGACTCCTTCAAAAAATTGGAGTCGTAGCGTGAATGTGTCTGATAGATGCATTCACTGCTAGGAGATGCTGGATCTTTCTTACTGGTATGCTCAAAAAGGGCAGGGATCTTTGTTCTGCTCAAACATGGAAAGCCACCAAGTGATATTCTATTTTAATAGCTTTCCTGTTGGCAGTCTGTGAGCTTATGGAGGAAGTTTTGCTGGCTGGTCCTGCCAGCAAGATCAGAACCACCTTGAGAAGGGAACAGGCCTGTTCTGTATGGGGTTAAAATTGTACAGGCAAGATTTTGGTTTTATTGGACACATTGTACTCCCTTAACAACCAGAGTAGCACTGATGGGTTTAGCTGCATGGAGGAACACAGAACTGTGCAGCTTCCAGCATCACCCACTGCTGTCATACACTGCTGGCTACACTGGTGAGCTGCCGTCTAAACTGCAGTCTCCTAAACGAGCCTGCACATCTGGATGTGCTAGAGAAGGCTTACCACAGGTCCATGCCTGCTCCTTCGCTATTCAACATCTGCAGTTCTGTGCTGCGTTCTTCTGTGATGATTATATCTTTGTAGCACAAGCCCCCATTTTTGCTTAGTTGAAAAGAGTCATTACACACCTGATGATTTGGAAGCTCCACTGTAACATTTCCAAACCTCACTGCTAACTAGTTAGCAAAAGAGCAAACCCAGCGCAGAACTACTTACTGTCATTTTTTGCTGCCAGCGAGCCCAAAGTGAATCTCATCTGAAGGATACAGGCATAGCTTTGGACTGAAGATCGGCTTTAAAATTTATCTGAAAAATATATAAGAAGACATTAAAACTGATATGTAGCTTCATGTGAGAATACTGATGTCCTGATTCACGCACACCTAGAAATGTGTGTGCTGGGTCTATAGCGTTTGCACTGAACATATCTCTGGTTGTGTAACTGGATGCAACCATTAAAAGAAAAACTTCAGGATCAGAACCAACATTAGGTCAGGGTTTACCCTCTGCAGCACCCATTTTGCAAGTCCTTTTAGGATCACCAGGCTCTTAAAGCACCTGCAGAATCTCCATCCAGCCCAGGCAACATCACCGAAAAGCCTCTAAGCATGAACCTGTCCTGGAAACTACAATTTGCTTTGAACTGTTTCAGGATATTGAAGAACAGCTTATACCTTGGGAAGATGAGGATGATATGAGCAAAAGGGCTGGTCACAAGCTGCGGATTGCATCATGAATCAGTGCTGATGTCAACTATTTGTCAAATGTGTTTTACACTTAACAACAAATTACTTCCAAAACTCGCTGTTGATAGCTCACTGATCTGAATTTAATTTGCCAAACATTTTCTATAATTTCTTTCAACATGGGAATCATGGCCTTTAGCACGATTCTTATCAAGAGAATCAGGCTCTTATTTCTTCCCCGTAGACTGAGCTATCTGCTGTGTTAACTAGGAGATCGCTCCATTAAGTTGTATTAATAACTCCAAAGTCCAGGCAACAAGGTTACCTAAACCCAGTAAATGTGTACTAAATGGCAATGTTAACAATTTAACAATCTAGTTACAAGCAGTAAGTTACAAAAAAAGTCAAGTTGTCTCTGTCTTTCCTTAGTTTTCCCCTTAATGGTCTCATTAGTTTTTGTAGTTGGGCATAGCAGTTAATGGCCTCAGCAATAAATCCAGCAAAGTGAGGTTTTAAATCATCAAGGTAGATCTGTGCTGCTGGTTTGTCTTGTTATTTTCTGTGTTGACCTCTGCTACCTTTATTTAGGTCATGCCCCCTTAACTTTAACTGTTTCGGAGTCTAACAGGCAATATCTAACTCCGAAATATTAAATCTTGACCGCATACATGCCAGGTCAGTGAGTGCTCCAGGCTCTACAAAATGATATATCAAGCCCTTCCAGGATTACAGCAGCTTAAAATCAGAAGCATTTGAAAACAGTGACAATAAAATCATGGTTTCTTTTTATTTGCCTCTTGCAGTTCAGAACTTCATTATTCAGGTTTTGCCTTATGAGGGCCAGAGAGTCCCTTTTAAAAAACAACACCACAAACCCACCAGTTTTTATTTAATCGTATGACTCAAGGACCAGGGGCTTAAGGAAGAACGGCAAGGAAAACAAAAATCACAATCAAATCTCAAGACTGGCAGCGATGTGCCTGATGCGAAGATCCTTTATTGTGATTTCAGGCCCTGTATACTACGATAATAGTCAGATTAGTGATAAAGATGATTGCATTTTGTGTTTTCTTTCTCTTGACAGCTTTCATGTCTGATTCAGTGTGGTGTTTATTGAGTCCGGGGATGTTCGGCCAGTGTACAACTGGAGTAAAACAGCCATGAGTCATGCCCTTGACATGCTCTTTACTGTGGCCACTAACACTTTATAATGTTGTCTAGAAATCCAAAAGAATGATTTAGTCAAACCATGGCTTCTATTTCATTTTTATTAAAGCTGGCTCTCTGCCTAAACTCCTGGCATTTTGAACAGTGAACTTAGGCTAGAATACATTGCTTTACCTGGAGCATTTGTAACCTTTATTGATCTGCTCAGGTAAAAGCACAGAGTAAAAGGTCTTTATTATTGATGTGGAAAATATTACTTCTCCATTGTTTTTCAGTCCACAAACATCTGTCACTTTCCCCTTGACAAATACCCTTAAGTATTCCTTGTTCTGGGCCTAGAAATCCCATCCATGGTTATCTGGTGGGATCCAGGTGTTTTTCGAAGGGACGTTTAAGGCCCTTTAGTGCAACCTCCTGCCATGGGCAGGGACATCTTCAGCTAGACCAGGTTGCTCAGAGCCCCGTCCGACCCGACCTTGAGTGTTTCCAGGGATGGGGCATCGACCACCTCGCTGGGCAACCTGGGCCAGTGGTTCACCACCCTCAAATAGTTGAATTAACGCTGGCTTGCTGTACTTTCTCCACATCTAACTTCTGAATACAATCGTTTTGCACGAATACTGCTTGTTGTGATCACCCATCTTCTCAGACCAACGTGGTCTTTTCCTGCAGCTCCGGGACCGCCCCCCCCCGGGGACCCCGCTGCGTTCCCTGCAGCAGTACTGCCCCAGGGCGAGCATCCTTCTGGAAAGCAGCTCTGCCGCCTGCTCCTCCCCGCGCCTGCAGATTTTCCAGGGGAAGGTCAATCGGCAGCAGAGGTCGTTGTGTGCGCAGCTTCGCTTTCTGATTTTATCACCCCTGATGCGACGACCCCCACCCGTCCTCTCCCCAGGCCGCGAGAGCCGAGCTCCCCCCGGCAGCGGGGAACCGAACACCTGCCCCTGCCCCAGAAGTTGTGGGTGTAATGTCACGCCTAATGGTTTGTCGAGTTGGGTTTTCTGCCTGATACTTGATGTCTCTAGTCCTTGTATCTGACAGTTCCAGCAGTGTAAGTCGTAATTTTCGTACCTGTCGCAAGCCCCATGACCCGGCCGCGGCCCGGGGAAGCTTGCTCGGTGCTTCCACCCTGCCAGGGCTGGCATCCCAGCGCCCTTTTTGCTCTTACGGCTTCTGAGGCAGAAGAAGCCTCCCAAGGTTTTCGGTCAGTGCATGGCTGTCATGTCTCATTTTGCCTAATACATGTCAAAGTGATACCTTCCACAAGTGCATTTTCCTATGCCATTTGTTGATTTCTCCTTTCTGATTCCACCTGCTGGGACTCAAACTGTCGCCACGTTGGTCACCGGGGCACAGAAAACCTCACTGGTTATTTTCTGCATCTGAGTACAGTTTTTTTAGTTATTAGCATTTGAAACGATTACAGATTATTATTTATCTATCTGTCTTCTGCATGTACAAGTATGCGTTCAGGCCATTTATATTAATTGTTCATTCCTGTCTGGGCCACAGACAGGAATGTATGTATTTGTTTCCATATTGAGGATACTATCATTTATCCTTGTACAAACAAGGTGTGTGTGCCTGTGTGCATGCAAGCAGGCTAATGTATTCATCTCTTCATATAGGTGCAACATGTTCCTGTCTGTGTTACACGAAGATGAGCTAATGTTGTGGTTCGTTCTTCTGCATGCAGGATGTCTCTATCGGCATGCTAATACTGCCCAGCAGCCTGCCTTTTGAATCATACATTATGTAAGGAAGGCAGCACTGCTTCCCAGTGGAGAACGTTTATTTTAGGTTTTCATTTTCAGAAATGAATTCAAGATGATACTCCACCATTACAAAAGAAAAAAAAAAAAGTTTTGCCTGACTGAAGTGTTGACTCAGATTGGGAGCAATGTCATGGATAGCACTGAAGAACATCTCTGAATCCAGTGGGTGGGATCCATTTCACCTTCTGGTGGCCATCATAAAGTCAGACTACTCCAGGCTGGTCATTGTGGCTCTTTCTGTAGTCAGTGAAAAAACTACAGGTCTAGAGACTCCCCCCGTAGACATCCCATCCTACGATAGATGCCTAAAGCAGCTGGGAGGACAGCTGCCCAAGGACAGATGCTTGTAGTAGGCCACTGGCCCTTGATGGCTTTTGCTTTGCTAACGTAGGTGGAGAGCTTTACTCACCTCTTTATCTGATGAGGTGAGTCTTGGGACTCCAAAAAAGCGAAAACAGCTGAACTGAACTTAGCAGCCTTTCTCTTTATATGTTTCATGACCACAATTTTCCTTGCAAGCAGGTTTTTCAAGTCTAGACATGGCCCACCCTGGATGAAAGGCATTAAAGGGAGTGGACTAGAATATGTGAACTATAAACAGCACAGACATTTAATAGCATAGATCCTGGAGGAAGCTTCAACAGAAGAACTGTGGACGCAAGACTAACCCCAAAGCCAATGAAATACAATCCTCTGGAATGTATGGGCTTGCATCTGATCCTACAGGTGAATGATGATTATCCTGCAAATGATGAAATCATCTGATTTTTAGTACGGGGGCAAGGCCAACAGCTGATGTTTGTATTGCACTGGAACTGCTGGGCAGACAAACAGGACATCGGTGCTACAGCACTGGTAAGCCTGACATGGAATTTAAAGCAGCTGTCCCCAAAGGGCTATGAAGATGCTGAGTAAAAACAGTAGGATCCAGGCAATGAACAATTAATACCCAATTTTTTATGATTTCTCCGAGAGTATTTGTGAAAAGATAGAAATCCAAGGCAAAGCCTGGTGCCTTTTGTATGTATTAAGACAAAAAAGACACGGATTTGGACTAAGCAAAACTATGAGATGTTTATGATCCAGTGGAACTGGAGCACCAGAAGGGTCTTGGAAGTGTAATAGGATACTCAAATTTGAACAAAAGGGAAAGAGATGAGCTTTCCCTTTTTTTGGCTTTGATACACTTGAGACAATCAGTAACTTGATGGATCTGGGGAAGTACACTTATTTGTAGAACAGAAAGGTTTTTTATGAGTATCAAGTTGCCGATATACACAAAAATTTGTAGAGGTGAACTCTTTCTATGTTCTAAACCTCTCTGTTTAAGTGGGATTTTTTTTATATATGATCGACTTACAGTTTATCTTTGTGCAGGTTGCCAGCCAGAATGATACAATTTGAGGTAAATTACTGCCAATACTTATTTTTAAGGGCTGAGAATATATTTTTTTTTTTTTTGTGAGAATTTCACTGGACTTTGGGTGGAGCTGAATCCAGCTCCATGTTTTAATAACAATGTTTTGGATTTGGCTGATTTTACTGTTCTAAATATGGAAATGCTTCAGATTAACACTTTTTTTTTTTTTAGGTCAGTAATGCCTGATCTGTTTCGGGCATGTCTCATAGCTGTAGCTTTTCATTATACTTTTTTTTCCTCCTCTCCTCCATCATCCCACGACCCATGACTCCTTGGTGTCCCTGCCTTTGGAGATCTATAGCACTATATTTCCTTACCACCAAGCAGCATGTTCTTTTTCTCTGAGATCTGAACCTGGGAGTGAAAAAGAGAATGAAGAAACATAACAAACTTAACAATTCTCTCTTTTCTGTTCTTCAGTCTAGCAGTACCTCTGCTCTCTCTTCCGTATCTTATCTTTAATGCTGTCATGCCTCACTAAGAAGGCTTGACTCATGGGTTGGGAACTACTTCTTTTGGTGATGACTTGTTAGATTTTTTTTTCCCCTTCTGTTTATCATGTCTGAGCTAACTCGACAGCTTTCAGTCGCTGCCAGGTTGTCAACACTGGACCCAGACGTTCCCTATGTACAGAACGAATGCGGTCGTGGCTTTCCAAGCGCAGCATCTGAAAGCCCTCTGCTCCTTGCTTCTCTCCTCTCCACACCAAATATGCCTCCGTCCTTTCCTGGAGGGATGGCATTGGCAGCGGGGGGGGGATTTGGCTCCTTTGCCCACTTGCCCCGCTGCCTTTCGGTTGAGATGCCAGCCTGGGAGTCTGTGGTGATGCTGGTGTTGGGATGTGGCTTAGAGCAGAACTGGAATGGCTGTTTCCCATCTGGTTCAGAGCAGCTGTCAGATGGTAACGAATGCCAGTAGCCAACAGCAGGAGCTTGTTTTTGTTGTGTGTGTTTGTGTTGTACATGTGTAACTTCTGAACCGCCCCTGCGCCGGGAAGCGGCTTTTCTTCATTTTGCTAACGAATACACAGAATGGCTCATGTAAAGGTGCATATTACCCTGCGCTGTGGTTTGCAAACCATAGTTTGCATTGCTCTGGCTCACTAGCTAAAAGGCCAAGTTAATGTGTATGTGTCAAAGTAATTTAGTGAACCATTAACTAGAAATACATCTTCTTTATATTTTGCAAAGGGATCTGGGAGACATGCCCACTTGACGTCTTGACTGAGAATCAGAAATGACTGTGTCAAGTCCTTCATTTAACATATAACGTGACCCAATACCTAAAACATCAGCTATGAAGTTTACATACGGTGTTTACATACAAAGCATGCATGTGAAGCAGGCTACCTGCAGGGTACTTTTTCTGCAAGGATGCTGCGTTTTCAAGAGCTGTAGAAATACCTGAGAGCCTGTGGCAAACCCACAAAATGGAAACATGTTCAGAACTTTCCCCAACTGGACATTTTCAAATAAAAAAAGAGTATTTCTTCCCTGCAGCACGTCAGTTTGGATCCCTGCCTCAGGAAAAGTGAGGACTGTTTCAAAACTGAGCACGGGGAAGGAAGAGAAACTAAATAAAAGGCAGGTCACGTTAAAAACTATCGCTGCTTGTTTGCGATTCTGGACAAATCTTCTGTGAAGTTTTAGTTACCTCAAGAACTGACTGGGTAATGGAACCAGCTTTCCAGTGCTTGCTCTTGCCCATCTGGCCAAGGGGCTTTGTGCACTTGGCTGGGACGTGACAACTTTCAGGACTGCTGGTGTGTGGCATTTAACCAAGGAGAGCAGCTGTTGCTTACTGTGGAGCCAAGATCTCACCCAGTCCCCAGCTGTGAGCTTGTCACATAACCTAGTCCCGTAATGGAGATAATAACGTTTGCCCTTCTTTGGAAATTACTTTGAGATCTGCCAAAGAAAAGGGCGTATTCAAATGCAAAGCCTGATGCTTTTATTTATTAATAGATGTTGTGCCAGAGTCACCAATCTGCTCTCGATGCCTAGTGCCGCTCTGAAAAGAGAGGATCTGCCTGCTTGATTTAACCCAGCCGGTGAGCGGAGGCCTCGGGCTGCTTCATGGTATTAGAAGCAGCACAAAACAACCAGATGTTAACCAGCAACGACTCAAGCTCGCTGTTATCCCGCCTATTCCTCCTCTAAAACTCAGCAGACTTGGCGCTGCCTACGCTTGCCTGCCAGCAGCACCTCTGCTTCTGGCACAGAGGACTGGGCTTCTCAAAACATTCTTGTTCCCTTACAGGATCACATATTCTTGCAAAAAATAGCAGTTACAGGTAAAACTATCATCTCCCTTGAGGAATATATTTTATCTGCCCCATAGGACTCATAAGGGTGGCTGCTTTGTGCTGTGCTGGTAAGTACAGCACAGGAGTAAAGCAGGTTCACCTGGTACATTGCCATTACTACAGCACTACCTGGTGTTTCTGGGTGCCTCTGGCTCAGCTCAATCCCGGCCAAAATTTCCAGGGAAGACAGGCAGGGGGAAAAAAAAAAAAAAAAATCTCTTTTCAAGCTTGCTCTGGCTTGAGCCTTCTGCTGTCAATGATTAGCAGGTGGGAGGTCTGCTTGTCTAATTTTTTTCCTTCCTTTTCCTCTTTCTGACTGCACTTTCCTGGTGCGAAAAGCCTGGTACTGATTTCAGTCAAATCATAGTTTGCATTGCTGGATCCATTTTTGCTGTCCTCAAGGGAGTGTTTTATTCCATTACTTTCCCCTCCACACTTACGGTAACAGATGACTTTTTGAAACACTTCTATTAGAATGAAAGCAGAGGGTAAAGTGGCCGACAAAC
This sequence comes from Leptodon cayanensis, assembly GCA_027564655.1. Lineage (NCBI taxonomy): Eukaryota > Metazoa > Chordata > Aves > Accipitriformes > Accipitridae > Leptodon > Leptodon cayanensis. Next base: position 27,831,935 of record JANXJC010000005.1, read on the forward strand.
TTTTGTTTTACCAGATGAAATGTAAGGGGAAGGAACTTCACTGATGTGCTTTTATGGAGTTGGTTCCTGGAGCCTACCAGTATGTTACAGTCTCTTCTGGTTTCTCATCTTTCGAATTGATTTCTCATATTAGAATATTGCCTCTAGTCCCTGAAGCATTTTTATCCCAGATATCACATAAGCCAATGCCTAATTTTAACTGCACCCTTACCCCCCGTAAGTCAGAGGGATCACGCCGCTGAGCCCCGCCGCTCGCTGCGCACCAGAGTGTTTTGCTAAATAAATGATGGGCTTAAGCAGGATCAAATTAATTTCCTGTCTGAGCTCCAAAGGAGCATTTTACCGTCATCCTCCCTCGCAAGAGGAGGTATTTGAAGCCCGGGGCAGGCCGGCAGGCCGAAGAGCCAGGAGATGGCAGCCTCGGCATTGCGATGCGGCGGCTTGGCCAGCCTCCTTTCACAGGGCCTTTTATTCCCCCTCCTTGAGCATAAAAAGAAAATATTGCGTATGGCGTGTTGTCGCGGATTTAAAGAAAAAAGAAATGGGGTGGTTTTTTTTTTCAGGGGAAGGCTTTGCCTTGCCTCCGCACCACTGCCCCGTGGGCAAAACGGAGGGTGGTAGGGAAAGGGAGATGGCGGCCAGGTGAGCGTGGCGGGGGGCCTGCTGGGCTCCCTGCGCTCGTTTTGGCCCATGAGGGCCCAATTCTCAGCTGCTTTAGGTGAGTGTCATTCACAAACGTTGGAAGAAGAGGGTCACTGGAGCCAATCAGGAGAGAAAAAAGCCCCAAGCATTAAAAAAAGTCCCACGTGCCTTGCTCTGGTTGCTAATACCTGTTAATGATGTTCTCCCTCACTGTGGGGTGGGATTTTCCTTGGCTTACTTCAGTTTCCATTGAAGTAACTCGGAAAATTCCAACAGCTTTGGTGGAAACAAACTCCAATAATCTGGGATTCTCGGAAGTGTCCTTCCTTTTCAAGAAACGTCGTTCTTCTGTGATTGAGAGACCTCTATCTTTCACAAAGTTTAATGCTGCTTCACTTCTGATGCCGAAAATGTATTGCATTGGAAATAAAGCCCAGTGCAAATGTGATTATACACTGAGCTCCTTACTCAAAGAGATTAAATTTCACGGCATTTTAAATATCTTGCATTAATATTATTTGGTCCTTCATTTCTTTTCTTTGTCTGACATTTGGAATTTATTGAACAGTCTGAGTTACTCTCTGTTTAATTCATTGTCTTCAAGGACTTGATGTATATAGCAAATTTGGCTGGCTGTCTTCAAACAGAGATTTCCACTTATAATTAGCAAATTCCTGGAGCTGTAAATGTTTCTTTGGTTTTCATACCTCCACAGCATTGCTGTGAATTGACAGAATCACTCAGAAAGCAAAGCTATTTTCGGGTGTCTCCCTGGTCAATAAGGAAAAATGTTCCTCTTGCAAAAGAAAACTGTTTCTCTTCTGCGTGAGTCATGACTCTGCTTGTATGCACAGAGGAAAAGATTTCCAGCTTCTCGGGCTTCACTGGCATTCGGGTTAGGTTTCAGCCAGCCAAGATTCACATGTGGAAACTAAATATGGTCATAGGGTTACACTCCCATTTTTTGCCCATTACTCAGGCTCCTGCATGGTGTATTTCAGTGCCTACTCCCTTTCTGCCGCTGCGCATCTCCCTCTGCAGTGATGGTTTACTCTGTGGTCAAGGCTAGTAAGATCATAGGCAGCGCCACTTACAAACAAGTAGTGTGTTTCATCTTCGGCTTAGGAGCACTATATAAATAAAAAAGACCCAGTATTAATCCTGGGAGGGAAGCTAAAGGCTAGATACCTTTATAAAGCTCCACGCTAAAGGGTGTCATCTTAAGCCTTACTCCAGCTTTCAGCTGTAGTAATCGCCACAGTTTTCATGGTAGAACCTGCCAAAAATAGAAAAACAAGAGGGAGAGAACATGTTGTTTTTTTGAAAACAAAACAGCTTGTGTATTTTCAGCAACAAGAAGTCAGAGGGACATTTTTGTAATTATATATAACAGCAGAAGGGTTCTGATGTCATGGGAGCCAGAAAAATACATCCTAAATTATACTACATTTCACCACGGAGGTTAATCAGCGAGCCAGCAGCGTTTTCAGGTCCCTGCGAGGGTGTTCAACCCCTGCTTGGGACCAGTCAACACATGTGGCTGTGGAAGGGCAGTGGGGAACACAAATTACCGGGGTCTATCAGTTCCACGGCGCTCTGACGTGGCGACGCAGCTCTCGGCGAGGCGCTGGCTCCCTTCCCCTCCGCTCTCCCGGGGAGCCCTCGTCCCCTCCTCGGGCGCTTCATAGAGCTCTGTGGGAGTAGCAAGGGGCCTGATCTCATACTTCGGGCTCGGCTTTGCCTTCCTCAAGAGCTCTGTGCTCTCCATTCGTCTCAAAGCTATTCCGTGCTGCCTGGAGACACAAACCTCAAGGCATCCACCAGTGAAGAGGTGACGTTTGCTCTGGTCCCAGTTTCCACCCTTCAGCCTCCATGCAGAAGTCGTTACAGAACGGTAACAGCACCGCGATCAAAGTTTTCTACCAATCGGTCCCAATTTCAGCAAGGCTTTTACGTAGTGTCAAATGCATAAGTTTTCCCAGCAAATTATATGAGACCGTACTTGATTGAGACAGACTTATGGTCAGGCTGGATTACCGTTTTGGTTGAGAGATATTTTGTTAACTGATGATTTACTCTTGCCCTGTACAACCTCCACGTGACTTTGTGGCTTGCTGCAATATTTCTGTTAGAAAACAAACCCAAGATTTTTATACAATAGCTGTGGTGACTACATGGATTAGCAGCCTTGAACTAGAAGTATCTCATACAAATTTTTCAGTCAAACTTTTTAGATTAGACTTACTCGTTTCTGTATTTTTTTATGTTTAACTGCAAATAAGTTACTAGTAGAAGAAATGGAAGATAAATTATTCTAACTTTAATTAGATAAACAAAGCTTATTTCTGCGAGAAGTGCTACACGCTAGAGAGCCAGAGTACAGAGTTTGAAATCACATCAGATTTACCGCGATCGCATCGCTACTCTCTGGCTACTGAAGGGTTTGCGTGGCAGAATTCGTTCCAGCTTCAGTCCTAGGTCCACACAACACAGAAATTACCCGAAAAATGTTATCAGTTTTGGAAGAGGTAAGAACTAAAAAATGCTGTAGCTTATTTCTTTAACACGAGAACCAGCCCTTTGAAGAGAGATGGCATAGGTATTTCTGCCGGGCAATATGAAAGCATTTTTACTTCTGTTGTGTGTACCAATATTTATTCTGGAAACAGACAACTTGTTTTGTGAGAACTATTCCATTTCACACCCTTTTCCAAGACTATTGAACTGTCTTTAGAAATATTCAGATATGCCTTATGCCAACTATTTGCACCTGTTACATTCTTTATGCAAAATTAAGTCACTGACTGTAAAGCTCCCAACGGACTTATGTTCTGCGTCAGAAAATCATTTGGTGTTTATACATACTGAAATTTGATAGTACGTGCCATGAAAAAGGATCAATGTGGCTGCTCATCTGGACTACAACTACCCACATACCCTTGGTTGACAGATATACTGTTATTTCTTAAGATAAAAGTGTCATTTCTTAACAGACTTTCATCAATAGCAGTGTTTGGTAACCCAGCAGGACAGCTTAGTTTTGGGGAGCAATTTAGACTTTGCATTTGACATACTCAGATTTCCTGGGGCCATGGCAAGTAGCATCATATACTGAAAGGACTGGATCTAATACATTGGTATTATCTAATGACATTGGTCATTATCTGATGGGCATTTGGAAACATAGTACTAGGACCCAACAGAGAGCAATAAAATGGTTAGCTAGTAGCTTTTAGCCACTTTCAAGGTGGTTTCCTTAAAGGAGTAAAAGCTTTTTGCTTCTAGCTGGTGTTTGTAAACCGAGACAAAAAAGAATGTAAGCTCCACCTAGGAGAAGGTTATGAAATACTACTGAACAGGCAGAAGGGCAGGTAGAGAGTGATTTTATTTGCATAAGCTTTCTATCCAGAATTATCTACATAACTGCTGGAAGCTCAAGCTGAAATGGAGGCAGAGTAGAACAGAGATCAGAACAGGGCAAGGAATTTCTTTAAGACTCCTGCAAGTCGTAGACCTTCTGCAGACCTTATGATGAGCTAATATGGAGGTGCTGGCTTTGGAGGGAAAGAAATACGTTGAGCTGAAGCTGCTGAGCAGAGCAGCAGGGCTTGGTGAATTCCCTGTAAGTCTCATGAAACAAGTAGGGTGGCACTGAGCATCCCTATGAGCTAGCGACATGTCTGTGTGAATGAAGGAATTCCCGGATATCGTGGTGATGTAACCACTGATGGTGAAATATGGAGAAGGGCTAGCTGAAATGGCAGTAGTGACCACAAAAGGGCAAGAGCTGAAGCAAGTATCATGGTTGTGGCTGTGAAACTGAGTAAAAGATTTAGTACAGTGTGCACCTTTAATCGTTGCTAATACAAATATATGATTAATTCAGCATTGTTAATTCTTCTCGAGTTTATTTTACTTTCCCTTGTCTCTTTACAGGCTTAACCTTCTAAATGAGAAATATTGCTTATCGAGAGAGTCAGGGTTCGATGTCCCCAGGACTCAAGGTGAGGGTTCAAACTGGAGGCTTTTGCTAGTGCTGAGAGGAATTTCTCTGCATTTAAGCCCAGTTCTTGTTGCCATCAGCAACAGGGTTGCTTTGAGTTTCAGTCCTCAGGAATCCATGAATCAACTGGTCATAAGCAATGAAGATTTTTTTTTTTCTTGTTTTGGATGACTATTCACCAACAGGATAGTTTCAACTGTAAAATTCTTAGTGTCTCAGCCAGGAAGGAGTAAACTGATGATGCATGGAGGGGTCCAAGTTTTTTTGAGAACTCTGCAACAGAAAGGTTTTCCCCACTCCACTGAAGAGCTGAGCAGTGCTGGCTGTAATGTCTCTGTGCTGAATGCTGGTAGTTGGTCAGACAATTCTGCAACCTAGAGGAGTAAATCTGTATTTTCAGTGGCCTTCCTCAAAGGATGCTTGTTAAAGATACACAAAGGAATTTTTTAAACTATAGAAATGATACTCCAAAGACCCTCAAATTCAGACAAAAAGATCCACTCCTGCTACAGTCTGACAAAAGCAGCTCCGGCTCTTTGTCTCTAGGCAGCTTTGTTTCACAGGGTTCTTCAGACTGTTTCAGAAACTCAGCACAGATGAAACAGGCAGAATTTTACCTGTTTCCAGATGTAGTTAATCCTTGTCTAATAGGCAGTAACAACACCTGCTCTTGTTAAAAGAAGACGGCTGAATTGACAGACATCTGTAACGGTTGAATCGGAGTCTACACATCATGAAATAAAGAGATAAAACACTGTACAAGTCAGGAGATGACAAAGTATGAACAAACCTTAAAGGCAACCTTGTCTAAACCTACAAGAACTCGTACGCTCTATTCAGTTGTCAGTTCCTATTATTAGCATACTTACTGTCCTGCAAGGAATCCAGATTATAATGGAGGATTTCTGTCAGTGCGATAGAGCATATCTATAAAATGAGTAGTCTGGCAAGGCAACACATGCTTATCGCAGGCAACACAGGCGAAGCATTGCCCACCAACAGACTGGGCTTGGGCTTCGGGATTGCCTGCAGAGAGTTTTTGTGCATGAGTCTGACTGCTGCTGGCAGCACCGGGAGATTCCCCAGCCTGCTTCCCAGCGTGCTTCTCCATGATGGGAAGCCGTTTCCAGGCCGGATTGTCTGCCCAGCCGGGCTCCTGTTGTGCGAATCTGGTCATGCATACTGTGTCCAAGGCAAGTTCTGAGCTGATTTGTCAGTGCATTTAAACCTAGCTCTATCTGGGCATACCTATGCTCATTCCCCCTCAAGGCAAGGCACACGCAAGTACAAATTTGCACATCTTGATGATGCTTTACTGCCTTGGTTATTGCTGTCTCTACTGGTGCCTGTCGCTGCGCTGTTCATATTCGCTCTCCTGTAGGATTCTCTTTCAGTTCAGAATTTACCTGCAAAATGTTACTGGTAGGAACTGAAGAAAGGTACAAAGTGTCATCCCTCTCCTTTTTTCCTTCCAGAAGTCTCCATCTATCACTGCCAGATGGAAATGTACCTGCTGTGCACAGCTTCTCCTCATTCCCTGAGTATGCAAGGCAGACCCCTGAGATTCTCTCACCCCAGCATTCTCTCTGTAGAATATACCTGCTCCTTTTGATGTACTTCTTTGTTTTTTGTTTTTTTTTTTTTTTTTCTTTTAGCACTAACTATTTAGTTTCCATGTCACATTTTTCACTTTGGATTTTCTGCCAGTAGGATTTCGGGCAACATGTACATCTGGCAAGCTACATCTGGAGCGCTGGTTGCTGGAGGTGGGCAGGCTGAATGTTTTGATGAGTAATAGTCACAGGTGAAGGCCTATATTCTGATGGTTGCCAAAAAGTTACACAACTACAGATCCCTTGGTCCTTTAAGGTTCGTCTGAGCTGATCCTCTAGTGTAAAGCATTTTGTAGCTCAGAATAAGTAGTCAGGAAAAGATTGTCAGTGCCCAGACGTGCTGCAGGGGTACTCCATATCCTGGATAAAAGGTTCAGAGATATGATCAACGGAGAAGGTCACAGCTATGACAGCCTTAGATTTAGGTTAAACCCTGGGTGCCAAAACAACCGCTGAGAGCTGCTGTCCTTCTGCAGAAAACAGAGCAACCTTCAGCGCAGGTGCCTAGTGTTTCAAGCTGGAAGACAGAATTCTCTCTAGAAGTGCTAGAACTGGAGATTATAATGCTTTTATTCCCCTCTGCACTGACGACTGCTTGATGAAAGGGAAAATCTAAATTCTGAAGACTTTAGACCAATAATGGTGTCACAAAGCTCAGGCGGTGCCTTTAAGGTGACCTGGCACCTACTGGGAGCTGTCATGCCGCATCAGGGGTCTGTGGTTAGTTCCTGCACAGCACCCAAGGAGAACTGGTCTTATAAAAATTCGATCCAGAGTGGTCAGCATATTGAGCAGTGAGCAGCTTAAGTTTACACCTGGGAGCGCAGTGAGAGGAGTTTTAAGTCTCCTCTATCTCGAGGAGTGAGATGCTAGACTACAAGCAGCATCATTTCCCAGCGCTTGCTGGTGATCCCTGAGAATACCTATCACCTCCAGCTCCTGCAAGAGAGGGTCACAGCTAGAGGAACATCTTATTTGTATGTCCCAGCACCCCAGCAGCGCGTAGGTGTGACCTGGGCATCCTTACAGTGAGTTTTACTGCCAATTACGTGCCACAGAAATTCAGGTGTCTGCAGGGTTATGTAAATTCAGGTTCTCAGAACAAAAGCAAATTACCTACTGACATTGCGCATAGGGCCTTTAGTTGATCGTGTCTTGAATTAACACTAAAATGTGTCTTGTCTAAGAGGGCGGACACAGGCTGGTACTGAGCCTAATCACTCTCTTCCCACTTTTGCCATGCTTAGTAAAAGCAGTTACAAATCTAGTGAGAATACTGTGCATTTATACATTGCCATGGTTATCAAATGTAAAACATCTCGCCACTGTGCCTGCAGAAGGCCATAATAGAGAAAAGCATCTTGAAGACAGGATGTGCTAGTTGAGCTATACAATTGAAATTTCAATTAAAAATTCTACAGAAGAAAGCAAGATAGAAATAACATAACTTGTATCACATGGTGTCCCAGTGCCAGATAACACAAAAAGTGAAAGCGTTAAGGTTTGTAAGACACAGATGAAGACAGCAAAGGTGTCTAGCTCAGCAAAGACTTTTATTCTGTGCCTCTTTCCTCCTCCTCAGGAGATGAGGAAAAAAAGGAGGAGGATGCAGCAGACGCACAAGGCAATGAAAGCAGGCAAGTGAACGGAGAACAGATCTAGTTTAACCTAAGAGAGGGGCAAAAGATAGCTTGGGTGCAGCTACGGAAATTCCCCATCATTAATAAAAGCCTATCGTTTGTCATTCGTTCCAATAAATGTATTTCAAAAAAATATTCTGCATTTAGTCCACTGTTCTTAATCAAATTCAGAGAGATCAACCACACAGTCGAGCAGTTCACACTCTCATTTCTCAAAACTTGGTTGCTCCAGCTGTTTTTAACTGGAGCCTCCAGCTCCCCCATATGTTGTCTCAGGGTATTCAAAAGAAAATGGTTCAAGCTAAATGGCGCAGTTTAAGAACTGGTGGCCCAGAGGATGAGAAGAGTGGCCAGCAACAGCCAAGAAAGTTGTCTGGTAGGAGGGAAAAGTGGTGTTGAACCCACCTGAACCCACAGGTCCTGATGCAGCTTATGACACTGACTTTCATATCTAGTAGCGTAAGACTATCTACGCCCCATTTACAGCCATGGTAGGAGATTGCCCGACGCCATGGTCGAACAGCTCATGTCTAGTCCCCTAGCAGACAAGCCTGCATCTTGCGATGGGGTGTGCTGTGACTGTGGTGTCGGTCAGAAGTGGTACTGCGTTGGGAGCCTGGCAGGAGCACGGGTATGAGATTCACGCACAGCACAGCCCTGTGCCCGCTGCCCAGCAAAGCGCCGGGGACAGTGCAACCGCAGGGTGAATCTGCACATCTCCCCCACGAAGAGTCCCGGGGGCATGACATTATGAACGGTTAAGATGAACAGATGTGTCTGTTCCGAAACTGCCAGGCTCTTTGCAAAAACAAGGTATTTTTGAATACTGGAATGCTCATTTGCTTTACTTTCACATTACAACTTTCCTTTTACCTTTTAAAATACTTTACATTTTCTCAGAATTCATAGTCCAATTCAATGTACTATTTGCTACCATTGGACTATTAACTACCATTAAACACACTATTCTGCTACTGGAAAATAGATGACAGACTACCTTAAGCTGGTATCTGCCATTTGAACATTAAAATATGGTTAACAGATTTGTAGGTCAAAATGCGATGGCCTGTTTGGTTGGACTTCAGTGTGCTAGGTTAATGGTGTGACAGGTATCGCGCAATGATCCCATAGAAAAGAACTGTCCTGGCACAAGTTAGGTCTGTACACAGCTGGATAAAAGCTGTCATTCCCCTATTTCCATACATTAAATTCTTAGGCTAATGAGCTTTTATTAGGAACAAACCTGTTTCCTCAAAAACGAAAGTTTTAAACAATTTTAACGGAAAAGGTATCTGGACAATCCAGATCTGAATTTTGGATGGTCAAAGTCTTCCACGTAAAATGAACTATAAGCAACTCATTGTATTATGATATTGTTCTGCTAATTGATACTAAAATAATCTAAATGTAAACATCATTACCCTAATTTGAAATGTTGCAAAACTGAGGAACAAGAAAGCAATGGAATTTGTCATCCTTAAGTATTTAAACAAGCTTAGGCTCCCGATTCAATGCTGTATTCACTAGTTCTACTCCCTACTTATTTAGCAGCAGAAAATATTTACTTGGGAGAAAAATGTAATTTTTTGTTGGGGAGAACCTTCCTGAGTCAGATCCCGAACCACAAATTAAGACTGTTTTGTGCTTTCTTTCTTGGGAAACAAATGACATCGCTTTCTGTTTCTTTGTCAAGAAATATTGGGCTTTTCTTCCTAATAAAATGAGATTTATTTACATGACTTTCAAGGAAAAAGAAGTCAGACAGGAGCTACCATTAAACATCTTTTTATTGTAGTCTTTAATGTACATGCAGAATTAAAAAAAGTGTCAGTTATATCTGTAAGCATATAACAATGTAAAAGTCTTGGATCAGCAAAGTATTTGGATTAGGGACTAATAACTCTAAGTGAACAGACATCTTTCAGGATATTCAGTTTATATGGTAAATCAAGAAGGCTTTCTTCAGAGTGATTTTCCTCATAAAAAGATAAAATATTTCTTGGTTACAATCTCTCTTGTTTTTAATACTGAAAAAAATCTATAATAGTACACTCTCCATTATGTACATAGAAAAACATAAAACTATATCCATACCAGTGTCTGTTTTAAATGCAAACAATAGTAGTTAATAGCTTTGTAATTTTTTTGTGCACCCCTTCCCCTCTCTCCCCCC
>JANXJC010000005.1:27845008-27859580 GCA_027564655.1 Leptodon cayanensis
CATCCCACTGGGTAGGGGGGGGAAGTGAGTGAGCGGCTGCGTGGTGCTTAGTTGCTGGCTGGGGTTAAACCACGACACTAACATAATAATATTTAGAAGGAACACACTCTTCCACATATTTCATACTTTTGATTATTCATAAATAGTTCAAAAAGTCAGCTAAGGAAGCAGGGCATTCCAACAGGCATATTTTACCGCTCTCTGTTGAAATACTGCGCTATTCAGGAAGCTTAATTGTCATAACATTTCTATTAGAAAATTAACAGAATTGCAATGATGGTTCAGCTCCATGTCACACAAACATGTGTTTGATATAACCCACAATGCAGGATATTTAATTTAGTTAGCACAACCAATTGCACGGGTACTGCATTCCACAGGAAAGAGAACATCACAACACCATTCCTCTGCAAGAAACTAAATGACTGTTTAAATCAGATGAAAGAAAAAAAGAAATTGCATTCTTGGGACTGGATCCCAAAGTGAGATGATAATGCTGCTGTAAGTGAAGATGTACAGGAGCAGGGTAAGGACGACATGGGCCAGTGGCCTCAGAAACTCTGGGAACAGTACCTTTAGCATGCTGGGAGGAGGTGAATATCCATACACTCGGGATAAGTATTGCTTAATACTGTAGGAAAAGGCTCACAATCACTTCTTCAAATCTAAAATATACATAACAATTGAAAGAACTCCTCCCTCCCTCCTGTTGAATCTTCAATCGCCTCCAAACAGAAGTTAACCAACGAAGGGAAAAATACTATAAAACTCCCGGACTTTCCAGTTTCTTAAACAAAAAAGGTAATTCCAAAGCAAAACTGCACGGTCTAGGTGCAATTTGCTGGAAGGGCTTGAAAGTCCTTGGGAGGAAATTTCTGGATCAGATGTGATATCAAGTATCTTGAATGCCTAACATCAAGCTGGCTTAATTCTACATATTACTGGGCCTAAACATCACCTTCTGCCAGTGCTTCTCTCTAGACACCATATAATGCAAACTATAAACCTCCTCTTTATCTGCTACTCTGAACTAGGCTCTAGTGATCTGAAAGTGATCTATGATTCTTTGGGATGGGAATTCATCATCACCACCATCACACTGAAAGGTAGCATTTGGGTCGAAATTCTGTCTCCACGGAATCCAATGGCAGACTGCATTGGCGCAGTACCCAGGGAACACGCCTCAGTGCTGCGCGCCTGTCTGCAAAGGCGTGCAGAGACAAAAGTCTGTCTGGACTTTCTGAAACTGAACAGCATAATTTTAAATAATAGCTACAAAAAGAGAAAATGAAAAGAGAGTTTGAATCACGGTTCTCTTCTGCAGTAGTTCTACAGGTGTGCAATAACCTCTGCTTCTGTAGGTCATACACATGAATTTTTGGTACAAATCTTAGAAAACAGTTTCCTTGAAATCAGTGTCTAAAGACAGCATAGAAAGTAGACTACATTCACGGCAGAGTGAAGACAGGAAACTGGAAATTATCCGGGCTCTGTAATTTCAGTGGGTGCAAGACTGAAGCTCTGGTGGAAATATCTCTAATTCTGGGAAAGGCATCACAGGCAACAATATGCTCTCTATTTTCATTGTGGGGTTATTTGATATAAGAGTTCATGTTTGGGGACTAAACAACTGACAAAAAAATAGCTTTATGAAGTACATTGGCCATAAAATAATTACATGAATCAGTCATTAAAAGTCAGCTGCAGTCTAGTAAGACAGGACAAGGAACTTTCCTGGATATATTGTGATCTTTTTACTAAATGAAACAATCAGATGTCCTGTATTGATCACGGGATTTTAGGACTGCATCATGAAAGAAAGAAGAAAAGGTTGTAGACGCATACATGGAGAAGTCAATAATATCTACAGATGATGGCATCTAATTGTCTTATGTCTATTCCCCCGCCCCAAAGATGATTGCAAGATCTGTATATTGTTCACTGAAATCAATCTCATTCAACTGAGTACACATGTTGGAAAAATGTATGCCTGAGCACACATTACATATGCCAGAGCAAGTATATTTTCTTTTTGGAATACACAAGCATACTTATAGTGTCTGTTTCTGCAGCTGTTCAAAAGCAAACTTTTTGTTGTAGCCCATATCCCATGTTAGCTCATTTTCAAAGCGATTGGGTGTTCTTAGCTTCTCATCAATGTTTGCCTTGAAATCAGACAATAATAGCATGCAGATGATGGCAAACCCCAAGATGATTACAGCCAAAAAAAAGTTGCTTCTCAAAAAATGCTACTACATGAAGACTACACGATTGAGCATAGGCCTCTTATTCTAAAACTTCTGGCAATTTATTGGATGCTTCCCACCAGTTGATGCTGTGATCCTTGGCAGAGCCCGTTTGTGCACACAGCCATTGTACAGCAGTTCAGTGCATTGAGGGCTATTCAGGGTCATACCTAAAGTCTTTTTATTCAGTTCAGTTGTGGTGAAGTCTACCTTGTATTTTTATTTTTATCCTATTTTTATCAGCAAAGCACAGTTTTGGCATGCAAGAAGAAACCATAGGTTAATGTGAATTTCCTAGAACTTTTAAAATAAATTGTAAGATTGGCCTGTAATTTGATTCCTTTCAAAAGAATTCACTATAATGAATGTTTTGCTGAAAAATGGAAGCCAGTAAACTTACTGGTTTTTAAATCAGATAGTAAACCTTCTGTAATCAAGATTCTCAGTAACTAACGTTTTTAGCCTGTTGTGCGCTCCAAGACGTCCGTGGAGTTAATCCTGGGGAGCTGACAGAAGAATCATGCCATATAACTTTTCCAGATGGACAGCCCTGTCCTCATTCCAGGAGATGATGCTAATATTAGAACATTTATGATATATCTTTGGCCAGGATTTCCCAGCTCCAGTCATACGCAGTTGTCCTAAAAGCACTCAGGAATCAATCTGCCTGTGAGATGATACTAACGGTACATTCGTGCCACCAACAATTGTCAAGAGGTTACTTTCTTGGAGCAATTTCAACGGCTCTCAGAATGTTTCTACCAATGTGCGGAAGCTGAATAGATGGCCCTGTAGGAACCACAGCTGATGTCCCACTACCGTATCCTTCCCATTTCATTATTCCTCAAGTCCCACGTTCCACGTTGCTCCAGTTTGAATAAGGGAGATGATACCAAACTGAACTGGAGAGCGAAAAGACAAGAGAAACAGCCTGGCAACTCCAAAAACTCTCACCTGAAGAGAGTGTTCAAACGAAGCTGTTATGTCCCTGAAAGCCGCAAGAAGGTTACGGAATTACGTACCTGTCAAGAGAGCCCAGCTACGACTGGAAGGTGAACCTCCGCGGTGCTGCCCAAACCCAGCCTTACCCGCAGCAGGGTACGGTCTCAGCAAAGACAGGCGAGGAGCTGACGTAACCGGGGCTCTCCTGCTTCTCACCTGCTAACAGATCACGTACAGAGCCACTGGCTGGGAAACAGTCCATTTATTTCACTGTTCAGGCAGTACAGAGAAGCCCTTACGCGGCCGGAATTGAGATATCACCCAGATTCTTCCTGCACTGAACCACTCCCACGGAAGATCCTGTTTTTAACTCGTAGGGATCAGACCTCCACAGGCAGGAGGAGGACTGCGTGACTGGATGCATTTTGCCTTGCTGTGGGTTAGATTTACATCACTCGGATTACTCGCTCCTCAGTCCCTCCTATTACTCTCCTCTGGTTTTTAGTTCGGCAGCGCTTAGTGACGGTCGAGTGCCGTCAGGCTGATAACAGGAGTCCAACTGGACTAAGTAAAATAAAAATAGGACTGACAGCAGAAAGAGAAGTGGCCAGAAATACGACCCTAGGGAAGAAAGACACTCTAATTTCTGGAAGTGAATCTAACTGGCTTGCAAGGATAAGATACCTCTTTTAGGGTACTGTTCTCGAGGCCATTTCTGCCAAAGCACCAGGTGCATATAGATCTGTGAAGAACTCTGTTTTATCTACATCAAGGCACGTTTAGGTTAGGCACAGGTATAGTTCAGTAGACTGCACGTTCAGCGTGCAGTTTGCTCCTCCAGAGCTGTCAGGGCGCGCTGTGAAATCACATTGAGTTGTTGCCAAGCTAATGAAAATACAGGCACGTTCACTTGCAACAAGGAGAGAAGTAAAGGAAATTTGTTTTGACCCTCTAAAGGATGCTAATAAATCGCTACAGCCTTCTGTTTCAGCCAAAGCTATTAAACACTATCAACTCCTGTTCCATGCCTACAATACACTTCCTGACTTCAGCTATTCTTTGTTTCCTACTATTCAGTTTGGTAAAGCCCTTTTTTACATTGCTTGAAGCTTTTGTCTGATTCTGCTGTGAGAATTACCACAGCTTCTTTTGCTCTGCATATGTTTATTAAACTTTTACCAGGAAATTAAGGAACCTGCTTTGATTCGACAAGGCATTTATTTACAAGAAAGGGAAATGGTATAGGGAATTTGTCTTCTTTTTTGCAAGTCTGTTTAAAGAAAAAACCTATTTATTAAAAAAGCTTAGCAGTGTAAGATTACTGTTTTCTTTCTAAAAAAACCCCCAGCTGACTCAAGAATTATATATGAAAATAGCTGACCTGTTGACCCTGCCACTTTAGTCCCTATGTATCAAAACATGGCAGGCTGGAAAGGTGTGTTAAATGCCAACCTCAAATTGCCTACTTACCAGTTGTGCTTCTCCTCAAAAGTTTGTTCTTTGGGGTACGTAACATCCATTACATTGGAAAGTTTACTGTGCTGGGTCTATCAGAAAAAAAATTATTAAGACCATCAGCATTTTATGGGGGCTCTGACCAGCATTTTATGGGGGTTTTGACCTAATCTACATTATTCAAATCTTTGTGTGTGGTAGCCGTGTGCTGTTACTGTGCTCGCAGCGTGCAGTTTGCACTGACAGGCACCAGCACTACTCCACGGAGGAGGAACCCAGACGAACGGTGAGGATGCCTATATTTCTGAGAGCCATCAGTATCTTCTGGAGTCAGTGAAAGGATGCTCAGATCCTTACTGGATCTCTCTCGATTGATCACTAATAACTCCAGTCAGACAAACCACCTAAATATGCACACAACCTGAAAAACGTGAACTGCCCCACTGACGTCAATGTGCTTACACGCTCTGCCAGACCAGGGCTATAGTCAAGTCTGAATGTATATCTATACAAGAGTCACAAGCCAGTTGTCTTTACATTTTTAGCGCAGAGTAGGGAAACTGTCTTTACGGCTTACCCTGTGCTGTTTTTCAACAGGTTTTTCCCTGACACCAAGACTGTAAGTATAATATTGTTCCACCCTATTACATTGTGTCCCTGTAAGACTTGAAACAGACATACAGAAAAAAAACAGGTATGATCTTTTTTTCTCTTGTGATAAATGCAATTTGTAAAATTTCCCAATGCATTCAATGCCCTTCAAAGAAAAATTCAACAGAAGAAAATGTCTAAAGGACCACAAAATGACAAGCCATTCTATGGCACGAGTCCCACTTGGGAGGTAATGTTCAGGACAGGTGCAGCACTACTAACTTTGGAGAAGGCTGTGGTGTGTGTTAAGAAAAATAAGAAAATGCATGAGCATATGAGATCATTATTAATTTTTGTACTTCCACATACTATTTGGAACTTCAAAATTGCCAGTTACGGTGCTTGGAGAACAAAGGCGTCACAGCAGCAGAAAAAAAAACCATTAAGCAATAAGCTCACAACCATTCTGTTAAACCAATAACACCAGCTAAACATCTAAATGACTCCTTGACCCTTTGAAACATCATGTTTCCACATCTGCTGATGCTTGTCTTCTGGACCACTGCCACAGTTTATCAGAAAATGAAGAAAAAGCTTGTAAGGTTGTTTCTACCGAATCCGAGGGAAGGAGCACGGGAGGTGTCGGGACTTCTAGCAGTCTCCCTAGCTCTTCTCCCTTCCCTCGCATCCCAGGCACCAGGGACTCGTCCACCCTTTTAAGAGAGAGCCCTGTGTAATCTCCACCTGGCAAACGTTTACCTGCAGTTATGTAGAGAAGCTGGTACTTTGTTCCTGAAAACACAGAGCTTCGTGATGCCTAGATGTTCTACTTCCTCACTAATCATTGTTTCCAACAGCAAACATTAGGCGCTGTCAGGTGTGTAGTAAAGGCAAAATTCATCCTATTCCAGAGTATTTGTATCAGCCTCAGGCTACAGCACGGGTGGCTACAAAACGTGAACGCCCAGCGGTGTTCAGAGACGGGATAAGTTCAGTCACAAGATGGGAAATCACCTTTACTGTCGGTATGGTGGCAAGCATCTAACAGGGGAACCCCAAGAGTCCCTCCGGGCTGGGGCGAGGCGAGATTAGCCCCTGCCCGTCAGCCCGGACCTCTGCCTTCGGAGCACACTGCTCTGCTGGGGACTGGCCACATCAGTCCTTCGCACAGAAAAAGAGATGCCGTGAGCGCAGGTGGCTAGGAACATAGTTTCTGCGTAAGGCTGGTTAAGCGCAGAAAAATGACAAGTAATTCCAAAGTGAATGAAACCCTAAACAAGCACGCGGAACCGTTCCACCCCAGTTACTTGTTCAAACCGACCAACGAATTTGCCCTACGTTCCCTGTATCCCTGTGCCTGCTTTCCATAATATGGCAAGAAAAGTGTTCTGCTGGCAGATCTCTTGATGGAAATAGTGAATCTCTCCTGAGTACCATAGAGCATGCCAGAAAAGCAAACAATGCTTTAACAAATAAGGATATTCATGTTGGAAAGTAGAGTTGAAGGACTACACTCTTCTAGCCAGAGAAGAAAACCAGTCCCGGCAGGAGTGACCCCTACAGCACACGTAACAGATACTTAAATGGATTATGAAAAATTTTAAATAATTCCATGACTTAGAAAAAGGTCGTGACTGCAGATCGCCATTTCACAAACTGAAAATCAATGAAAATAGCCAAAAAATAATTTGCTTCTAATTACTGAAAGAAAAACCTCCCGCTCCCTGCCCACGCTGAATTACTGACTGCATACCAGAAAAGCCCCAGCGATGGGCTTTGTTTTATCAGACGGGCAGGCTCATCAAAATCCGCGGGAGTACGCGTGAGAAAAATGCGACTGAAGCCAATGGGTCAGCACCGCAGCAACCAGCCGTTCTCCAGAGATCTCTTCCTGAAGCACTTGCCTGTCCTGTCTCAATACAGTCCGGCAGAAGGAAAGACCAGCAGCTTCGAGGAGACAGCTGCGCTCCCCTGAAACACAGCGAAACCTCCTCTGCAGGTGGGCATATCACGTCAGCTAGTTCCTTGGAAAATAGGTTGGTGTTGTCGGAGCCAGCAGTCAGGAAATAAAATGGCTATTTTTCCTCCCTGGAAACTGGGCTGCTGGGAGGTTATTGCAGTTTTCCCAAAGAGAAATTTTTAAGAAGCTTTCTTCATTTTATCATTTGTTTCATGTTCCGCAGTTCCTTGTTTGATACACCTATTTTAGCAGAGAACTTTGATACGTCTGTTTGTATGTACATCCACATATATCTGTCCACCTCTATGTTGGTATAGAGGTATATGCATCAACGTGAACACCGAGGTGAAGTTTTGACTCCACTAAAGATAATGCGAATTCTTTTATTGATTCCAGTGTGGTCTGGAGTTAACCAAAATCCAGAAACATTAATAAAAGTAAAGCTATTCTGTAAACAGATTTCATGTTATATTTTTATATTATACTTCATTTTATACATATAATATAAAAATATGACATATTATGTTTACATTATATTACTATATTGCCCTCAATGCAGGTTTATAGACCTGCTATTAAGGTAATAAACTGCTATTAAGTATAACTTTTTAGAAATTGCTCTAGCTTCATCCCTCCTAAATTTCGGCACTAAGGGAAAATGGAAATATACTGACCTTAGACTCTTCAGTAGTGTGTGGAGAGAGACAGGAACCTTTGGAGGGTGTTTTAGATCTGGAAACCACTTTTTTCTCTTTATCATTTGTTAGGGGAGTCTAAGGAGAGGAGACTTTTCACTAGGCATACTGTCCACAAACGCATTCCTGTTAACTGCTGCAATACTTTTTCGGAAATCAGTATAACTTGTTCTCACCTTTTCCCTCATTTCTACCTGAATACGTTCATTGCTGACAGTAAGTGTGCAGTGATGCCCAGCTGCCTCTCCGTTCCTTTAAAAAAAATTTGCCTCTGCATTTCTCCTGTTAGAAGGTTGTCTTTCTTATGGAAGATCTTAAGTTACTGATCCTTAAACAAGAGGTAAATATTTCTTTAGTATTTCATAAAAATCAAGATATCATTAGTCTACAGTTCTGGTCTTGTAATAAACTGCACTAGAACAGAGATATATGAATTTGGACTTCATAAAACAACAGCAGACTTTACGGCTAAGGTCTACAGAAGATATTAACCTGATCTTGAGGGAAAACTGACTTTTTTTGTAGCATTGGTTGGAATTCTGAGAAGGGACTTCAAAGTTGACAGAGGAAGTGTTGCAATCCGTCTGTGAGACTCCCTTAGGCTTTTTTGGAACTCCGAGCATAAGTTCAGCACAGCAGGAATTTGGACAGGGAATGTGACGCTTTCACCTTCAGCTGTGAGAGCATCTTCTCACTTCGTATCTACGAAGTTGAATTTATCAGTTCTCATTTATTTGAAAATAAAGTACATAGGCCAGACAAATAGAAGTCTCCAGACAAACCTCATCCTTGTATAGCCCCACTAACATCTGTAGCACAGCTCCTTGACTATCTTGAATAAAATTGGGTGCAAGTTTTATCAGTTAATGTGCTCATTAGAGTGGGGATAATGGTACTGAAACTATTTGTCCTTTTGAAATCTAATCTGATGACATAATTTCTGACAAGAATGGTGTTGCATAAAATTCAAAGTTTGTTTTGAAACTTTCAAAAGACTTTTTCATAAGAAATCTGCCAGAAAAATAGAAAGTGACTAACAGAGAAAAACCTGCCTCCCCAGTAAATCAAATGAAATTAAATGGCACAACTTCTCTTTCGTTTTCAAAATAACAAATCCTTTTTAGACCAAGATGGTTTTTATTACTGTCGTTTGTCTGGAAAAGAAAAGAGAGATGGTGGTTCCAGATCAAAAAGCTCAAAAATCAATTGCCGATGTAGATTTCATCCCGCTGCCTGTTTATTGCAAGGGTATTTGAGAGCTGTGGGAAATACAAACTTATCTTAGTTTAGAACTGTATCTCTCTTCAGTTTTCCAGAGATCACAAGTTTTACAGAGTCATCCAAGTTCATTTTTATTTTCTTCTCTCTGTTGCCTAAAATACAACAAAAAGAACAACTTCTCACAGGGGACCTCATGGGCAGACCACTCTACTATACACATTTATCCCCCTTCCCCCTGGGGAGTTTTGGATTTCGATATTTTTTTGTTTGTTTTAGCCATCCATACTCTCTGCAACAGAAGATGGTCTTTCTATCCATATAGTGGGCTAAAAAATCTAAAATTAATTCAAAATGTTCTTAAAATTTTCTATCTTATAATCTGATTTCTGTTGAATTTATCAGAAATGAAAAGTATTTGTCTCCTCTGAATCTGAGATAGTGCCCAATAAATTCTAACAGAAGGAACATCCATGCTGAATCGTTGGCTCAGTCCCCACGGCCATCAAATGAACATTTTCCTATGGAGTTATGAGTCATGTTCATCATGCTAAGCAAGAAGGCAGTGCATAAGGCTTCAATAATACTATGAGCTTAAACGCAAACACATTTTTTTGAGAAAAGAACCTTTCATTAGAACCGTTGCCATTATCATCTGTAATCTCACAGACATTGAGAAATTCCATGTCTGGGAACTCCTAATTAATGTGCAAGAAAACTGTTTTCCAGAACACTAAAAACTCGCTCAGTCCTTGTATAAACTGGTATTCGTAACGGCTTGAGTTTTTAATCTTTCACTCCTGGACTAGCCTTGGAAGAAATATTTGAAACAGAATTGTATCATGCGGGCAGCCAAAGCCAAACGTTTGAATATTCTCGCATTTTAAGTCTAAACCCCGCAGCTGGATGTTAATATGACACAAAGTTTCAGAATCATTTCATCGAAAGGCAGTTATGGAAAAGTAAGGTGTCGCGTCTCAGCTACACGTATCGCCGCCGATGGAGAGAAACGCCCTTTGAGAGCACCCCTCGTCCCCTCCCGCGCTTAGGCCGAAACTCTGGGATGGGAATCTGCCTCCAGAGGCATCTAAATTCCATCGCCGCCAACGGCAAGAGCCCAGATGACAAGCTTGGATTAGAACACACACACATACATTTATATTTATATAGCTGTATGTTTATAAATTAATATATTCTTTATATAACTGTATATTATTTACATATTTATATATTTATGGCGATGTATTTAAACTTATATCTATTTTCTCAGGACTTTTAATGGTATCCAAAACCAAAGAAAGGGGGGCTGCATTAAATTTCACTTAATTCCTTGTTTCAGGAAAAGCGCCTGACTGAGCTCTGCTTTTCTCTCACTTTACCACGCCGAAGAGCAGAAGGCAGCTCCCCCCAGGCTGACGCCTGCTGTCACAGCAGAGTGACGGCTCTCGAGGCCCCAGCCCGAAAAGAGCAGGGGGCGAGCGCTGCTTGCCCTGCGGGAGGCTCTCGGGTGGGGAGGTGGGAGCTGCTCTGCCTACTCATCTCTCTGAGCATCTTACGCCGCGCTCCGCGCAACGGGGGGGGACTGCGGATGGGAAGGATTAAATAAAACGGCAAACTGCTTTTTAAAAAAAGACTCTCGTTTTTAGTAGAAAGCAGCAGAAATTGTAACTGGCTTTAAAGCGGCTGAGTAATACTTTCCTCCCTAATGCCTACGTAAAGTTGTTATGGTATTTGTCAACATCTAACGAAAAATTCCAGACTTTTCCTTGCAGTGAGCTGAATTGCCCTTAACTGCATTAGCTTTAAGTGGAAGGCACAAACACGTAACTGTTAAACCTTGGTACAAAAGCTCTGCATCCTTACATCTGCAGCCAAGTACCGGAATTTTTTTTCCAGAGAGAAAAGGACTCTTACGCAACAAAGAGCAGATAGACACCACTTGTTTAAAACAAAATAATAATTACGTTCTGGAGGGTAGACCAGGCGCAGGCCTTTCCTCCTGGCATACCACCGCAGGAAAAAGCTGTGATCTGGCTGCAGATGCGACTGCACGTTTGGTCCTCACCAGTCCCAAAGGAGGAGACTTTGCAGGGTTGGCTGCAAGGTCCCTCCTCATCCTCAGCAAGGAGCAAGGAAGCGCCGAAGAAGCGCGAGCTGCAAGAGAACCGGCTCCCTCCTCTGCTCCTTCCAAATTCAGCAAACTTAGCGCAGACTTGACCACAGATACTTTGAGAAACTTTGAACTCCAAAGAGTTGGCAGGCTGTAATTTAAGCCATACTCTGGAAAACAGCAATATTGGGCTGGGGAACAGGAAGCGCAAAGGCTGAACTTCAGGCACCTTCATGTGAGTCCCGGGTCATCGGGGAAATGAACGAGAGAAAAAACCCGATCAGCCGTCTATCCTCCTTGTTGCATCTCATCACACCTAAAAAAAACCTGTGGGACACAAGTCCAAGAGCAGAACTGTCCGGCGAAGGACATATGAAGTAGATACAACCGTGAGGCAAAACAGCTGTATAACCACCAGCGTGAGTGCCGGAGAGGTCCCCGGTGCGCAGAGGGGCTGTTTCTCCCTCGCTAGATGCCCTCCTTGCCCTCGGCGTGACTAGCCAGCGCCTCAGGGAACGGGACCACCGTTGCACGTTCTCCCCCTGCCGAGGTGACGCACGAGGGAAGTCCTACGAGGAAGAAACTCCTTCCTTTCCGCTCCCTGCTGAAGGAATTGGAACAGGAAGGAAATTCTGGTGATTCTACTAGATCGTGCTTCCTCCAGCACAGAGCTGCCAATTCCGTTGCCTGCGGACCTCAGGTTCGGTAAGGCCTCATTTCCATCCCTCTCTGAACAGAAATCCAGTCATTCGCGCCACTTTTCTGGAAAGCTCCCAGCACTTATCTTCTACTTGGAAGCTAATTTGAAGAGAAACCGTAAGCAAAATCAAGGTCACCAAGAACTTTGGTAAAAAGCTGCTCCGTGTGTCTAGTTTTTGTAAAAGGATCTTGACCGGGTCCCTCCTTCTTGCCTGGACCCCTACCCTACTGCTGCCTGCACCATGTATCTGCTGTGCAGATGCTTTGTGTTGCCCATCAAGGGAACACATCTCCTGCTTCTCACAAGCAAGGGTTATTTTTAAAATGTGCTATGGGAAGTATTTGAACGCAGACAACACTGAGGCCTTTTAGAGAGCTGCTTACAGAGCAGATTCCTCGTTCTCTGCCTAATCATTTCTATTTCATGGCTGACTGATTTGTCCCCAGTTTCCATGCTATTGTGCCTCATAGTCAAGTGGCAAGAAATGCGTTAAACGCTGGGTAAAAAAAGCAGAAGGTTCTGAATCTAGAAAAATGCAATGGCTCTAAACAAAACTGAACTTAGCCTGCCCCATACTTCTGGCTTTACAACACTCCCGAACATTTTTTTTTCTCTGACTTTCAGTACCCGACTGAGACTGGGGACTCCTTCTGTTACACAAGTGTCTTTTTTACACTCTGCCTGGAGGAGTTACAGCTGAAGTAAGAAAGGCAGATGTATGACAGAAGGGGACCACAGACTGACGGCTAAGGCAGGAACTGAATCTGTGTATCTTTGCCCCAATCCAAGCCGCTCCCCTAGGTACTGGATCTGAACTTTATTGCTATGTCTAAGAGGCTGAACCTGAAAGTAGCGTCCAAATAAACTCAAACTGTGGCAAAACTACTCTCTCCACTTTTCAGGTTGGACCTATCCATGGAATACTTATAAAAATCAAAGTAATTCTTCTTTGTCCTTGCAATAAGACAGAAAAACGTTGCTTTACAATGCCCCCATTTTTTACAAATATTGCCGTTTTTATGATGCAAAACGGATCCTGTCTGGTTAACATCAAATTCGTTTTGATACATTCCTGTGTCTTGATGTGACTACGTGCGCTACCAGGAGCTCACTTGCTGACACGGAGGCGGTAGCGGTATTCTGGCTGCTTGCTGGTTTTCAATGAATGTGTTGGTCCATGATGATTTCAAAAGGACAAACTGAGAAGCTTTTTTTGTCCATTCCTCTAATTCTTATTTTTCAACTTTCTTTTAGATGGTTGGACATAACAAAGTTTCTTAATCATTGCCCCTGTGGGAGGGAGAGAGGGCAGGATGGGCTCTGTACGCTTCAGTTCCTTTTAAGTCCGTTAGGAGTTTTTTCCATCAGTGGTCTCCCTCTTTTCCCAGCAGGATCTTTCTTTCCCTAGCTAAGTTTGTGGACACCCGGATTCTGACTTGCTTGGGGGCTATGACTCATCCTCAGAAAGTCTGGTTGCTTTGGGGACTTCTTCTGTTGATGTACGCAATAAACCATGATGCAGTCTCATTCTTCGGCTCTTGCCTTCCCTGTCTACTCAGCTGCTCCTCCGTGGGTAGCAGAAAAAAGAATTGCTCTCTTGGTTTTAAAATCAACCATTTTAAGGGAAGTTTTGTACCATTAGGTACACAGATGCTTTTTTCTAAACAAATAAAAACTTTATGCCTTTTCTTTCTAGATCCCAAAGCTGACAATGGCTCCTTAAACATATAGCCTGCTCTGAGGGATAATTCTCAGTGTTGATCCAGCACGATGGCTAGTCATATTCAGCACCTTCAAACTGTGTTGAAGTCAGTGGAATTTGAGGTTACTCGGGACCTGGCTATATTGTCTGCACATAGCATGAATCATTTTACTGACATACATTCAGGAACCAGAGTCCAACCTTTTGATTCTCTGGAAACAATGCAGTATTTCGCTTTTTCAGTAACGGGTCTTCCTGACCAACAAACACGGTGAGCTGCATGCACTCTGACTCTGCTGGACCCTAAGTAAGGCACTCGGTGGCTTACTCACCCGCTACAACTGGGCAACTCCCGTTTTTCCTAGGTTCTGACAGCATCCTCAATTTTCACATGCATAGTATAAAATTTGTCTGCTAAGAGAAAAGTCAACTCTGTGATTTTTCTGACCAGAGTGACTTCAAGCAAAAATCTCCATCGACCCTGACTTGTCAAAGCAGCCAAACTTTGATTTAAAAACACAAACCAAAAAAAAAAAAAAAGAAAATCTAGACAAGGGGACAGTTAAATTTTGCTTAGCTTGTTCCCATTTATCATCGCTTGAGGGAAGGAAAACCAAACAAAACGAGGACCCAACTCCACAGGACCACCCGGAGCTCTGATTTTGCACCCACCGGCCTCGGGGAGGGTGCTCTGTCCCGCAGGCCCTGCCCAGCAGCGCTGGGCTGGTGCCACCTCCCTGCCCTGCCTCTCCATACGTGCCCGAGGGAAGGAAAATCCCTCTGCCGGTGTTACACAAGCTCACGCAATTTATTTTATTCTTCTTTTTTTTTTCCCCCCCCGCCGGGGAGAGCCCGGGGGGGGGGGGACGGAGCCCCTCCACGCCGCAGCGCGACCCGCTTCTGCCAAGGCGCTCCAGCGGGCTGCCCGCCCCTCTCCTGCGCGCTCTCCCTTT
>JANXJC010000005.1:27861393-27873470 GCA_027564655.1 Leptodon cayanensis
CCCGCCCCCGGCACTGAGTATAGCTTACGCGCAGTTATCGCTGCCCCAGGAGCAATTGTGGAAACTTGGACATCCTTGGGATGAAGAGAAAGAGATTTTGTCAACTTGGTTCGGCTCAAAACTATGCAAATATTTAACAGTCCTGCACTTTAAGACGTGCTCTATTTTTCCCGGGAGGAGACTGACCCATGCGGGTCTGCCGCGCGTATTAACCGCTGGGATTTACTTTTAAAGAGGAATGGTGGGACGCTGACATTTTGCTATGCTCTGGTCTTGAGGTCTTTTGTAAGCTCAGGGGCTGGCATAAAAGGCTGTAAAGATTCATCGCTGTGTTCAAGATTGTTCAGGTTAGGGTCGCAACGGCACTATACATCTATAAACTATAAGTCATATTTTGCCCCCCCCCCCTTTTTTTTTGGTGTTTGCAGTCATCAGTTTTCCGCTAGGAAATCAGACCACGGTGAAAGATTTATAACGTTAACAGAAAAAATAGTGACCTTAGTGTTATGCCATTTAGCACAGTATTGCAGCAACAGAAGTAGAAAATTCTTAACTGCGGTACATTTAGCTTTGGCAATTCAACAGGGAAATGACCTCGAAAAAGCCACTGGCTAAGAGGGATGTAGGCTTCACAGATGTAAATAACTGTACCTGTTGAAAATGTGGTCCACGTGGACATGTATTACTGATACGGTCACCAGTTAGCAGTGAGCTTTCTTTAAGAGTTTATATTGCTCGTAAACTTCAGAACAAATGCTTGGATGGATGTTTTCCAACTTTCCAAGTTACTTGTAATTTTTAAAAGTAACTTTTTTATTGATGCAATAATTCACTTAAGCCATCATTAAAACATCTTCGGCTGTCCAAGCATTTGAATGTGTGCATAGGGTCAAACGGGTGGACTGAAGGACCCATCTGAAAAAAACCCCACAAAACAGGTCTCTGTTTTCATACCGAGGAAAGTTTTTCAATTTGTTGATGTCCTGCACATAAATCAGAAGATTTTGACCCATCATTCAGCATTACTGCATATCTCAAGGATGACTAAAAGAAAGAGATGTATTTGTTAATTTAAAATGATGAATTGGTCCTGGAATGGTTTCTGCAAAACCACAGCCTCCTTTAAAAGAAATTTCTGAATCACACAACGCTACTGCAGCTAGAAGAATATTGGACGCCGGCAGAATTCACAAACTTTATGAGGTGAACCCCAGAATGGGCCGCGTACAAACTGAAAGGAACCATCACATCTGACGAACCTCAGAAGCGCTCGCTTGAGCTTAAATACCAAGAAGACACCCTACAGAGAAAACGGCACGCGTTCTGCCAAGCCGTAAGGGCGAGGAAGCTCCACGTACAGAGATGGATAGGGAGAAAGCCGTGGCCCGCCGCCTCTAGCACAGTCGTATGAGAAACGCACTCAAACTTCGCAGCCAGAGACTTGGCACGGGTGCACGCGGGAGTTCTGCAGGGAGTTCTGCGCCCTCCCCGTTACATACAGAGGGAGAGCGTGGCTCAGCTGGAAAGGGCCCGGTAAAGGCTTGCAGGAGGCTTCTGGAAGTGCAAAGGCTGTGGTCCCCTCCTCGGTTACCATGAATGGATTATCCAGGGGTGGCCTAAAATTGCCAGGGCTTGTAGAAACCCAAGCTGGCCTTGGAAATGCCACCCAAACCGTCTTCTCTTTGAGCTTTGCTGCGTCCTCAGTAGCCCAGGTCCGCTGTTGAACAGGACTACGTGCTGCCTTGGCTGGCCACCTCGCTGCCTTTCTTCTTTCTCCACCACACCAGCCTTAGGCATTTCATGCCTGATTTTAAAAAGTTTTTGTTGCTCCAAAGTCTGGCTTTAACTGAACTTTCAAACCTCAGGACGACCTTAATTGAGAACTTGCCCTAAACACGGAGCAAAGTGTGTGCTAGTTATGAGCTGTTCTTTCTGTTTTCAGAAGAGGAAAGGTTTTGCTATGGGTAGGAAACATTTCTTCCCAGAAGCTAGTGCAAAAAAAAAAAAAAAAGAAAAAAGAAAAAAAGATTGGACAAGATTCCTCAAAAAACTGTCAGAAAATGAGTCACAAAACTGAACTGGATGTGCATGACTACTCACTGAGTGTCTTTGTCTAGTGTTAAACACTCCCTCTCCCTCCACTCCTCATCCCCCCCCCTTTTTTTTTTTAAGCTTGTGTAATTATTCCAGTTATGGTATTAGCAATACTCCTGATATATTCCAATGTCAGCAAGATCAGAATCAGCTCTGGGAAACTGTATTCTTTGAGTTTCACCAGCAGCGAGGCTGTCGGATAACAGAGGCTGCCAGCAAGGAGCGTGCCTCATGCAGAGCACTTAAGGACCTGAGGCTTAGGAGAGGGAGAGCATTGCTTTTTTAGTCTCTTCTGTTCAACTGCTGAAGTGCATGCTTTTATGCGCATTTTTGGATGTTTTGCTGGATGAAAGCCTGTGCTGCCAGAGCTGTTGGTAGTGAGCTTTTATCAGCCGTGCTCCTGTCCTCACCCTGCTGCGTGAGAACAAGCATTGGGACGAGTTTAACATGCAGGCCAATGTCTTGCTCATTCCATGATTTTACAGACTTGTAGTCCTGGAGGATACGTGGTGGTCGTCCTGTCCCCAGTCTCTGGAGAATTTCTGTATTTTAAATGATAAGTCACTGGATCAGAACTCTTCCACTGAGATGGGTGCCCCTCGCCACTGGTATATAGGACCACGCTTTCATGTATGTGTTTGTTTGTTATTCGGTCTGTTTGTTCCTTGCATCAAAGGAGTAGTTATACCAGGAGAGCTGGTGAGATCCCCCCACGTTCCTGCCTTCTCACAACCTCTAGCTAGGAGTGATTTCCTCTTACGCGGAAGCGGTGCTGCCGTAACACATTTCGCAATAGCCTGAGGGCTAGAAGAAGTAATCCAACACTTGAGAGACCCGAAGTCAGTTTTTGCCTGTATGAGGTGCGCTAATGCGTTTGGACTCGCTCGCGGGAAAGCATGTTTTGGGAAGTGCCCTATTCTGCTGTTATGCAGTAAATGTATTTCGAGGGGTCCAAGGCAATCTCTTCCCTTCTTTTGGGATTCTGACTGGGTTTAGATGTAAGACGCCAAGTTGCTCAAACAAGGGCAGTTCTGGGCACGACCAAAGTAAAACTGTAGGTACTGAGGAGAGGTTACATGAAAGGGAGGTGCCTTCTGAGTTTAGACATGTTCCTGGTTGGGTGGCAGCTGGGCAGGGTTACAATTTTGGATTTAAATGCCTGACTCTCATCTCAATCCTGCGGTAGGTGCGTACATCTTTTTTATTCGAGCTAGTCCCTGTGGGTCTCAATCAAGATAGCTTGTAACCATCTTGGCTGGAGAGGCAAACAGATTGAAAGCTTTGATTCTGCCAGACCTTGCGCAAATCAAGTCACCCTTTTCTCCACTCTTTCTCAATATCAAATCTCTTGACAAATACAGAGCTGGACCATGAACGCTGATCAATGTCAACACTGTTCTGTACCATTCTGCCAGTTCTAGCCTATTATTAACTGTTCAGGTGTCTTATAGAAATATCAGACTGTGAGAACTAGTTTCATTAATGGGTCTTAAACACCCACTCCTTGAGGCTTACGTAGGATGGGACTTCTTGTCACCGAGCTTCGCTGTCCAAGCGTTTCATGGCCAATCCTAGCTTAGAGTTATAGCACTGTGATAGCTGTGATAGCGTAAAGTAAAAAGCAAGGTGAGGTAGGTCCACCGGGTGAAAAAGCAGCTCTTATTAAACTGAGGCAGTTGGAAAAATAGAATAGCTTTCCTCGAAGTTTGAAATAAATGTGCGAATCTCTACATTTTATTTCATTTAGGTGTCTAAAGCAGGATCTGATTCAGCGCCTTGTGAAGGGGTCCTTCTTCCTCCTGCTTGCCGTTGGAGGGGGAAGCCAGACAACAGACAAAAGTGAACACCTAGCATAGGTGACACTCACCCCCGGCCTCAGGTTGTGAGGAAAGCATGTAGGGAAGAGCCTGCCCCACTACTTTACATGAAGCTCTAGTTGCTTCCATAGGCCTGCCTAATTTCTGCAGCAAATCTAACTTTTCATGTAGCAGAGGAAAGGAGCCGAGCCAAGCCAAGCCAAACATTTTGCATTAATCAGTGCAGAGAGTCTTCTCTGGAGGATGATTCGGAGCAGGAACCTATCTTAGCTCCTCTGAATTGCCTCTACAGAAGACATTTTAATTTTGTTGCAATAAACTTAGGAAGATTAGTGTCACCAGGCTAAAATTAGCCTTTATTAATTCTCCCCTCAGTTGTAAAACCCTGCATGAAGAAAGCACCTCAGTATTTAATGCATAACTGCTGTGCTGGTTCAGTATACTCACTGGAGGTCTTCAGCTCTAATTTTCATGAGCACAGTGTACTAAAAGACAACACCGGTAGTGTGTCTGGTGTTTGACCTTGTTCCATTTGCATTTTTTTTTTTTTAAAAAAAACCCACCACATGCATTTTTCATGTATTTTTTAAAATAGAGTTAACACAGCTTAACGGCAATAGTTTTTTTACCTCTGCAGGTGGGGGGAACGACCACACCCTGTAAAAGTAATGGACTTACCGTTCTTTGGCTTCCACTACGTAGGAGTGTGTGGTCTGAGGTCCCAGAGCTGCAGGGATGTTCTGAACTTTTCAGTCAGTGTACGCCTAAGTGAGCTTTTTGGATCGGTGGGAAAAGGCTTCTCATTTACTAATACATCGAAGTTTCTGTTAAGAACTTATTCCAATTTATACGGTGAACAAGTAGGGTGGGGAAAGATAAGATACAAATATAGAAGTTCTAGAGTCAGATTAGAAGGACTTTATGAAATAGGTCTCATAAGGAGGCAGGTTAAATTTCTTTGTGAATTAAAAGAAAAAAGTCCATAAACACAAGTCCAGGGTTAGTTCTGTATGTTAGTTGTGGCCTTGATGAAAAACAAGATGCTGAAATATTTTGCATGACAGAAATTAATCCCCAGCTCATGATTATACACCTAAGGTCTGCAGTAACAAGAGGCAGGCTGGAGTAGGAACATCTCATACTTTTTATTTATTTGTCTTCATAACTCTACCATGATGATGGAAAGTCTACTCTTGTTAAGATCAATAACATCTTCCCCATTCCACAGAGGGGAAGAAGATACATCACAGTAGATGACCTCAATCAGGTGTACATTTTCCTACCTTTGTTGCAGACAATGAGACTAAGTTTCTGGACTCCTCTTCTTGCCTAAATTCTCATTTGCAGGTTGCTGTTAAGGGATCAGCTGGGATTTCAGATGAAATGGAGACGAACTTAAGGAATCTACCCCTACACTGAAGACCACAGTTGAGTGCCGGTGCCCATTCAGAGCCTGCTGTCCAACAGTGCTGTAAGCTACTGACAGCATCAGCCGTGGCAGAGCTTCGGGGTGTCTGTCAGAACTGTCAAATCCACAAAATCCAGAGAACACTTGCCAGCAGAGTTGCCCGGGGCAGATTTACCCCTAAGTATTGGAGAGTCTGTATATATTCATGCTTCCTTCCACTCCTTTCATAGATGAAGTCAGCGTATTTGCCAAGCATCTAATATTTTACCCTAAGCCTAAGAGTGCATCTTCTTATAGTGAAAGCACATCTGTTCCAGAGAAAGATACTACTATAAAAATGTAAGAAACCAACAGCTTTAATTACTTAATTACAAGCTTGCTTGAGTCTTGCAACAGCTAGAGAAATGGTGAAAAGAACTAATTAATGACAAACCTAAATCAAAATAAGAACAAACCAAACCATTCTACTTGACTGTCTGTGGTAGCTACAGCTGGGTGACTTCAGTAAGCTATTTAAGAATGCATATATCCAGGCATGCATGACCTAAATGATACTTACCCTCTAGGGAACGGCCTCACTCTCAAAGTTTGGGTCCAGACCTGAGTTCCCTCAAAGCTTAGGCTTTTATAGAGCTCCTTTTAGACACAAGGACTAGTACTGATTGATTAATTTTTTTTTTTTTTTTAAATGAATTCATCAAGGGGATATTTTTCTGTGGAAAACATCTTTGTGAAAATCCTTGGACGTTGTAAAAGAAAATAACTCTCAAAAGAATTCAAGCCTAGGCTGACCAATTTTTATTTTCAAAAGAGATATTTCCATTTTTAACATAAGAAAGGTATCTTGAGGAGCACATCTGAACAGCGAGCTAACTTCTTGCAGGAAAAAAAAACCTCCAGAGAAGTTTCCATGGACACTAATCATTAAGATCCAGTTTTGAAAAGCCATATGAATCCCTTCCCAAATAGCACGAATTGTAAAAATATTTTTAACATAAAAAGATGTTCTCAATGTACAAAGAACATACAGTGTCAGCTAGCTTCTGTAGGCCAATAAGCAAGAAAAGGAAAATTCAGCAGCTCATCTGTAAATAAAGCATGCGCCTGTAAAAAGAATTAAGCGTTTTTTTGAATGTAGCCAAAATTCTACACTGAGACCTGCTTCAGAGAAAGCAATCATTCTGTATGGGCTTAATTACACACAGAGATACATCATTTTCTACTATAAAGAAGTTAAATCCAATTGATAATAGTGGAACCGTATTGATGCTCATCCATTTCTTTTCCCCCTCCCATATTTTGGAAGAACTGCATAGTATTCTATGCTGTTCAGCATTGTAAGAGCTTTTTAGAAAGTTAAAAAACCTGAAAAAATGAAGTTGAAAATAGCAAAAAGCTGACGTTTTATTATTTTATTATATATATCTTGTTTGATAAGAAATCTGTGATATCGTTTTAGAAAATAACATTCCAAATCATACAAACATTTCACAATTGAAACTTATCATCTGTATTTAAAGAAAACAGCAGCATAAGCCCATCAGAAGGCTAATGTAATTTTAATGTACCTCTGCATACGTTCTGTTATTCTGGTTTACAAACCCATATTAGGTGCAGAAGGAAGAAGCATTTTTTTATGGGTTAGGCTTTAAAGCAGCAAATAAGCAACATGGAGAGTCAAGTCAGTAGGTGAGGAGAATTAGACAAGGATACCAATTACGCTCACTTGCCTTCTATAAGAGCTTGCTATGTAGTTAAAGTGCCAGCATAGTGTCTATCATTTTAAATATCACAATGTTCACAGAGATAATACACAGAAACAGGCAGGGTTGCATTTACTACGCCCCATTTTTAATAAAAAACATTTCTCATAAACAGATATTTCCAATTCTTTTGCATAGTCTTGTATGAAAACACTTATGATCTTTGCTTTTACACGCAACCATGTGTAATGAATATACCAGAATTGCACAGCAACACTTAAAAATCTACATCATTTAGAAATGGAAATTTAGTTATCTAACGTCATTTTTTGCAGTGTCTCACTCTTGCTGCCTAATAAGTTGGTTAGAATTCAAATACTATAGAAATAACGCTTCAAAGAAAACCAATCAAGTGCCATTTACAAAGGTACAAAATATACAGCAAAGTTAACCTCTCATTAAATAAAATATACATATTAGCTGATGTTCCAAATCATTAGCTAACACCTTATTTTAAGGGATAAACTTCTAGGGAGCTTTTCCCCCCCAGTATAGGAGAATTACACAACCGTGCCTTTCTCTGTATGCTTATGCAATGAGTCACATTCATTTTAACTGCTCATAATAAAGGACTGAGTTGCTCATTCTGCATATTGAGGGCCAAAAATAATCCCTGGTGGACTTGCAGTAAAGTCAATGGGAAACCCTAGAGATCAGTCTCACCTAGGTTATCACAGCCTATTTAAATATTTATAGTAATAACGCTAATCATTATCACCATGGTGGCTATTAAACCTCCACGCGAATTCTCCTGTAATCTAGCAATCGACGTACCATTAAAATAAAGTGTTGCCAACATACTCCGCATTCACTGTTGTTAAAATAGTGAGCTATGAAAACTGCCTACTTCTTATTCTTAAACCGATCTCCCTGAAAATAAATGAGTTTTAGAAAAAATAGCATGTTCCCACTTAAACCAGCCATTGTAATTTAACAGTTTGAAACGAGTGGTAAGTGCTTGTATGTTAGGTTAGCAAAGAGGTATAACACCAGCTACAATTACAGCAGTGTCGCATCCCTGACGTTTACTCTTGGTCCAGGCGTATATTAACCATGGCAAAGCATCGGCCTAGGCTCTGAAAGAATGGTACGACGAAAACATCTGTCAGGCTCTTCCATATAGTTTGCACTGAAGGCAAGACCATGAGACAGGTTTTCACGAAAGGCACCACGATCCTGTAAAAGAGAAAATGGAAGAACTGAAGATTGCTGCTATAGCACAGGGAAACGGGATAACCAAACACAAGTGTGAGATCTTACGGAAGAGGAAGTGATTGCATAACTCTCATTCTCTAAAGAAGTTGATTTTATACTATCCTGCTCATTCTCCATCAATTTTGTTTGCTCACAGCCTCACACCTTGTGCTGGTTTTGGCTTGGGGTAGAGTTAATTTTCTTCACCGTAGCTGGTATGGGGCTCTGTTTTGGATTTGTGCTGGAAACAGTGTTGATAACCCAGGGATGTTTCCGTCACTGCTGAGCAGCGCTTACCCAGAGCCAAGGGCTTTTCTGCTTCTCCCCCCACCCCACCAGCGAGGAGGCTGGGGGGGCACAAGGGGTTGAGAGGGGACACAGCCGGGACAGCTGACCCCAACCGACCCAAGGGAGATCCCAGACCATAGGACGTCACGCTCAGCACATAAAGCTGGGGGAAGAAGAAGGAAGGGGGGGACGTTCGGAGTGATGGTGTTTGTCTTCCCAAGTCCCCGTTAGGCGTGATGGAGCCCGGCTGTCCTGGAGATGGATGAACATCTGCCTGCCCATGGGAAGTGGGGAATGAATTCCTCGGTTTGCTTTCCTTACGCGTGCGGCTTTTGCTTTACCTATTCAACTGCCTTTATCTATTCAACTACCTATTCAGGAGTTGAGCTCCTGAGTTTTCTCACTTTTACCCTTCCAATTCTCTCCTCCATCCCACCGGAGGGGAGTGAGCGAGTGGCTGCGTGGGGCTGAGCTGCCGGCTGGGTTAAACCACGACCCACACCCACACAAGCAGAAGCACCATGATGCATGTGGTCCTCTGGCCAGGACCACCTGCGTGCAACGCGGGAGAGGAGACGCCAGCTGTCTTTTCATCATGGCTCTGCTTCCTAACTGGCAACGCTGAGCTAACTTTTGGACATGCCTTTTACAGGGGTGAACTTCTGCTGTCCTCCCCCTGCTGCTGGAAGGGCTGCTGTACGTGGTACGCTGCAACCCTGCTGCCACCCCGCTGCGGCTGAAGAACAGGGTCATCCCCTAAAGGACTCGTGTGCGCTGTGGTCATATCTGAATGCGGGTCTTCGAGGCTTGACAGAAACACCACGTTCCCCAGTTTGATCGACGGGGAACAGCGCTCTTTACAACCTGTTCTTGCTCTGCTGTCTCTTTGGGTGTTTTTTATCCCGCCCTCTCTCACACGTACAAAAGCACTGGCGTGCATGCACATCGCCATTGGGGTCTCATTCCTACTGACCTAACATTGCTGCTACAAGTGCTACAATAAAACAGAAACAGTAAAGCAATATCCGGTTACATTAGATTACTATAGCGCAGAGACACGCCAAACCTCCGAAAAATGGCATCTTGCTGATCCTGTAAAATTTTCTGGGGTTGGGTGAGAAGCTAAGGTAGAATGAGGTCAAAACTCCTGGTCAGGGGAAAGATCTTTTCATTCACTCAGGGTGCATACTTGAAAGTATTGTGCTTTCATCTCCTGAGCACTAGTAACCATCTGGGGATGCTCTCCACATGTCCCAATTCCAAAGCAATGTCATTAGTGGTGGCTTAAGCCAAGCACACTAAGAACGGAGGCGAGCCAGAAGTGCACATACGGGCAGCTCACCAGGGCCAGTGGATACACGATAACTGACCACGCTCTTTTAAGTTATTCTCCTGTTTTAATCATGTACTGGCCAAAACCCCATGTCATTTCACTAAGCTGGATGTCCTTACTTGGGTGCAGACAAATTAAATGTATAAATAATTTATGTAATACTGAAGCAGCACTACAGCAAGGTTTTGAGAAATCTTTGTGCCATATATAACACATTTATTTCCTAAATTAGGTAGAAAATGCTATAGATTCTCTTGATAAAGATGATAAACTCTGTTCTAGTTTGCTGTTGCATTCAAAATTTAAGATCCCAGTCTTGCATCCACATAATTCCTTTGCAGAACTCCCATTGACTTTGGTTGGAATGACAGGAAATATTTAATTTACTATTTCATCAGAAGTTTGAAAAATATGTAAGTATCGTGTATTTCCAATGAGTACTGCTCAGAATAACAAAGTAGAAAAAAAAATTGTAAATTTAAAAAAAAGTTGAAGCTTAGAAATGTAAGGAGTCAAAATGAGTTATTTTCAGTGTTTGTCTAACCAGATTCTCAGCTCTTATCATACAATGCACACCATATACTAGTATGTCTATGCTGCACTCTAAGCTAACCCAGATGGATTTAAACAAGAATAGTTTTTCTAAAACCTTCTCTTCTTTTGTCTCTGCTGAAACAGCTAGTAATATACACACCATATAGAACTGTGAGTGTTACTGGAATAATGCATATCTAGTTTTAAACTGAACTCCATGTGTTTTATAACCACCTATAGTATCACTGCATATAGAATAGATAATTTCTAGAGAATAAAATTAGGTCTTCACATATTAGAATACAGTTGATAAACATCAGTAATGCAACAGGGAAAAAAATGGTATTTCTCCAAGCAACACAGGGAAAACACCAGAAATGGCTACTCAGCTTGTGTTGACTTCACCCATTTTTCATTTCAGTTAGTTTATAAAGGCTGTGTCACTGCTCCTTTGCTGCCATCTAAAATTAATTTGGCCTGCATTTTTTTTAAATCTAACTGAATTGCAGAGAAGCAGGAAAGCCGACATTTCTATTGGGCCCTTTGTCAACAGGATCACACAAAATACAAACTAAACAAATACCACACTCTGCAGAAGTTTCACAGAAAGATACAGTGAATCACCAGGATGTCATTAGGGAAGGCTGGAAAAGCAGTGATCGTATTACTTGCAACTGTTGTAGAAGGCATTCACACAGTACCAGAACTCAACCTCTTTTGATAATGTTAAATACAATAAATATCAAAATGTTTTGGTAATGTTTTATAATCTTTTAACACTTGGTATCCAATTCTATGGTAAATGCACGCGAAAAACAACGTAGGCTAACTCCGTAGGAGAATATGTGAAACATGCTAGCAACCAAAGCTAATTAATGTAAATAACTTTCAATTTTAACACAGAAGTCAATCTACTTAGACAACAATTACTCAAACACCTTTCCTCAGAAAAGAAAATCCTTTACACCCAAGAGAGACAGTAAAAGGTATTTTGAACTTTTAAAATACGTGAGTGTGTCTACATATGTATCTACATGTATACAAGCACATATCCTGTTCTGTTATCTTACCGTGCGGCATTTCTAAATCATCAGAGGGTGCAATGTGTCTTCCGTGGACTGACCAGGAACACTTAAAAAATAAATAAACAAGTGCCACTAGAACCTGTGTATTTGTTTTCGTGGCCCATCAAATAAACATGAACATATACATCCTTTAGTCCCGGTGCTGTGGGCTTACCCCAGTCTGCACTTCGTTCTCAGAGACGGTGACTGCTTGCTTGAGTAATGTCTAACAGTGGAAGTAAAGTTGGCATATCCTAAGGATATCAACATTTACTGCAATATTGGTACTACTAGTGTTACCACATGGTACAGTAATGGGAAGAAATCTGTTGAATTTGGCATCTAAACTGAAGCGTAAGCAAGGTATTTCAACTACCTATATGGCCTCTCATTGAATCTTGCTAAGTCTATATATCATAAAATACCCATCCTTTCACTAAGTAGAAGGAATCACCTCTTTTGGGAACTGTTGAACTGAAAAGAGCAAATTACCCCATTTTTTTCCATCCTATCCTATCCTATCCTATCCTATCCTATCCTATCCTTCTTTCTGTTCAAGGCAGGACATCTACAAAATTACAC
>JANXJC010000005.1:27881364-27907118 GCA_027564655.1 Leptodon cayanensis
AGCTGGGGCTCTTTAGTCTAGAGAAAAGGAGGCTGAGGGGAGACCTCATAACTCTCTACAACTACCTGAAGGGGGGTCGTAGCTAGGCGAGTGCTGGTCTCTTCTGTCTAGTGACTGAAGATAGGACAAGAGGAAATGGCCTCAAGTTGAGGCGAGGGAGATTCAGGTTAGATATTAGGAAAAATTTCTTCACTGAGAGGGTTGTCAGGCATTGGAACAGGCTGCCCAGGGCAGTGGTTGAGTGACCATCCCTGGAGGTATTCAAAAAACGCATAGACGAGGTGCTCTGTACCACGGTCTAGTGGGCATGGATGATGGTTGGACCCGATGATCTTGAAGGTCTTTTCCAACCTGAATGATTCTATGATTCTATGATTCTATGAAACACGTTTTAAGCCTAAGAGTGGTCTATATGAAAGTGAGCAAACTGCTGTTAGTGACTGCTAAAAGTGTTTGATAATATTGATAGACAGCACGAGCTCGCGAGCTGTCAGGTGTACGTTCTTGCTGCATTCAATAACCACGGTCGCCTGTCACTCCCAGAAAGAGAAGTGGTATTACTGACCAATGATCCAGGCTTGTTAAATTAAAAGGAAGCTGGTAGCAGTAACTTTCTTTAATTTTCACCACTGCATTAAAACAAGGATAGCTTTAAGTTGTGCAAAGCTCACAGGAAAGTGATATAAAAATAACTATGCAAGGCTTGGGTAGGAAATCAGCTAATACAATGCTCTGGACCATACTGCATTGTTCTTGACCGGATAACTTCTGCAGAAAAGCTTCGCATCGATGTGTAACTCATGCTGATGTTTTTTTCTCCCACGCTGATGAGTTTACTGATACTGGTGCCGTGTAAACAGTTTGGATCCAGCAATGTAGCTGTGGCTCATTAAGTATACAAGCCTGCACATACAAGTTTACAATAGGTTCAAATGTAAGCAAAGAGACAGCATGATGACTTGAAACATACTTGTGAGCTGCATTTCTAACTCCCCAATTCCTCTTTGTTCCATGAGTGGGAGGAATAAAAAGGCCAATTGACAGACTTGAAGTTCAGACCCACCCTTAAGGGTGCTTCTGTCCAGCAGCTATTATTTTTCTGCATACAGATACGGGGAGCTGAGCGCAGCCCAAATGCATTCAGCAGGCTTCTGGTGGCTGCCTGCGTCAGGCACAGAAATTTGGGTTTGGTGCTGCTGAAAAGCAAGGTCGGAGCAACCAGCAGAGGATCCCAAACTAGCCCCTTGGCTTCTGAAGTCAGACCATACGGGTTTATATCAACTATGTTCTACCTTCCCCCTCACTAGAGGCATGGATCGGGGTACATGTGCACAACCAGGGAGCTGCTTTTGAACAGCTCTGCCTGTTTCCCAGCCACTCCTGCTGCATCTCACTCTACCAGCCAGCTGGAGCAGCGAGTCCGTAGCTCCACTTGCTCAGCTCCAGCTTTGCTAAAAGTTAGGGGGTGGTTCTTCTTGCAAGGTCGCCCAAATCACAGTCTGCCACTGGAGAGTGGTCTTGCGGTATCAGCCCCCTTTATAAAAAGCAAATAGCACTTTTTTGTTCATGTCCATCTGTGTTTTGAAATCTGTAATTGTAATAGTTGATAAATGTTGATGTCTGTCAAGACAGTGCCATGGAAAATGAAGAGGTTTCCTTTGTAATCTCTGAGGATTTGAAATAAAGTGGTGATGCAATTGCTCTTGAAAGAATAACATTTTTCATGAAAAGCCTGTTTAAAAGCAATAAAAGCTCAAGGCTGCATACAACTTGGGATGTTGTTTATTAAGAACCCCTTAAAACATTCTGTTTTCAATAACTCTGGTAGTTACTTTGGAAATGATTTGTGTATGAATTATCAAGTGAGGTTGATGGCAAAGCCTGAGCAGTGTAAAGCTCTGATCCCTGACTTTTCTGGCAAAGGTACAGAAAACAAGGAGGCATATACAATGTTCAGTAAGGGGCATTTTTCAAGTTTCCCTCCCTCCCCAGGGCTGCCAGGCTCAGCTTTCTGCCAGCATGGCTGGACAGAACAGTTTGAAGGACAAAAGTAAGAGTAGAGAGCAATGACCACAAACAGGGTGGAAGTCTTCTCCAATCTTCTATAATGTTCTGTAACATCCTTTGGACAGATTTTTTTTTTAATCTCTGTGTAGGTAACAGCCAAAGAATTATATCATGTGACACAAAATGCATGTGTATGTATGTGTGTGTGTTTCCACACTTTGGTCCAGGTGTAGTTCTTTATGGAGCTAAACTTCTGCTTGAAGGTACCATCAGCTACTGAAGGGCTATAATGTATCTCCATTTTCTAAGCATCACGCATTTTGCTGCTGTATTTTTAACAAGTGGAAAGGTGAAATTGCTCGTTATTACGACTTCTTTGTATTAGTGTAGTCTCTCAAAACTTATTGTGGTATGTGTGCATGAACATTGAACAACAAGTAGTCTCTCAGAAAGCTTGTAATCAAAAGTATAGGCCCAGGGATGAATGATGGGTGCGGACATATAGATGGGGCATCCCAGCAAACAAGCAAGGCTGTGGTAGGCTCAGTAGTTTTATTACTGTGTTTTCATATACATTATTGGAAAGGGAGTTTTAAGAACTGGTTTGGAGAAGGATTATGAAGATGCATCTTGCACGTTCACAGCAATTCCTCTGAGGCGTGAAGTGCAGCACAAGGGGAAACATCTCAGCTCACACACAGATTTTTTGGAGAGGAAAGTTCTCAGCCAAAAAGTTTTCATATTTGTCCGTGGTGAAGAATGGGTTAAGTCGGCTACGTTTAAACTCTAACCAATGTGTAATTTTATTGAAAAATGTGGAGTCAATTAAACTTTTGTTTTATAAGGATGTTCCTGTTTATGCTTTGAGCGTTACTTTGATTATTGTAGTACTTTGATTATTGTATATAAAACAGATAGAAACTGTCTTTCCTGGCCATGGCAAGGATGTCAGTTATATGTCTTTTGGCAAAAGCTTTCACAATTATACTTCGCATTTGAGAAAGCTCCCCAGTCTTTGCAACAAGGCCATGGATAATGGCCAGTTGGGCCTCATCTATTCTATTTTGCTTGTCTGGATGAGTTTGGTTCTCAGGGTTTTTTTGCTTCTTTCCCCTCTCCCTTTTATAAATTATTTCTAACCTGATCTGAAGTTATCATGATTATCATATACATGGCAATTTACATTTTCAGAGAGATGAAGGGCAAGGAACCCTATTAAATTCTCTCGTAATTTCATTGGAGTTTTAACAGATGTGTACTTCAAATATGTTATTTTCTTTTCAAGATCAGTATTAAAAATCTTAATGATTTCGGAGGAGCCGAGTCTTTTATTTTATCCTCATCTCTCTATGACGTACCTGGGGAATTTTTGTTACTACCATTTCACAGAAGGACTGCTGGGATACAGAATGTGAGATGGGCTCTAAATATTTGTCTGCATTAGGAATGAGGTGTAAAAATGTTGGCGGCAGCCCTCGCCTGGCCATGAGGTGAGGCTGGAAGGGAGAGGCAGCTGCACAGCTGAGAATTCAAGAAGTGAACCAGGCAGTGTTAGTGGAGAGGTTACAGCCCCTTTTCCCAATTTTCTGTCTGATAAATGCGTGCCTGGGTGTAAATCCATATGAAGGAAGCAGGTGTAGTGAAGTGAGAAATTTGGGTGGCATTCAGGGATATGCAAGATGCGTTAAAATGAGGCAAAACCTGAAGGATCTTGGAGATTAAAGATACAGATTAGAATCTAGATTTTCTTGTTCTCACGGTGGGCAGATTAAATATTCAGATTTGACACATATGGAGAGGTTTAAGCTGCAAATTCCAACACATTGTCTTGATGTAGCCATATCTGTATAAGAAAAAAAAAATTGCTTGTTTGAAGACTGTACATAAGAAAAACTGATGGGAGACTTTTGGAAAAAGTGGGTGCATCACATCTGTGCTCATTTATCACCACTGAAGCAGTGACTCTTGACTTGTTCCGTGAAAAAGGATAATTTGGTCCTGCCTCTGTGTACAGAAACTCCCTTGCTCTCAGTTGCTTTTCTTGTAGCTTTCTGCCCTGTGGAGTGTAAAATTCACTGTTTTCAGTGATCAGTCAATGTAAACAAATGTAAGCAACAGCTAAACATT
Source organism: Leptodon cayanensis (assembly GCA_027564655.1). Lineage (NCBI taxonomy): Eukaryota > Metazoa > Chordata > Aves > Accipitriformes > Accipitridae > Leptodon > Leptodon cayanensis. The sequence goes on from JANXJC010000005.1 coordinate 27,885,499, forward strand.
TATATTTATTTTGTGAGATTGTATCCAATGCTGCTGATTTTAAGACAAAAGCTTCTGTGAAGACTGGTTTTATATGTGTCAGGGTGAAAGCTGCTTAGAGAGTCAGAGTAGACGTGACACGATAAATGAGTTCAGGTCAAAAACTGCTTGCAGAAATGATTTCAGGATTTTTGGGCTCTCTTTTAGCCAAGCTAGGTTAGTGGTAATAGAGATGTTTATAATAGCTTTCAGCATGGCCTCTGATTTCTACTATGAGAAAGGAAGAAAGAAGGTACTCCCATGAGGTCTCCTTGAGTTACTGTTTTGATGATTTACCAGTTAGTGCTCAAATGGTCTCCAGTGAGGGGGTGAGAGAGTTTTCTGTTTAATACCGACAATGGGAATACAGCTTCTTGTGAGCAGATGGAGAGCATGGGGAATAGCAATGGGGCTGGGCTCAGACATTTTTAGAAATTTCTTTTTTTTTTTCTTCAGTCAGTAGAAGTCTGGAAATGTTTTCAGTGTGCTTTCATAATTCATTCTTGTCCATTTTTGGTTTTTATTCAATTTTTGCTTCTCACTGCAATTTATAGGATGTATCAGCAGAGCTGTTATTAATGTGTCAGCATATGTTACAGGGTAAAACTCACAACGAGTCAGTGGGACCCAGGTTCAAGTGCTGAAATAAGTGATGATCTAGCGAAAAAAGTTCCAGGTTGGGATTTGGGGGCTGACTGCACTTGTGATACGTACTTCAATGTTTACAGCAGTACAGGGACTGTTATAATCAAGCTTTCCTGTGTGCTTAAGGACATTAAAGACTATAAGGAAACCTAATGGCGTTGGAGAAAGTATTTAAAACAGCTTCCTGCTAAGTGGGCCGGCTGCGGGTGGTAAAAGGTTGGGAAAGGGGTGTAGGGTGTGGGGAGCTGCTCAGCGCCGATGGCAACTCATGAGCCTGTTGGTGCTCCAGAGCTGCCGCAGCTGGGGAGGAAAACCATCCGCTTCAGCCTCGCAGCAGGGTGGCCAGACAGCCACCTGCCACTCTTCAGCCGACCGGCGGTAGCTCGTTAAAATGTGGTGACCCAAGTGTTTCTGACTGTTTCTTCATGTAAGCAGAGCAAAGGAAGGCATTGAAGTCTGGTGGAGCGTGAAAGCAGAACCTGAGCGCTCATCAGAACTTCAGAGCTTGTGCTGCTCGCCCACTGAAATGGAAAAGGAAGAGGGATGTTGTGGAGGAGATACGCAGACAGCTCTGGTGCTGGTGGGATCTGCAGGAAGGGCCAGGTGATTTCTGCGTGAGCATCCAACAGTTAAACCAGATTCTGATGGAAAACCGTTATAAAAGCGGTAACTGTGCTTGGCCGCTCTCCGTTGCAAACATTCTGTGATTAGCTGTCAGTGACGGAGGATCCTGCTCTTTAGCTTGGATCACACCGTGTTTTCTGGAGATTGCTAAATGCTCTGGTTTAATTAGGCCTCTGCTAATGGTTGGTTTATACTTCTGTTGGCGGAGCGTTGCTTTGCGGGACGCTAGTGTCCGGCGGGAAGCAGGTGATGACTGGGAGTGTGAAGCAGGGTGCTGTCACTCGTGGATGACTTTTAAAAAATGAAAATCAAACCCTTCAACTCTTCAATAGCTGCCACAAGCTTCGGTGTTTTGGACATTAAAAAAAAAAAAGCTGATAGTTTTTTCTGAAGGTGCAGATTCCTATCCATTCAGCAGCTGGGTCAAATACATCTCAGAACTGTTTATGAAAGCTGTCCATCTGGAATCTGACTTTACATATGACAATCACTTGATTTAGACTAGCGTGGCTTAGTTTGCATGTCTGAACCACACTTCAGGGGTTTACTACCACTAAGTTTTCCAGATGATTTCTGCAACTTGCTATTTGACAACTTTCTATGTTGAAATCTCTTTGATCTTCTCACAGGTTTCTGCTCTTTTCATGCTTTGGATATGGAAAGGGAATACTGAGCACGTTATGCTTGAACTAGGTTATTCTCTTGTGCAGTTCCTTTACAAAAATACTTACTATCTGATAAACTACTTAGGCTAAGAATGCATTTTTGGTCGGTTTGCAATATGTTGATGATCCAGAAAGTCTCCAAGGAATTTAGGACATTCTCAGCAATAAATTAATCCAACCTTGGAGAAAAAACAACCCCCTTTTTTTTTTTGCTAAAATACAGAAAAAATATTTTCCATTCTTATTCATCATATAGTTTTAGAATGGCTTATTGGAAAGCCTGAAATATATATAGGTCAGCTGCGTACAGAGTGATGAGTTTGTCCTTTCCAGGGCATTGGCCATTCCTATGCTTAGGGTTTGTAAGGGTCTGACTTTTACTTGCACAAAGAGTGCTTCGCAAACTATGTTGTTGTTTTTTTCCTTAATGTATACTTTATTTATCTTTTTATAGCCTGATAGCTTGGTTGATAGTTTGACTTCTTTAGGTAAAGTAAGTAATTTTTGAGGTAAAAACCTTCCTTTATGAAAATGGATGCTCCTTTGCGAAAAGTAGAATTTGCGGAATACTTTTCAAAGGGCATACAGTTTAAAAATATCTACTCTGAAAACTCCACTGAGAAGAGAGATGAGGAGAGAATGGAAGACAAATGCCCATGTGAGCAACTGATATTTTTGCTAACTTATTTTGTGTCAAATAAGTGTAGTTGTTCCCATTCTTGAAGGTGCACTTGGATTACATTCCTTCTCTCTGTAAGACTTCTCTAGTATGACTTGGCCTGCCCCTGCAGTGTCCAGGCAGCTAGTCCATGTAGTACGACACACATATATGTAATATATATATATATATGTACAAATATATACCTATTACAGTGTTTTGCTCTGTCCAGCTTACCCAAAGAAGGGCGATAGGAGCAGATAGAATGCAAAGTTACTTTCCAGACAGGATGTACAGGATCAATAGTCAAAGTCTAGCAAACTGTGATTAACCTTCAGTGGGCTCCTTCTGGGTTTTTTCCTTCCAGGCCACTCCCTCCCAAGGCTACGTGCTCTTTCTCTTTCTGTCTGTCACATAACTTTCTATTAAATCCAGATGGAATAAGGAAACTTTTGCCTAAATGAGTCAGCAGCACCCAGTGAGTTCAACAAATGCTGAAAGAAATTGTATGTACGTAATGCTTGCATCTTCAAATTTCCTTCAGTGTTCGTGCTTGTAGCAGCGGTGGTAGGAGACATAGCAGAGAACAGTGACTGCGTTAGGGATCGGTTTGTTCTCCAAAACTGTTTTGATCAGAGCTAGATAATCCTTGAATAAAATGCCAGCTACGCTGTCTTAGTAGCAAGGAACACTGAATTGTGGAGATGGACTAATAAGAACAGGAGTGAGAAATTTTAAAGAGACATACTGTAGACAGGTCTGGGAGAAGAAAGTATTGTTAGTCCTAGACTACCAGATCTTTTACACATTCGTTGCTTGGGAGACTACTGGGTTTATTTTGGAAATCCCTCATGCATTTTTCTTTTCTTATTTAGTTGCCCTTCCTCTTTTGCCATTAAAAGTCCCTCTCTTTTTGTATTAATGCCTTTCAAACTGTAGATTGCTGTATCTCTTTAATTGTCATAGAGCCAAGGTCTTAAAAATCCAGTGCTATTTTAGTCACTCACTACATATCAGTCTCTCCAGCTCTCTGATCATTTTTGCTGTTTTCTGGACTCTTTCCATTTTCTCCCTCGGCCTTTCTGATAGTTAGACGGCTATAACTGCATGTAAAATTCCTGGCAGGCACACAGAGAGTAAGGTCATCTACAGAGAGATTTTCACCTCCTTTCCTTTTGTCATGTTGTGTTTGTGAAAAAAGCTCAAAACTGTTTTGTTTGTATTGCAAACAGTGCATTTATTTTTTTAGTATGGGCTCTCTCAGGCATTATATCTTTAAGATTAATCAGAATAAATGCTTGGCCTCCACTGCTTCTGTTTATGCCAGCTGAAGGTCTGCCCCTTTTATTTTATGTAGGCTGCTTCAATTTATAGCTGAGGTTTTGTTTATTTGTTCTATGTGTGTGTGTGTGTGTTTGCGTTCCTTCATTGATGCTATTTATCACTTTTCCATGGCTTGCTTCTTTTCCTCATTCACAAAGAATTCTATGTAAAGACCCCCATCCTCCAGTGCAAAACCTGTTAGTCCTGCAGCTGAAATAAGTCAGAGCTCCCACTTTTCCAGCTGAACCTTTGGGAAGAAGGGCAGAATCAGAGACTTGAATGTCAAACTGCTCGATGGCCGTATCCAGGCTATATATGGTAAAACAACCCAGGCAATACTCCGAATTCTAGGCCACTCCTGAGACTTAGCCCCATCTTGCCCTTTGAGGCAGTTTTCCCTCAACCTGAGCTCTGGTTCCTTAAAACTCCTGCTCTCGCTGGGCCAGGCGATGCTCTGATGAGGTTCCCGGAGCCCTTCTAAGGAAGCCCCTGGGAAGCGTATCTCTTATCCCCAAAGTACTAGGGCAACAAAGGCACATATATATGTATCTCTCTATACTTTGTTTTCATGTTGGTGACTATCTAAAACATATGCTGGGCATGCTGAACCTTTGAATATCAGGTTTATTAGATAATATTGACATATTATACTGAGAGCGTGGCAAGCCTGAGGCATTTCTTGGATTATGACTCATTCTGTTTTCCATTTCAGCAGCTCCAGGTTTATTTTGGTGGCTTAACCACGTATTTTAGATTTGTTTAACTCTTTTCATTGTAAGCCTTCTAGTTTACGTCCAATTTTTTAGTAAAAGAGAAGCAAAAGGCAGGAGAACACAGCTTTTGAGGGCCTTCTGACATGAATACAAAAGTACCAGTATGGTCATCTGGACACTGAGACCTGATAGACCAGGGCTTTGTTTTCCCCTATATATAACTTCTGGCAAGACATCTGTGCTTTTTGTGCTATATTGTCTTTATCTGTGTGACTCATTACCATTTCATTGTGTGGGAATGAAATGCAGTTTTGCCAGGCTCATGTTTATTAATCCTGTGAAGCATATCAGGGAACACGTTTGCCTTTATATATGCCCAGTGTGACATTTAAAAACCTGTTAGTGTGTGCCGCACGATACTGTGTACACAACTTCCAGCTGTATCATGAAAATTCAAAACTTTCTGGCAAACTCTCCTTTTCTCTCAGATTAATTTTACAGTCCACATCCTGGTGACATTGTGTGAGTACCCAAATTCTCAGAAACAGTATATTAAATCTTTTTAGTCACTTAGTTTGCCTCATTGTTACAGCCTTTGTTTCTTGAACTGATTTGTAATAAGGAAAAGTACTGTTCAGCATGCTTGGTACAGAAAGCTCTGAGGAATGTGAAAACTGTTTTAAATAGACTCTGCCTGTTGTGTGTGATAAGATGGATGCAACCTGCATCTTCACAGCGAGGTTGAAAATACATTAAGGACTCAACTCTGGGACCACCACAAAGTCTGATGAAAGAGCAACACATCAGGTTGTTCACTGGTTCTTCTCTTGCTCCAGTGGAGACGATACATTTTGCCCAGTCCTTGATTTGCAGTAGGTCAGGTCAATGGCACGGGTAGGGTCAAAAAAAGACCACTCTTTTCCGAGCTCCCCGCCTGCCCATCCCGTTGTTAGGAGGCAGAGGACTGGTTTCACCGTTGTGGTGTTGCCTGTGGTGATCTTTGTTAATGCTGGGAGGAAAGCTGAGGTGCGAAGGGACACAGAAGAGCCCATTGCTCCCCACAGTGAGTGCACAGGATGAAGCACAAGCCTGCCCAGAACTGTTACCAGTAGAAATAGCAGTGCAGCCTTTAGGGCAGGGCGTTCTGCAGATTGACCGTGATGTATTTTACTCAAAATGCTCAGTTTGCCTGGGAAGACATCCTGCGAGAGGCTGGCTAGGAGGCATCTTTAAAAAATAAAGGAGAATGCGGCTGCAGCACAAGGGCTGTGCAGTCTAACTGACCCTCTAATAGGTGTCTGAAGAAAAAAAGGCTCACCTTTGCTTGTCATACATAGGATACAGATTATTCTGATATTTTTAAAGATACCATTTTAAGACAGGCCTGTGAAAAAATGTCTTTTCTTTCTGTTTCGTTCCATTCGGAGACATTATTTCCAGATCACTGTGACACGAAAGAGCATGTATTTGCAGAGTATTACAGAGTGTCTCTGACAGAACATAGCTGAAGGCAACATAATCTGGAGAAAGATGCCTCATAAATTCCACCCTATCTCATGACCCATCCAGCAAAGGTGGTTTTGTTCAGACACTGACCAAAAACCAGCTATCATCATGTAGGCAAGGGAGAGTAACAATAGACAATGTGAGCATTTACCCAGAGCTCACCAAGGAGTGGGCCGAGAGCAAAAATCTGAAGAAAAATTCAGGAACAGAGCCGAAGCCTGACATGATTAACAGAAGCATGTTTTTGTTATTAATATGTTCTCAACAGCCGAAATCTTTTGCTGCTTGCTAAGTGCTCTGTACAAGTCAGTTTTGCAGCAGGGAAAGCTGCCCAAACATTCCTGCGTTTGCAGAGAAGTGCCACATGCCTCCACTGCGTGCAATGTTTGAAGATGTTGCAAAGTTTTTTTCCTGTAAGATCTGCAAACTATGACTAACAAATAAAGAATCAGAAGAGTACAGTACTGGCTATGCCATCCTTCCCTCCCATAAACTTGCTTTCTCTTAGCTGCCCTGGCAGCGTGTGTGCTCTGGGCATCCACGTCCTGACGGCTGCAAGAAAGCAGACACTGTGGCAAAGCAGGTGGGCAGCACAACTCAAGCTGAAGTGGTAGAGAATGGGTAAAAATTAAAGGCAGGGAAGGGGAAAAGCCTGATATCAAAGCAGTGCTGTCTTTTCCCTTTGGACTTTATACAAATCTCCACTAATAACCTCTATAGCAGGAATTTATAGAACGCAATCTGGATGGAGAGGAATTTTGCCTCTCGTGTGCTCTGGGTCCTGTGGCTTTTATATACAGTGCCTAAAAGAAGCTGAGCACTGTCCAGGTTTTATGTTTCCCAGGTACAGAAGTTACAGGAGCAATGAGTCTTATCTGTGTTTTTATCTCAGCATGCCTGGCAGAGAGAAGGGGGCTTGGCCTTTGGAGTCTGCGCCCAGCTTAGCCAAATACTTCATGTCAACTCAAGTTTAGGGAAAGCAAAGAGAGACTCAGCACAAAGAAATTGTTTACATTCTGGGGCTGCCCTTTTGCAGGTGGAAATCAGGGTGTCTCTGTCTTTCGAAAGCCTGAGGAAGGGAGAGGTTGAAAGGCTGAGAGCATCTACCCCTATTCTTTACTACGTGAGACAGACTTATTTGGTCTGATTTCTCTGTGAGGAGGATTTGAAGGGTACTGAAGTGGAAATCTATATAGTAAAGACTCCCCGTGAAAGAAGAAATTTGTGGTTTGTCAGTTGTATAATGCAGTAATTGAGGTTCACTGCTGAAACAATATTTGTTGCTCTATTAATGGTCAAAGAGTTTGACAGTGAAAATAAGCTGTTAAAATAATTGCTTAAAGTTTCTTATATTCACACTAACTTTCAAAGCAGGGTGTCAGCTCTGCCAGCGCATCGGTTAGCATCACTGAAGACCTGTTCCTGCACAGCACCTCTCTGCAATCTGAACTGGGAACCAGGGACACGCATACGGTAACGAAAGCAGAAACTGGAGCCCAGTTGCTTGCTGGGCACAAGGCAGCAGTGCAGCCCGGTGTTACAAGAGAAACTCTGATCCCTGAATTCCGATTTTGGACAGTAAGAGAAAGGAGAAATAACATTAAGCATTTTTGCATTAAAATGTGCTTAAGTGTGCCCACCTTTGTTAATAGTCTAGCAGATGAACATTAGAATTAGTGATCGATCAAAGTCCAGTTCCCTTGCTACTAACCGTTCTCACCAGTAAGGGATACCGGTGGTTTCTGAAGAGCTCTGGGAGCAGGTCAGGTTTGGTAACAGCTATGCTAACAAACATCTGGCCGGGTGGTTGGCTAAGCATTTTAACTCCGTTCACCAGAGCAGAACTCCAGATTGAGGACTCAGTCCGTTCATTCAGGAAAGGTGGCCGTCGACCAGCACAAGTTTGAAAACTCTTTCATGCCTCTAGCAACGCACCGCACGCTTTTATGACAGGCAGGTAATTGTTTTGGGTACGCCAAACGATCAAGTTTAACAATTTATTACCAGGTAAGAGAGATGTAAATATTGTTTGATGGGAGCTGGCCAAGTGCCGACCTGCAGCACGGCTGTTGATCGGGGTTAACTCCGGGGACTTCGCAGAAGGGTTCAGCCGCTGCCAGGAGAGCAAAGTGGCAGCCTCAGGGGTGGCTGTTGTGGTTTCTGGTTCCTCTGCACTCGTTTAAAGGGAACCATTCTTTTTAGCGGTGGGGTTACAGTTTCATTTTGTGGAATGTAAAAATGTTTGTAATTTTTTCATGTGGTTGTGTGACACCATCCACATCTGAAGTTTGGTTTATGAGAGGTTTGATAGACTGCTGTATTCATAGGCTTCTTGGGTGTTGGTTTGGTGTTAACTCTGGGTGCTTTTATTTGGCTGAGCCGTTTTTGCTGAAAAATTGGCATCTTACTTTTGATAAAACTAGGTCTTTTTTAAATTTTCAGCGAGGTGGGAACAGTTACATTATTTGTATTGTGTGCCAGTAAAAACCACAATATCCTACTTCTTCCCCCTTGGCTCGTTAGGGCACTTCCCTGTTATTTGCAGGCTTTAATTTCCAGCCTCCTGAGGCTGAAAAAGCTGAGAACACAGAACCCAAAGCTTATTTATAGAGTGGTTCTGCTAGCCACAATGATATTGTGCAAAGGTAGACAGCACTGCAGACTGTTCTGGTCTCAAAGCTATTAATATATGCTGACTGCAAGGGTCTCTACTTTGCAAATTGCGGATATTTTAGCTGGAGATATATCAGCCCAACTCAACCAGAAGAGAATTCTTCTTTTGGGTGAGAATAAATGAATAGGAGAAGCTAGATGCCAAAAGTAGTCTAATAATATAATGCATTATTTCCACTTACTGGGACAGCTTACTGTACTTCTAGCTTAAAAATTTAGCAGGGGCATTTGTTTAGGCTGTGAATTTGTCTTGCTGCTAAACAACAAGGGAGACAAACCGTGCTCAGCTCCTTTTGGAACCACCCTCAGAAAAAAAATCATTTTAAAAAGATGAAGCAAACCAAATACGCGTCCAAAATGCTGCCTTTCACAGCATCAGTAGAGTCTTCAGTACTATGACATTTACATCCTGGTGCCCAGATTTCTTTTTGGCCCAATTTCTTAATATCTTGGTTTACAGCCTTTTGTCATCAGGCAAGGAAACAGAGAAAGCTTATTGCTCCTAATTCCTTGTTAGAAGAAAGAAAATGTAATTGTCTTTAGAAGTGCTTTCTCTCTGTTTCATTGCAGAACATTAATCTAGAACCTAAATAAACTGTCCCAGAGTAAAAAAGTATATTGTACACATTTCATTTTGTTTTGCGATATTATTTGGTGGAGATATATGGGATGTGCTTTAGGACAGCTTTTAAAAACTGACTTATCTTCTTTTTTTATGAGTAGCCAAGCCAGAAACTCATCATTGGAAATGAAAATGGATCTCTAGGTATGAAGCACGCCAAATACTATTGCCTAGTCTGATTTTGTATTTCTGTTTAGGTTATCACTAGCATGCCACTGTTTTTTTTAAATTACCTTGTGTCCTGCAGGATGAGATAGTAACATACTTCCCTTTGGCTTTCAAGCTGTAATTAAATTGAGCTTAGTTTACCATTTTAATGAGGAGAACTCCCTGCACAATTCTCTGTATCATGCATCAACACAGATTCCTGTTTATTCATACTGAGAGATCTGTTAGTACTATGTTATACTAACATCTGCATCTTGAAAGAAAATGCACCCGTTTTTAAAAATCTGTGAATGAATAGGACGTGTAGTCAGGTTTATGGAATATTAAGCTGATGAAAAGTTCAAGTGTAAACAATCAGGGAAAGCCACCTGGGCTTATTTAATTAACATTCAGAAAAATGCGAAGATGTCGGGAGAGATGTTCCTGTATGTCTCGACACATTTCTTTGTTCTTCTACCCATCAAGATACAATCCCTACACAATAGCAGTCCAGGGGTTGTTTAATGTCTGGGTGACTGAGAACAGAGTGAGGGCTATACTGCCTGTTTATGTGTCCTCTATCTCGGATCTGTCAGGAATGGCTGGCTGAGGTAGGCTGCCTTCCCGTGGGAGCCACGTCGTGATGGGGAGGGAGGCAGTGCGGCCCCAGCACCCCCCGAGCGGGCACTGGGTGTGTGGGTCCTGCAGCTCAGGAGCCCTTCCAGAGCCCTTCCAGCTCCCACGGGTGAGACGTGACCCTCGTGAGCTGGACGGGACGGGACGGGACTTCACGTGGGAGGCAGCGCTGGTGCAGACAGGGGAAATGTTTCCATCCCGCGTGGGCTGTAACGACAGGGGTGACTTGAATTGCAGTTCTTGCATTGAAGTGAATGCGGGGACGGCTCCTCGCCAATTATTTTGATGTAATAAGGTGATGTGAGAAGTCAGAAGAGGAGTACATGGCTTCATGAAATGTCCTATGATGGGACTATCTGGATTTACCATGAGAGACATAGCCGTGCTTCAGTGGTGCTGTCTATTCTAAAGAACCTGCTTTTACCAGGCAAAGTTTTTACTTGGAGACAACTGAGTAATGGGAAAGCATTTTCGGGTGGTGGTAAATTCTCTGTGAATGCATGTAGCCACATCTGAGAATATTTTTATTGAGATGACAACACTGCAGTAAAATACTGAACTGGTGAATGCCAGAGCATGAACGGTGGCTTAAAAATTATCTTTTAGTGAGAAAATGAAAGATAAATTCCATTTACAGGAGAAAAGAGAAAGCTGCCTCCGAATGCCTTTATTGTAGTGTGTGTCTTTCTCCATGGTCTTTCTCAGCTTTTGGAGCTGCTGGAGAGCTATGACATGGAGACCCCTCCAGCCCCAACATTCCCTATAAGCATATGTTTAACTTAGCATTTTGCCTAGAACATTTTCACTGACTGAATGCTGGCAATATTTTAGCGTCCGTGATGCTAATTTGTATTTATGGAATGTTTTTAATAGTTTGATAGGAAAGAGCTTTAGGGTTGTACAATATGAGATGGCTGTGTAACTTTTTCAGGGTCCTGTAAAGATTTACATTCCTCATGAAATTGGGGCATTCCTTGGGCAGGCATTGCCTTGCTGCATAGTAAATCAGCTCCAGTACCTTTGGTACACATGAATTTACCAAGAGCATGTCTCTGAAAGGTCAACAGATTGCTCAGTCTAGTCAAAACATCTTTCCAAGTTTTAGATTGCACAAACTTCAGTCTTGAGAAAGGTCCCCTTGAGTGATTCCCTTTTTTATAAAAAAACATTGCGTTGATTTGCCAGTGAAGTTTCAGTATGTTTTTTCTTCTCGAAACACGTTGCTAAGGCACACTGTCTTGTTTTGTATTCACCATTTGGGCAATACTTCACCATGCGCTAGGAAAGTCACTCTGAGGAACGTGGGCTGCTGATTAATCCAGCGCTGGTGAGCTGCTGTCCATGACCACCAAGAAGGTGGGAGGCAACACCACTTTATTTAGATTTTATTCACTGATTGAGACAAATGCTTCATTTTTAGCAATGCTGTGCTTTGCGACAAAGAAATCCTGGGTCTCCCTTCAGTGAGTAGAAAACACATTTGGCAGTTTGGTGCTGACCCTGTAATCATTATTTCTCAATGACCTGTTGCAGGACTTTCCAGCCTCACATTGTTCGTGCCTTAATCACTTCCCTGCTGCCACTTTTGTGCTCTTAAGTCTCATAGCTTCTCAGAGTCCAAAGTTCAGTGGCTAAATCATGGACTTACTCAAGGAAATGGAAATGTCCCACCCTCCTCCTCAGTCACTTTGCACTGGCCTTCTACACAGCTTTACAGACAATTCAGACTTCGCCCTTTGTCTTCCAAACCTTTCCTCTGTAAGCTGAAATACGTCTACTCTGTGACGATGACTTTGACCGAATTTTAATTGAGCTATTCATGACGTTTAAAGGGGTCAAATGGCTACCACATTTCATATTTTTAATTGGGAATAAAAAGTCTCATGAACTACAAATGTTGCATTAGGCAGCATTGTGAGAAGGAGTTCCCCGAGAGATCTGTGAACATTTTCTTGTGGACGTGGTTTTCAGGTGATAGTCTGGGGATGGCAATGAACTCTAGATATCCTCTGGAGATCCCTGGAAGCATTTAGTCTTCAGTGGTATTATGAAAATCTGAGGTTCTCTCGGTGGCAGGAGCTACATACTTAAACATCAACAGCCATTGCATACAAGAAGATTGGGTGAAATTGTGGCCATCTCAAAGACAATAATAAAACATATAATAATTAAATATTTCTGTCTTCCAAATTTAACTGTCTTAAAAGTGGAAATTCTATAATTTAGACATTTAGCCTAAGCTAGTTCTTCTACGGTTAGCAGAAGGACAGGCTCTTCAGAAGGTGATTTGGCTAGTTATTTTAGATATGTGTTTTATAGTTAGGCGAAAATACCCTCAGGAGCCAATTTCTCTCTCTTGACTGTAGACAGTGTAAGGGACAGGCTTAGAATAAAATCCAGCTGTTGTATAGCTGGTTGCATTTACGCATTGTCTTCTGTGGTTTTGTCTGTGTAGTCTTGGGGCTCTGTCCTGCATTGAGCACTGTGTGATCCTGCCCAGAGTCACCTGGATTTCAGTGGAGGAACAGGTGGTGGGTTTGGGCCACAATCCGGGTTGCATCTACCAAATTATCATTTTTCTATATTTTGCTTAAATGGAGACATTCAGTAAGTATAAATCAATTTTAGTGCTATTTTGGTAGGGAATACAGAAACATCCTGATTCACAGGAAATAACAGGAAATTTTAAAATTCTCTGTTTACAGTTTTAAACACATTTTGTATAATTTTCCACAAAATGGAAAATCTCATTCCCGTAAAGCCCTGCTCAAGATGCAAACCTTCTCGGATGTTTGTTTGACTGTGAAAACCATTGACAAGTAAGGACTATGCAGATTTTGGTACAGCTTGCTTTAGTAAAGCTGTAATTGCTTTGCAGAACTTTTCCAATCTTTTTTTTTTTTTTTTTAAATTAGAGTATATCAGAAAAAAAAAAAAGAAATCCATTCGCGTTTTAACTCCTTCCGTCAGCGTATTGTGTTGGATTTCCCTTGGCTTTCACCTTTAAACTGCTGTTTCTCAGTGGTTGTTTCTCCCTTACCTCAACACTTGTTCCTCACTTAGGCCATGTTTTTGTGAACATATTATTGCAAGCTAGGTGTCGATTTACACCCCGTAGTTATTGCTTGGTAGGTGCTTGTGTGCACATCCCTACCATGAGTAACTGGGAGGTGTTTTACCAAATTTCTAGCAATATGTAATGAATTGATGAGTCAAATAAAATTGTAGAAATAATCAGTGAAAATGGAAAATACAAACTTAACTGTGAGAGATTCAGAAGCTATTGCATCATTAGGCTTTACAAGAGTGTTAAAAAGTGGCAGATTGTAGCAGAATGTAGAGATTTCTACTTGCTTCCATCATCTCATATTCATAAAATTAGTCATCCTTTGCTTCCCCTAGTTCTGCCTTACACAATAGATATAGAGGAATCCACTGGGATAACCACGGAGTTCCAAACCATTGAACTATATTTATTTAGATTACAAAAACAAAAGCAGCAAGCCTGGCTGATGAACATCACAGACTGAAGAAACAATGCCTTTAGAAACATGCAAATAGATTTCCTTTAATTCTGGAAGGAGGCCTTTGAAATAAACAGCGTGGTAAATTATTTAGCCTCTATTTTTTTGGATGTTGAGCTTGCTAATGTTCCAGATGTGAGAGAACAGGAAGTTCTATCATTTCCTCAGAATATGTGATGTGTAGACTATTTTTTTTTTTTAACTGCAGATTGGTAAAATAAGAAAAATAAAACAGTCATTCCCTTATACAAATAGGTTATGGAATCAGTATTATTCATGACAAACATGTTATGGAATCAGTATTATTCATGACATCACTTTTTCTGATTTTTTACTTTTTCCTCAGTAATATAATTGTTTTCTATATCGTAAGAATCATTCCAGCAATAGAGACCCATTTTTACTGCAAGTGGGATGAGAAATCATTAGGATGATATTTTGAGAATATAATTACAGCTTATTAAGCACTGCTAGTAATAGTAAAACAGTATTACTAAAACAATGGGATCTATGTTGGGTATTAATGATGATTATTAGTACATATGCGGAAATATATTTTCCACTACAGGTACTGTAAAATGTTGTGTGGCGTCATTGATTAGATAGATTTCTCCATCAGTTTGAGTGATCGGAAAATCTGTGCTTGAAAGGAAAAAGAACGTAATTAGAATTTATATAGATAACTGTAAAATTGCTTCCAGCCTGATAGCAGCTAAAGTGGAGTAGCTGTTCAATCAGTAGTTTCCTCATTAATTCATTTTAATGGTGAATTTTTCAAATTTTTCTTGTTCTACACACTCAGCTCTTCAGCGCTGTGCACTTTTCTTAAATACAGAAACTACTACAGTAAACTCATTCCCACCGATATATATTTCCATGTTTATGCGTGTGAGTTCTATGTATTTTTCTTAAGAAAAGCAGTGAACAGGAGAAATGCTGAATGTCATCTTCTGATCATCTTTTTTAGAATCTCATTCTGCGCTCTGACTGTGGTTCTATCAGTAGGACAGCCTCAGGTCCTCAGGGTCGTGGATGCTACGCTTGCACGAGTTAGCTGAGAAAGCAGGACCAGTGAATCTGTGGAAGGGACAGCACTGTCCTCAGATGGCCACGGGATATTGACTATTAACAGAAGGAAGCAAGATAGTATTAAAAATGTGTAAACCCACTGCCATTTGATGAGGTTTTGCCCTGTAGTTCTTTGCAATCCGATAATTTTACTGATTCTGTAAATGCTAGGAGATCCTCCAGGAAAGGTAAAACTTGAATTATGCATGAATTCACACATCCTGAAGAGTAAAAGAGGCAAGCCAGCATCTTTCAAGAACATCTTTCACTGGATCATATTTTTAAAAATACTACATCCTATTAGCAGTCCCTGTTTGGTCTTAAAATATTTACATTCCAAGATAAATGTTGACCTAGTGAATAAACAAATTTCTGTGAATGGTTTTCTAGATAAAGACATGAATGAGTGTCCCAAACACAGGAATCAGACTAATTCACCAGTAAAGCTTACAGGACAGGGATTTGCCTGTGTCTAGTGAGATTTAAACCTGATCATTATTAAGCATCATTTGTTTAATTTAATCTACTGAACTATACTTAGATTGTGTTTACTATAACTGCCATTATTAGTGATTAGGCATGCTATGGCTGGAGTTATGTGAATTTTGGGCAGTGTTGATGGCATAAGAATTCAAAATCTAATTCAGGTACAAGCTGCACAGAGAAAGATGGGCTATACTCCTGTTATAGTGCCAAGTCTGCAAAAACGTCACCCTGCTTTTGTAACCACCCAAGCCTGACAGTAGGTATGTGATACCACAAATAAAGCAGCTGTGTGGAAAAGCATCAAGAAGAGGCTTACCAGAGTCCAGCTGGAGCTATACTGAGCTCTGAATTGCACAGAACCTGAAAAAAATCTCATGTCCTTTTGTAGTGTGTAGGCTGCTTTAATATGGAAATCAAATTTTATTTTTCTCCACCAGCAGAAACCTCAGACCAGGACACTTCCATGTTACAAGGTAATAAAGTGATCATGCAAACAAGATGGAAAAGGATGTAATAACTCTGTGTTGCATTTGAAGAGAACAGAATATCAATTATGAGTATAAATATCACTTAATAATTTAGGATTATTTCAAATTGTGTACTTATCTGCAGAAAAAAATTTACTTAAAGCACTGCAATATGACAACACGTTCAAATTTGTCTCTGATTCAGCTCAAAGGGACTTGTGCTCTGCAAGGTGCCAGAACTCCTTAAATTTGCTGAGATATATTTTGAGAAAGCTGCTCCTTAGAAGCACCTAGCAGACTCTCAATAAATTAGTGGGCTATCAATAAAGAGTCTATCGTAAATTGCTTGGCTTCCAAGAGCTTGCCAAGAGCCTACTGAAAGTTGTGCTGCAGTGAGGCAAAAGGGGCACACACACACACACACCTGGCAATAAATATTTGTGACAAATTTCTTGTCACGAGATAGAGCAATGCAAGAGAGAGAGACATACGTTTGGACACCCGGTTCTAACTCAAATGTCATCTG
This sequence comes from Leptodon cayanensis, assembly GCA_027564655.1. Taxonomy (NCBI): domain Eukaryota; kingdom Metazoa; phylum Chordata; class Aves; order Accipitriformes; family Accipitridae; genus Leptodon; species Leptodon cayanensis. The sequence continues at coordinate 27,901,800 of JANXJC010000005.1, forward strand.
CATTTGCACTGATGACTCTAAAGACTTCATAAAACTGAAGCTGTGTCCAGGATCGGATATTAGCAGTGTGGCGACGTCCATACTTGGAACATGCATTGAGTTACTTTATGTTGTTTCCTAAAATACAAAAGAAACTGAGCCACAGTGACATAAACCAGGACTAATTTAGGGAAATCAGTGACATTACGCTGAAGTTAGTGCAACTGTCAGAATAATTTGCTTCCCCAAAGGTCCACTTTTAAGAACTGTCAAAAAAAACAGGAAACTATATTCAACAATCCTGAAAACACCTTGGACCATAGCAAGGAAATAAATAGCTCCTTTCCACTCCAAGTTGTTGGCTGTGCTCACTCATTGTTTTTTTGGCTGGGTAACAGCTGTGAAGAGAGGAATATTTTCCAAATGCAAATATAAAAGTGCCCTTAGGATGCAGACATTTTTATCGCTCTTTGGGAACAGTGCATTCTGTTTTAGACATTAAAAATTCAGCATACAGCACACAGTTCACACCTATTCACTAGATTTCTAATGGTGGTTGGCCTAAACAGCACTGTGCGTGGCAAGGATATAAGGAAGGAAAGACTTGATGCAAATTAAATGGCTTCTAAATATATGGTCTTCACAGAATTACATTTAAACATTCTCATTCTGTTTCCAGTCCTTCTCTTAGTGAAGTCAGTGACAAAACTAGTGACTTCAGTGGTATACCAGCAAAATCCTTGGCTTTTAGCACATTATCTTGGAAAAGTCTCCCACGTCTAAGACAGTAAGACATGTTTTATTACCCTGCAGAAGGGGATAAAACACAATGAGTCAGTGTTATCTACACTAAATCGTCTTTTTGTTATGAAATAAAATGTTCTGCAAGCCCTGAATCATTAAAAAATAACGAGGATTACTGGCAGGATTTTTTCTAAACAGTCAAAGAAGAAACTATTTAATTTTTAATGGAATTGTAAATATATTATCAATTAGATTTCCAAGTCTTGTTTAAAGGACAATTGAGAAGTTATTCATGGTCTATTTTGTTCTGATTAGGAATGGACTGAAATTTTCTGGAAGAGCAGTTTTCCATGAGAAAATGTGATCTAATGATGTTGAAAAATATCTGAGAAGATTTATATTCAGTTGAAACTGCTAGTGGAAGTCAGACTGGCTTCCAGATTTTCATCCTGCTTGTTGTCCCATTCACTTTGTCCTATTCACTAGCTCTTCAGTAGCTCTATTGAGCTAGAATAGAAAAAAAAAACTTTGCCATCAAGGACAATTTTATGTTTTCCATTGTTTCATCAAATTCAGAGAGAAAGTGGATGTTTGATATTTAGTTTTAGGGGGTTTATTTTTATTTTACAGAAAGGAAAGTGCAGGTCCCACCCTAAAATATTTGCTAATCCAGAATGTTAAGAAGAGCCAGGACATTCTGAACTTCCACCCAATCTTGGCTTTTAATCTCAAGTAAAAACCTGCAAGGAGGTAAGAATGAAAAGTTAGTGTCAATAAATAAAACTTATTCTTGACTTCTTTCTCTCAGATTTGACATAAGTGCAATTATATTATGCTATCTGGAAACTGATGTAACTGTGCGACTTCCTGATACAAAAGTTATTTTGTTAGAGAAACTATTATGATATGCCATTAAGAAATTAAGAAGGCGTATAAGCGCAGGAAGCTGTATTAGCATTTACTTTGGGGCAAATGCCAAATGACATAAATTCTAGAAAATGATCATGAGAGAGAGTTGACTTTATGGCTGCTTTTAGCTTTCTGTGAAAGGTGAACCAGCTACTGGCATTAATGGTGGAGGCACTGCCTCTTTGCTGAACCTTGCAGCAAGGCTGGAGCATGGCAGAGGCTCTTACCTTAGACGTGATCAGTGAAAGAAAAAGGTCATGTGTTACTACTCACATTGTAGATGCATTTTGCTTATGGTTTCCCATCTTCTCCTCTGGCATTCTCCAAAGGCTTCCTTAAAGCCATGTCTGAGTCTGGACTTCAGTGTGTGCGCAGGCTCATGTTTTTGCATGGCCTATAGGCAAAGTCAGAGGGATTAATGGCCAGACTCACAATTCAGGCACCTGTGTTTCTTTATGAAGCCCAATTTAAGGAACTAGACTCCCCTGAGCAATTAACGAAAAGCCTGCCTGGGCAGTGTAGGTGCTCAGATGCTTGTCTTAGACCCAAAAGCTTACTTGGGTACCTTTAATGGCATTGCTACACATGATGGGGCCACAGTTTCTGGCTAAATGAATCAGTCCAGTGTTTCTCTCTGGAAGGGCTTGCTTTGCTAGAAGTGGTGTGAGCACTCCTGGTTCAGCAAGGGATAGCAATACACTACCTAGGGAGGAGGGAGAGGCAGTGGCCATGTTGTCCTGTTGGCCTGGGGGAAAAGCACTTGCCTGGGAAGTGGAAGATCTGATTCAGTTTCCTCCGCATCCTGAGGAAGTCCCAGCCCCCTCTCATTTCCCAGTCTCTAAGCTAGGCTGGGATGGGGTCACACTCCATCCTTCCTATTGCAGATAGACTACTGATAGTCCAGATGAAGAAGTCATGAACCCAAAGAAAAGGTAGACAAGAGGGCTCCCGTGTGGCTTGTGCTGTGTTAGTAATAGGGAATCTTGGCTTCTGTTCTCTGATGAAGAGTGAACATGCAAACAGCTTGGGAAGAAGGCATCAGAGTCTGAGTTACCTCTAAATGAGTAATGTCTTTTCTGGAGAATACCATAACCTGTGACTTTGGATTGATATGGATGGCTCAGTGTCACTAATGAAGGCTGCAATGTGCCTGCTCTTCTGAATATGTCACCACTGTCAGTGGAAGGAATATGTCCATTGTGGCCCATTTAGCGAATTAGCAAAAGTTACGAATAATAGCCATGATAAGAAAACAGGAGATGACTAACGAGTTAAGTTTGGTGGGTTTTTTTGTTAGAATGTCAAAAGACATTAAACTTTTTTCAGAGATAAGACATGTAGTAAGCCTCTGGACTGCCATTAAAGGGCTGTGCTAAGGCAAGCGAGAAAGAAAACGCTTGTATGCTTCTTCCAAAAGAGAGGGGTCTGAAGGCTTCACACTTCTCATTAGTGAGGCAACAGAAACTCCTGTTGAAGAAAAGAAGAGGGAAGAAAGTAGCAAAAGGCTGTCTTTTGCTGGGATCACTATTCTTTCCTTCATCCTTGTCCTTCTTCCCTTCTGTTCCATCTTTGTCAACAGAGTGGAGCAGGACAGGAGGTATTGTGATACTGTGATTAGTCCAGAGCATGGAGCAACTTTAATCTTAAATGCCTATATGTGGTTATGCATGTGTGCATGTGGGTATATTCATGCACTTGTACAAAATTCCATCTGATGCTGACAAAATACATCCAAAGGAAAGACTGATGGTATTTCCTCCTTTTGTTCTTGAGGAGGGTAAGACGTTTTTTTCTGCACACAAGTGCTCCCCTGTTCCTGATGCAATCACTTTCAAAATGTGCTGTCCCACCCAAATGAGGATTGCATCCTACTTTTCTCCTCTGGGGACTGCAAGCTTTAACGTTTAGGGCTTCTCTCTACAAGTACAGTCTTTATTTCCCTCTGCCTCCATGTAGCCAAAGAGAAGGGAGAGTCTGGTCCTGCATCCGTTGTGTGTACCCTGTACATCACCCACAGTCAACTGTTAATCTTGAAAAAACAGGGCACCTCTCTTAAAACCTGGATGGAACCTCAAGATGGGCAGGGGGAAAAAATATGTGACTTTAAAATTATGTTTAATAAATAATAAAACTTAACTCTGAGAAGCTGGTGGGGTTTTGCAATGTCAGTCTGTATTATCTGTTATCTTCCGAGCATGTGTCTCCAGGGGCCGCAGAGGTAGGTGCTGAGCCTGGGGCTTTTTCTGACTCAGAAAGGCACAGGGCCAGGAAAAATGGTAGTTCCCAGCCCTTATTAATGAGAGCATGGGGAGATCAGCTGACACTTGTTCTGGCACAGAGAAGATTATAAATAAGGATCCTGCTTTTGTGAGTTCCTGAGCACCTTCAAATCTCTTTGACCTTGATGAAGAGGAAGAAGAAATTGTAAATGTAACTGTCTGAAGATTCTCTGTGAAGTCCTTACGTTCACGTGGGACAGCAGTGAGAAATGTCAGGAACTTGAGCATCCTCAAGATACCATGACCTCTTTGGACTGTTCCAATCAGACACTTTTTTGCTGAAGCCAGCGTAAATATATTTGGAGTGCAAAGTTATGTTTTTCTGAAATGACCATTGGAAGAAATGACCTTGTGATGTGGGTGAATTTGTATTGAATGTCTTAGATGATGAATGATGATATTATATTGTATCCGATTACATAGTTCCTGAATAGGCATAGTTTGGCTACAGGAAGGGTATTAGCTTGGATATCTGTTACCATTTCCTTTTCATATTATGAAAACAAAAAATATGCAGATTGGCTGTGTATGGTTTGCGTAAAAAGATGTGGCTGGTTTTCTGTTATTTACTAATGAAGTGCTAAGTGCTACTGTACCTAAAAAAAATCCTTCTCCATGGGTTAACTTTATGCAGTTTTCTATTTTCCTCATTTGTGGCAGAAAACTAAACAAATGTCGTATCTGGGTTTTTACCAGTTGGATAGTGTCATGATTTGGCAGCTCTGTGTTTTTTTGTTTTTAGTTTATTTAGTCTTCTATTTTTTCAATTTTTTGTCATTGGTTAAGAAAAATTTCATTATTAATAACCTAATACATTATTTTTTTATCTGAAATGCTCTGATTGGAGCAACAGGCAGAAGAGAGAAGTAAATCATGACTGAACCTTCAGTTCTCTCTGCTTTTGACATCTGCCTCCTGCAAATCAATGATTTGCACATAAATACATTTAAACTGCCGCTGTTTGAGTTTCTGTCATCCATTCTGGACCACTGTTGGTCCACTTGTGACCATACCAAACAATGCCAAAAACCTAAATCACTTTTTTAAAAGTGCAATTTTAAAATGCAAAAACCAGAGATAACCAAATGCTGGAGAATTACTGTACTGTTAGATAATAACATCATCCAGATAGAGTGATTTCATGTGTGGCTTTGCTTTAGCAAAATAAAGAGAAAATGTACTGTGAAGATTAAAGATTGAAGGATTATGCATTTTATACCGATGCTGTTCAATTTCATTTTTTTTTCAAGAAAGAATATTTTTTTAAAGATGAAGTGAGATTTTTTAAATTGGTGACCACTTTTTTCCCAGCAGCAGCTCAGCAGCGTTTTGCTCTTCTTTCCTGTGAGTCTCTTGCTTTTCCCCCCCTATTTTTCCTTTTTTTTTTTTTTTTTTTTATGTGGATCAA
>JANXJC010000005.1:27907218-27944717 GCA_027564655.1 Leptodon cayanensis
CTTTCCCTGTTAAACTGTCTTTATCTCAACCGAGGAGTTTTCTCACTTTTACTCTTCTGATTCTCTCCCCCATCCCACCGGAGGGGGAGTGAGCGAGAGGTTGGGTGGGGCTTAGTTGCCGGCTGGGGTTAAACCACAACAAGCTCTTCACTTCTATTGTGTTCTCTGAAATATTTACAAGCAAAGTTATACTTTTACTAAGATCCTTGCTGCTACTTTTAGTTTCTCTACTTTCAGCCAGAGACTAAAGATCCCAGAGAAGTTTTTGCCCTTCTTTTTCTAACTAAGCCTTTGAATCCAGATTGCTTAGTTCTCTGAGCCTCGCTGTTACATTAACGTCTGAATTAAAAATACAAATTAAAATTTATTTACTTTGGGAGTGCTGTCAGAATGAGTTACACATGATATACAAAACTAATTCCATACTTGTTGTATATAGAGATCCCCGGGGCTAGTTATTATAAAGTCTGTTTTACACTCTTGCTATTTTCTAACTGTATTGGGCTTTAGCTACGGCTAAAGCTACTCAAAAGGAATATTTTGCAGAGATCTCAGGGTTCTGCTAGAAGAGAGGGGTCAGAGTTATTGCCCGTGCATTCCCAACAAACGCCTGAGCATTTTCTGGCAGGAGCTGTCCAGCTGTTTCCCAGAGGCTGGGAGATTTGTGATACCTTGTGTTACCGCAACTCTTCCCCAGGTAGATTTCTCATTTGGGTTGGTCTCTGCAGCTTCTGCTAACAGACATTAGGCAGATATGCTAACTTCTCTGTCAACTAATGATATTTTAATAACTGGCTTCAGGATTGTCTATTCATCTACATTAAAATTAAATCACTAATTATAGCTGTGGATTTTTGCCCAAGAGTGTTCTGGCCCCCAGTGAATGCAATAGCAGAGGAAGTTTCTAAATTCACAAATACAGGAATGGAGACAGAAGGGCTGTCAAACCTTCCAACGTGACAGGCCTGCTCTTCTCTTACTATCGGACCCCAACTGCCCCCAGTAAGAATCTCTCTTTTCTAGACAGACTGGAAAAGACTGTAAAAGTAAGGATATATGAGTTTGTTTCATTTTCTTAATTGGTATTTTCCAAGATAAATATCAGTAGAAAATCAGTTTTTCTAACCTTAAGGTACTGATGGAGTATATCAGATCTGCATAGGGGATGACCTAAAATAACTCTGATTTTCAGTAATTTTGAAGACCCCAAAATTAAGGCATACAACAGTTAATTCTCATTTAAAAAAAAAAAACTATTTTCCTCGGAGATGACACTTCATGCTTTAGTGTATTTCAGAGAGTTCAGACTCCTAAGTTTTCTTCATCTCTGTTTCCATAGTTCCATTTAAATAGCTACTTTTTCTTTTAACTAAAGTGTTTTTTTTTTCTTTCTTTTTGTAAGTACTAGAGTGGTTTTATCCTAGAAATATTCTGCATTCCTTAGATTTTGTTAATTAATCTTTTAACTGTTTGCAGTAGCCCATCTACCAATTTAGGCACATATGCAAGACTAATCCCTAAAAATTCTGTGTAAGAGTACAAGAAGCAAGTAGAACGAACAATTTCACCTTTACAGAATAAGATACTGCCTGAACTGTTTTCATCATCCCTTTAATTCCTACCAAGACCAAACCATGTGAACAGATACAATCCTCTCGAGCAGTTGGGAAATAACAGTTCTCCCATCAGACCTGGGAATCCCATGGGTTGAAGGTGTAAATACATTTCAGATAAAGTAACTATAAAACATCCTGCATTAAGCCCAGGCAGAGGTGGCCATGGAGGGGGAACAGGCTTGCTTTAAGATTCCTCAAAGATTAAGGTCCCGACCTTATTTCTCCCAAATATCCTTTAAGTTTGTATTTCTCTCTGAGAAGCAGAACAAATCAATTTTAGATAATGGCCTAGAAGAAAGATGACTTCTTATCAGAGCCAGCAGTGTGCTGCACACACTGCACATCATCACAGGTCTCCCAACCACCAGCAAATATGAAGTAACCTTTAACTTCTATGTTTTGATGTTATACTGATCACAGCATACGAGAAGTGAAAAATCTAGATAAAGCTCTTTAAAAGGCTACTCTTACTCATTTGAGGAAAATTGTGGAGAAAGGAACAGGAATTAGTAATTAGTAAGTCCAAGACATTAGTAATGTCCAAAAGGACATTTGGACTTCACAAGCAAGGATCACAGAGGTATGAATGGAGGATATTGGAAGAAGACTGTGCAACAATACAGCTTGACAAAAGACATTAGTAACTATTTTATAGTGTTTTGCACATTTTAAAGCAATTCTGTTGTCTGACCTCATCTTCTGAAAAGCAATGGTACAGTTAATCTGAAACCTCTACTTTCCCATAAAAGAGACACAGTACACTCTGCTGCAGTTAAACAGAGATATGGAGATACTTCTTCTCACAGCACATATATCTCATGTTGTGAGCTGGCTGTTGTTCCCTGGATTCAGCCCTTGAGTAGTCACTTGTCATTGTGTCTGATCCCTAAAAGATAAGAGGGTAGTTTTTTAACTCCTTTCACTTTTGCTGCTTAAAAGTTAGGCGCCTAGTTTAAAGTAACCAGCTGTCTCTACCCACCTGCACTGCGTAGTGATCTTAGGTGCGATGAATTGACCTCTGGAAGTGTACATGGTTTTGGTTGCTGACCTTACAAAAAGGTCCATTCACCTTTTAGATGGCTAATGATAGATGACATGATTTGGACCTTTAATAACCAATGTCTCAACACACTGAATAATGATTTTGCTTTCTGCCATCATTTAAAGATTTAGGCTTAACAAACTATGAGATTGCCTACTTCCCTTGAACTCTGATTTTGTTAAACCATGAGAATACATTATTGCTAAGGTTCCTGTAGAAGTCCTTTACCATGCAGAGAACAGCCTGCAGCCGAGTCCCCCACTTCTGACAGTAGTGCCTACGTGGTTTTACACCCTTACAAATGATCTGGAAAGGAAACACAAGAAAAGACTAAGAGCATTTCTAGGAAAAAATTTATCTAGTTTAGTCTGAGCCACAGAAGTGGATGTTTTTGAAGCATCAGATGAACTAAAAGAAATTTAAAAAAAAGTGTATGGGAAGGCATCATGTTAGCTGCAATTTATTATAGATAAATGCAAATCGGGGAACCATCAGGTTGTAGAATGACTATCCTTTCTAGAGAGAAACTGGCATTACTGCAGACAGCTAGCTATACAGCAGGAGCTTACTTCTGCTAAATAACAAGCAAAGCTAGAACTGTAAACTGGAAGGCAGCTTGTGGAAGGAACAGAATGATGTGTGATGCAAATGTTCAATAATGTATTTAAGAACTTTCTTGCATACAGTGTTGGCCCAGACTTTATTAAGGAAAAAAATTACAGAAATAAAAAATGTTCTGAGAAAAGCAAAGAAAATTATAAACTTCCTATAATAAAAATCAAATGTATTTTGGTTGTACAAATCAAAAGTATTTATGTAATAAGGTGGTAATAAGGAAGGGATATGATAAAAGTAAATAAATAAAAAATTTACACAAAATTAAAGATGAGAAATTGAAGGTCAGTGAGATGAAGCACCAGCATTCAAAATGAATCAAACTGTAGAACTTCTGAAGTTTTTCAGATCAAGTTGTGAGTTAAATATGGAAATGAGTTTCAAGAACATACAGCTGCTATACCAGAAATTTTTGAGAGATTACCTGCATGTTAAATCAATCCATAGATGCTACAGATCTATCTGAAAATGCTATGTGCAGGGGAACAGGAACTACGTGACATTTATTCCAAAATATACATTGTAGAGGTCTTATAGTCCTGAGAATTGCCTCATGTGTCTTTTGTCTGTAACAAGATGCTGGATTAATGCCCCCACCCCCGGTTTGATCAGTACTGTGTTTCCTTCTTTTCATAGGAATTTAAGCTTCTTTTAAAAGCTGCATTTATAGACACCTTATACAATTTCACAGTGGCATTTTCTCTGGGTTGTAGTTGGAAACCTGTCATCTCCAACTTCCTTGACAAGCTCAAGAAGGCACTCTTGACTGTTAATTTCGTCTGACATTTTCTTCAAACTTGTTTTCTGAGAAAAAAAGAGATCCCTGTAGTCAATCAGTTTTTGTATTCATTTATTCAAGCTGCTACCAGAGAGAGTTATCTTGCCAATTGAAGAGGTACATAGGGAATCCTTGCCTTATGTGCCTAAAAAGGCATCTGCTGATTGTCCTGGATAGTCATCTTGCACAACGTGACTAAATCAAGTGTTCCCTATTGGTTCTTCCCTTAAGGAGTTGTCGAAATAAATAAAAATACTTCTCAGAGACTCCCAGTAATTCCAGGTAAAGAAAATAATAAACAAAGAAACTTAAAAAAAAAAAAACAGAGAAAAAAAAATATAAATTCTGTTTTCATCAACAGATTATAATTTTGTCACATTAATGTAAATAATCAGGTCTTTTTTAAGGTAATTTGGCATTATAAATCCTAAATACTAAGCAACAACTAAACATTTAATGGAGACTCTGTGTTCCCATATGCTCTTAAAGCCAGTATGATATCTCTTTCTAACGTGGTATTTTTTTTACTCAATTTTCTGTCTACCACCTTGGTCCCAATATGACAGAGATATAGAGCTTTGCTTTTCTCACAGGAGTTTTAATTCATAACTTTACTACCAATGAGTTCTTGTGCTATAACAAGAAATTTTAGATCCTCCAGAGCTCAGTTACTACATAAAGGTGCATGATGAGTCAATCCCCAATCCTAAAAGCCTGTCCTGAAAAACCACCACCTACCTGTGTTGTTACACAACTTTCAGCCAGGAGGAAAAAAAAGGTTTAAAAACTAATTATTTTTGAGTCATTCAGAAAAATTTAGATTAGAAAAAAACTAATAGATATTGGGGAATTATGTAATTGACATTTCCTGGGGTGAGTTTATCACATGTTAGTAGAAGAACAGAGTAGGGAAAGAGATGGTTCTGGAGTCTCTAACAAATGAAACTGGCCACACTTGATGATTCTTCTTGCTCCTACAGTATATAATCAGGCCGCTTCTGGCTTGCTCTTCTTCAGGCCCCACAAATTCTGAGCTTCACAGTGTCATTCTTCCAAAAGAAAGAATGGAGGGTCATCTTCATCCAGTAGCTAGAGCACTCTCTGGGAGTGCAAGGTGAGACATTAAATAAAGCCTGACCTTCCACTGCCTCTTTGCTTCACCCATGAGGCTACCAAGAAAGCAGTCATGAGGCTATCAAGAAAGTGTCATCACCATGATGAGAGCCTGGGCATTTTGCCATGCGTACAACTTGTATTAAGCATTCTCTGAGCACGGTTAGGACTGCTGTGGAAGAATGTGGGATGTAGGTGCTTCCCACTCATTTCTCAACTATGACAGAATTTAGGCACAAATAAGACACTTTGGTCCCAAGGCCATGGAGGTCTCTGCATGCATGGAACTGGACAAATGCAGCAGCTGTCAGTGCTGACTGAATTAAGTGTTATTGGAGCTGATGGTCCAAATTTTGCCCTTCATTTACACTGGAAAGACACAACACAAATGGAATTTACACCAGTGAGAGCTGTAGATCCAGCTGATCAACAGCAGAAGGATTGGTTGTTAAAAGACGAAGAGAGTTTTCACTTCGTCTCTCTAAGATGACATCTAATAATAGCCTGAAGGCAGTTAGACAAATAAATGAAAACAGAGGTGGAGTAAATTAATTGCTATTCACGATGTTGACTGTTCAAATAATTTCAACTAAAAAAAAAAATAGCAACAGCTGAAAAATCTGGGCTTTTTTTTTGTTTTCTGTCAAGGACAGCCAAATCTTTTTGATGTGTGGTCTGCACAGTCATTACAGATTGAAGCCAACATGCACAACTGTCCAAGTGTTTCTTATCTCTCTCTTTCTCATTGACACACTGTGTTGCCCCAGGCTACTTTTTGTTGGCTGTCCTTGTTTTGCCTGCCTGCTTCATTTCTGATCCTAAAATCCTGTTCTGGGGTAAAAGACTTTTCTACTTTGTCATGGATACCTTTTGACTCTGCCCTGTGAGCCAGTGGAAGCAACAAAGGGAATTAAATGCACAAACATCTGCCTCCATGTGACTGTATTTTTTGAACACTGCACCTGATAAAAATTCCCTGGTAATGCTCTGGCCAGGTCCTAAGGAAAAGCTAGAGGGTTAGTCTCCAGTCAACACCGCTCTATGAAAAAAGAAAAAAAAAATCAGTTTGGTATATGTAAATTCTTTATGTAAAATATGCATCTGTGAACGAAGGAATCTTCCAATCTGTAATAATACTGTGCTTTAAAGACTGGTACAATTATACATGTTCCTCCTGTGAAATAAAAAAGTCATAATCTCAAATTCTAAGTGTATCAAACGGCCCAATGGTTTAATTATAGCAAACTTTTACAGAAGACCTGTATTTTCCAGGACCTTTATTCCATCATGAAACTACTGTCTCACAGCCACAGATATCAAAGATCTGATTCTCTGTTCACATAAGCATAAATCAAATACCTCCAGTGAAGTTAAGAGATTTACTGTGTCATGAAGGAAATGCAAAGTTCAAGCATTTAAAAAGTGCAATTCTGTGAAACAAAGGCGGGGTTTTGGTGATCCTTGAGTGATTACTTATGACAGGATTCACCATATTTACTCTTGTAAATGGCAAATAATTTCTCTTTAATTTTCATTCTGGAAAGAAAATGGTTGGGAAGAGTCACAAAGTAATAACAACCTTGAATACTTATGCAACACTTCACATTTCAAACTGCTTCAGAAATATAAACCAATTAAGCTGTCATTATGATTTATGCTAAGGGAGACAAGAAATATATAAACAAAGTCAAACAGAGATGCAGGGCTCCAAACTACAGTTCTGTGAATTACAAATCAAAGAAACAGCTTAGGGATGTAGAGCACAGGGGACTGGACTAATCCTGGAAATTGGAAGATAAAACCATGGAGCAGCCTGAGTAACAGCTAATACATTATTACCTAGTTACTGGTGAATGGTCACTTCTTTCCATATGCAACACAGAACACTTAAGTACACCACTTGGTGAAATAAGCATTATCAGCTGTGCTGTTCATCACTGCAAACATCTATCGTTCATTAGCTCGTTAATGACTTTCTAGAGATATCTGATTTACAATGCAATCACCCCTAGTAGATCTGTCTAAATTGATAACCAAAGGGCAATTAAAATCAGCACCCACACCAGAAAATTAGGTGATTTAAGGAGGAATATCTATGCTACTGGTTCCTTTTAAAAGTACATCGTTAACATTGGGAGCATAAATGTTAATTAGAGTAATGACTTCATTCAGCAATTTTTTTTCTACGAGGCCATTTGGATCAGAATCCAGCTCCTCTGTTTGAAAGGGCAAGTTCTTTTTAATTAGGACAGCTACTTCATTGGCACTAGTAATAACTGAGAGAAGAGATAAAGGTCTCACCCACCAGGATTTTTCCTTTTTTTTTTTTTTTTTTTTTTCTGTGGATCAACTCCATTGCTTCTGCAGCGTCTGCTCAGCTCCTGAAGGCCCTGCGTGCAAAGTATTACTGCTGCGTGGGGCAGGCTGCTGGGAGGAAATGCACATCGCGAGAGCAGCTTATCTGGTTAGTGGGGAGTAGTAGTGCCCCCATTTCAAAGAAGGGAAATGCAAGCCCAGAGCTGGCAGTTGGGAGCCACACGAGAGGGCTAAAGCACTCCCAGGTGCTGGATCCACAACTATAAGCACTAGCTTGACTTTTGCATCCCTTTATCTTTCCTCCTGCCTTCTACGAAAATGATCTAAGAAAAATGACCGTGATATAGACGCAGTCTCTGTCAAGTTTTGGTTTTACCAGGCTGTTTGGTAAACCCTGTGGCAAACGTCGTTGTGGCTAAGAGCTTGTAAAAAGGTTTCCAGATTAAAAGCAGCATTCTTTCGGGCTCAGCTTCTAAACAGAACAAATGATCTTAATATCTGCCTTGTAAATGTTTATACTGACAGTAAAATCCATGAAGGAAAGATTGAATGGCAAATTCACCTGTATTAAACGTTGATCTCATGGAAAGACTTTTAAATCCACTTTTATAAGAGAACCTTGTTTACAGTGCTGGAGTGTATAACTTGGAGGCTTTTCAAATGACATTGTTTTGGAAGAGCTTTTTTCTTTTCACTAGTTTCCTGAGCAAAACTTGCAGGCTGTCAGATATAAACACATATTTCAGTGGGAACAGTTTATAATAGCTTCATTCTAATGTAAATTTACACCAGTTTTGCACTGGTGTAAATGCTGGCTCCAGATGAGCATCAGTGGAAGTGAGATCATGATCAGTCCCTGAGGAGGTGGAATAAGGAGAAAAAAATGGTCGAGATAAAGCCATATAATACTCAGCATATACATTTAATTAGGTTTTTATATAGTACTCTGTGTGTGTGTGTGTGTGTGTGAGCGTGTGCACGCGTATGCAGTATATATGATTTATGTAGAGAGATCGTATATCCATACGGGTGAAGCACTGATGCGCACATTTACCGGGTGCAGAAGCTTACTTTTCTCAGTTACTAACTTCAGACAAGCTGGTCTCCAGGCGAGGATTAGCAGGAGAGGGGAGCAGCGGTGTGCTAAGGAGGACTCTTCCCCTTTCTGCCGGCCGTGCGGCAGACTCGCTCCTCCGGCCCCCGCGGTCAGGGTCCGGCTGTGTAGCCACGGGGTCCCCTCTGCGCTTGGCAGAATTATATTATTCCACTTGATTTGTGCACCCAGAGCTCCCACTGACTCCTGGTTGCCCTTCTCTCGGAGGGGGTAGCTGCCCCTGGCAGGCGCTGACTCTTAAAGAATTAACCTGTTTTTCTGCCCTTGAGCCAAAACCCTTCCAGCCAGGCTGGGGGACCGCGCCATGGTTGCTTTTCAAACATCTCTGCTATTTTAGCCTGGGTGTATTAGTTCATGTTACTCCAAATTCAATCTGATTTTCTCTCTTGGTCCCTGTAGGTTATTTCCCCGTTCTCACAACACTCCGATGAGCTCCATGCTGAATTAATGCTCTGTTTACCTTCTAGTCCAGGTTGTCAACAGCATGACCCTGGTGCATGGAGTTCAGTGGCTTTTATTAGGCTTAAATTGGTCCTTTAATAAGGCTGCTCATTCCCATCAAAGCCTGGGAGACTGACTTCATTTTTTTCCTTTCTACCCAAAGCAGAAAAATCAGAAACACCCGATACCTCTAGCATAGTTGCATTTCAAGTCAGTACAGGTTTGCTTTTATTTCTGGGACTTCCACTGGGTTTTCCAGTCATAATCCCTTGCTCAAGCAACAGTTCTTTCTTTTTTTTTCTGGAAAAGGAAAACAAACTGCCTTTCCCCTCCCCAAGTCTTTTATACAGCTCATAGCATAGTTCTTTGCAAATCGGTTAAATGTGAATGTCAGAGGACCTGGATTGCTTGCGCTTACTGGAATGAAGCTGCTAATCTCTTCCTGCATCTGATTTATATGTAAATAGAAAGGAGGTGCCTTGTAGGGAGTCCAAATAGGAATCCCTTCTGTTATAGGAAGCCACAGCTATGAGTCACTCCAAATGAAAAGCTTAGTAAAAACATCAACATCCCTAAAATATTTTGGGGAAAAAAAATCCATGTAAAGGAAAATTAACCTGCTGGTTCTAAGCCCACATTGCAGGGCTGCTTTTTTTCTGAATGTCCGTTCCCTTTGCTTGAGCTAGTAACAGTGCTTTACTACAGAAAGTGATTTTAAATTGTACACAGAGCCAACCCTTTGAAGCTTAATGGCAACGCGGAGATGAGTGAAGCTTTCATGTGCTGTGCCCTCAGAGGATCACTGGCATGAACGAACACTGCAGAATAAAAGTGATAAGCAAAACAGAGGCATTACAGAGCTACTGTGAAGTTTATGGCTTTATTGAGGTGCCAGCTCTTACACAAAAAGAAGCCCAACTAAAACTCTCAGTGCCTTTTAACTATTTACACTTCTGAGCCCTCCCCACAGAAAATTGTATTTACAGACTCAAGATACTCTCCTCTTCTTGGGTTCCCCACCCTTGTTTGTCAGGATATTTTCCTTTTTTTTCAATTATTTTTTTCTACTTTTTGATGCCGCTACCAGAAGGGCCTGGATGTCATGATGTTCCCCTCCAGGGACAGCAGTGCCGAGCACCCTCGCCTCTGGGCCACCAAGAAGAACCAGCGGCTAGCCCTGAGTATGAGCATGGCCAAAAGCGGAGCTCACGGTGTCTGTTTTTCTCTCTTCTTCCTTTTTTTTTTTTTTTTTGGTCAGAGCTACTGTGTCTCGTCTCCTGTTTGCGGCCGACACACTGGTCCTGCTAAGCAGTGCCTGGCTTTTGGGTGTCCGGCCTCTGGGAGCCCGGCTCAGCTAGCGAAGTTCTGTAGGGCACCTGGAGCCTCAGGTCCTCGTGGAGGATCCCCACCGTGCACGCTGAGGAGGGAGACGAATGGAAATGAATTCCGCAGGGACGAGGACTTCCAATATCTGCTCTTTCCCCTGGCCCTGGGGGACCCTCCGTCGGCGGCGCGGATGGCCAGCCGCCCAGCTGGCTCCGTCCACCCCCCGTCCCGGGACTCAGCCCTGTGTCAGGGCTGGCAGCGGGGGTGCTCCCCCCTTCTCAAGCTCTCCTTCAGGTCCAAAGGCTGAGTTTCGGGTTTGGTGGATGGAGACCCCGTGCACGAGGCCGAGGCTCGGCGCGGGCGCCCGTCCCTTGGGTGCGCTCCTTGTGGGAGCTCCCCGTGCCCCCATCGCCTTACAGAGCTTCTCGTGCCTGAGCCTGCTTCTGTTTGCCCTCGTTCTTCATTTGCTTTGCTCTGTTTCCAGTGAGAAGAACCATGGTAAATCAGAAGAAACTCGAGTCAGTCGGGCTAGTAAACACTACCAATCGCGCATACCATCGCCCCTCTGTAGCTACGAACCCCTTCACTGGCGGTGGGTGTCAGCTGTCTCCAACAGCATCCCGAGGTGTGACCTGTCTCTCGGTACAGGCGGCCGACTGCCATCTCTAGCTATATTCCCTTTACGGTTTCGAGGGCTGTCAGAATGAGATAGGACGGTTTGCCATCTCCCCCAGGTTGAACCCGAGCCCCTCCCTGGGTCGGGTGCCAGCCAGACTGCCGTTTGCAATGCACACGGAGACGCTCAGCCCTGCGAGTGCTGCGGCCGCTGGAGGAACGGTGGAGGACGAGACCCCCAAGGGACTCTGCCGTAAAAGAGGGGGCTGCAGGGGTGTCTCCAAAGCAAAGTGCCGTCTGAGCAGAATCTGAGCGGGCTGAGGTGGTGAAATCCCACCTAACTCCTGCCTCAGGCGCCTGCGCTCTTCTTCAGAGCCAGTGCTCAAAGTGTGAAAATGCATGCAGCGGTACTCATTTGCACTTGAGATGATGCGCTCAGGTAGATCCGTCAGGAAGGGATTCTGGACTAGGCAGATATTGCTTGGATTCCCTGGTCATCCAGAAGTGTGAAGTGGAAACAGTTTTCTGAATATGCATCCGTGCTGTGAATATAGAGAGTATTATCTCTATAAAAAATAGAATATATATATATATATAAATAAAATATCTAAAATATTCTCTGATGTGCTCCATTGGAATACTGCTGCTTTCTGGAACTCCAAAATGAATGCTGCCAAATCCAGGTGACAGCTCTTTGTCCGCTCCTTCTCTCCCTTTCTCTCCAGGTTCCTCACAACATTCCGTTTCAAGTGGTCTTGCTGTGGTTTTACCATCCTCCTTCCCTCTGTTCTGTAGCTGAATGCTCCAGATGCCTCCACCCACAGGTTTCTGTATACTGGGCTTATGTTACTTGAGTTTCTGTTTGCTTGTTTGTCTCATCGGCCTGGAAGCTTTTCCATGGACAAGGCAGGGGTTAGGGGACAGCAATTCATCTGCAGTAAACTGTAGCCATTATACTTTTTTTGTTATTTTAGCAGAGCGTCGCCTGACCTTGAGCAACGCACAAGCTGCAGAGAACACTGGAAATTCAGTTTAAAGCCAAAACTAAAAATTAGCGCGAAAGGAAGGGATCAGGCAGGTTTTGGTTAGAGCAGTCTGTTCTTTCCCTCTCAGCCAAGGAAGGGACCGGCTGGCTCCCTGAAGCTGTGCAGCGCACGGGGGGCAATCTGCACCGGCAGCATCTCCTTCCCCACCTAGGAACCTGCAAATAAAGTAAAGCCACCAAACCTCTGCCTGGGATTTTA
The DNA here is from genome assembly GCA_027564655.1 of Leptodon cayanensis. Classification (NCBI taxonomy): domain Eukaryota; kingdom Metazoa; phylum Chordata; class Aves; order Accipitriformes; family Accipitridae; genus Leptodon; species Leptodon cayanensis. The sequence continues at coordinate 27,919,439 of JANXJC010000005.1, forward strand.
ATGACTTGTGCGGACATTATGTACCTGTTCCCTAAATTCATAATAATTTCCTGTTGGTTTTTTTTTTTTTATTATTTTTTTAAAGTTGCTTCTTATTCTTCATGTTTTATTAAGATGAAAGTGACATTACATAAAACTACCAGCTTTTGTTTAACATAATATGTAATCAAGAGAAGTCTCAATGTCTTTGTAATGAATAAGAACACCTAGATGTGGCTCCTATAAATGTATAAATGTGTAAATTGGAGTTTTCCAGTTCTCTTCAGGGGACTTTGTATGTTATGCAAGAGGGGTTGAAATACCTTTCCAGTCATTCAATTGATGTCACCTGAGTTCCGTAAATTAGTGTAAGTAATCATCACTTAGCAGCACTATCAAAAATGAACAAAATCCCAAGATATCTAATCTTGATTTTTTCGGTTTAATTAATAGGTCATTCATTTGATCATTTATTCGGTTTATAACCTCTTGACCGCCACATACGCTGAAGCAATATCACTCCAGCAGAAGGAGAACAGAAAGTAAGGGACCAAATACAAAAATTGTAAAGCTAACATAAGTTTTCTGTGTGTCACTGCCACTGTAATTTTAATTTGATCTAGGTACACCTACTATTTAAACATCCTTCTTAATTTTATTATCAGCAAGGTAAAATATGGCGTCATTTACCTGCATTTGTGTGCTGTATATGTTTTTTTTGGCAACATTTCACAGAAAGCATATCTTAAAAAATATTTTTAACTGTTGTCCAGTATCTTAATGAACACAGGCTAAATAAATCTAGCGTTTTTTGTCTACTTTCCATTTGAATCACAGCTGTAAGAGGAGGCAAACTCAGGATTTTGGCCAAAAATTTACTTTAATCTGAAATGGTTAACAAGCAAACCGTGAAGGTGAGGAGTCCAGCCTCATGGTGACAATTAACATGCCCTTGCAAAACTCAGAGGTGTGGTTTGAAACCCTCGTTGGAAACCTTCCCCTTTGCGCTCCTTCTCCTTGCATAGCCGTATTCTTAGTCTGATCTCTTTATTTTTCAGAGGCCCAGTTTAGAAGCAATCCTCTAAAATATTTATGGCTTCTAATAGTTTCAAGTTGTTCAAAGAAACCATGGAATGAAGTTTAGGTCCTTGGAGTAGCCACTGGCTTAGGCTGAAGTCAGCGGAGTTGTGTCGGGAACCAAACAAGTTTGTGGCATTTGACATTTTTGATCTAATACTAACTTCTTGGGTAGTATGCTGCTCATGCCTGCTAGTAGTTGAAACAGGTTTTCTTCTGTGAGATTAAAGATTGCTTTAGGGTCTTATCTAACAACGGTTTGCTAAATGCTCTATGTACTGGACCTAGATAGTTGGACTGCGTTCAGACCGTCTGTTCCTAAATCTTTTGTTTGGTCATCATTTCTGCTTTGGTTTGGTACTCTGCAGTACGTGATCTGAAGTGACCCTTCGTCACTCATTCCGTGGCTGATGGGGGGTAGCAGTAGCTCTCACCCAAACAGAAGGAAGATGTAGCCAGTCGCTTGCCGGTCTAATGCTCCAGATTTGCAGAAAGCGAGCACTCAGTGTCCTAGGCCAGATCGTGCGGGCAGAAATGCTCTGTCAGAACATCGAAGTCTCGGCAGTGTTCAGATTGTCCTATTCATTTTCCTGCAGTGGCAATTGGTCTCACAGCACAGAAACTTTTAATTAGATCTACTATCTTGTAGACTATATCAAATCAATGCAGTCATCTATAAAGCAGTATGTCTACTAAATGCATTTTTTTCTCATGCTGTAAGATAGCGTATCTGGAAAGTGCATAACAATGGATCTAAGTGTGAGATGGCTGATCATTTGCCCTTCTCGAAAATCTTTTTAATCGTGGAAAGACAATACGCACTAATGACTGCAGAAAAAAAAAAGTATCAAAAAGCGTGCACTAGCTGCAAGGACAGGAGCACTAATAGCTTGTGGTAGTATGCCTTCCTGGTACTGCAGTAAAACTTGTAAGAACTGCAGCTAAAGCTATGAAACATCCTTTCATCCAGGCATTTTGATAAGACAGGAAGAAAAATGTTAACTTTCTTTGCTTCTCCAAAATCTTTGTTTTTTCTTTGCCATTGTAGCAAGGGTTTTATCTTTCAGAATACAAGAAACTTCCAGAAAAAAGAAGTTGGGTTTTCAATGGCTGCAAAGCCAAGGAAGCCCCTAGAGCTATGTTGGCTTGCACCAGCTGGAGGAGCTTGCCATTAGTCCCATAATTCTGATAAAAGTTCATGGGAACTTTATTCCTGTCTAACTGAACAGCAACTCCAAGTACCACAAGGTGCTAATTATCTTCCTAAAAATGAACATGTTCAATAATATCTTGATCTTTTTTACCCCATTCATTTTACAGACCGAAATGCCGATGCATACAGCTTTAAGTCTGTATTTAGGTAAGAAACAACCACAGAAATAAAGTCATACAGTTAATGAACTGCTGGATTTTGCTAAAAGTGCTAGCTAATAGGTTCTCCACACTTGAAGGCTTTAAGTCTAAACCTGCATCTCACAATCCTGTGTTATAGTTCAGACAATAGTTTCCAGTTCCACTATGGAGCTGGCTAAATTAAATCTTATGGCTCATATTATGCAGGAGCCAGACCAGGCAACTGCAACACTTCTTTCCAGCTTCTCCATAAAGAACAGTAAACATTAGTTTACCACATAGAGCCCTTTTTGAACATATGATTAAGAGCTTTGAAGTTTTTCTTTTTAGCAGTGTCCCAAATACAAGTGTTCCAAAAAAGCTTTTTTTTTTTTTTTTTTGTTAATGGAGTTTGTAGCCACTTAAGAGTTATGTTCTGTATCCAGGCAGTGGGCAAACTGTGAATTACTTCTATACCACTGGAGCTGACTGGTTAGCTGTAGTATTACAAATATTCCTGGTAGGAACTAAATGAAATAAACGATCTAAATCTGCTGGTTTGGTAAGATTGTGCACAATAAAGTGGTGGTCAGGAGAACAGAAGTGAAAAGCAATTTCAGACACTTCTGTGATCATTGGCTATGTATGCTAAAAGTATATTTCTTTCACAGCCAACCCGAGGGAAAAAAAGCACTAGAAAAGTTTTTTTATAATCATATTTTCAGTGTATTTATCTTGATCACTTTCACACTGGTAACAGTCAGCACTTGATGTGCGTATTCTTCAGTTGGACAAAAATAGTATCCATAGCCCCATGGTTCCAAAGACTCTTCAATTAGTTTGTAAATTGCCAGGCAGCTTTTATAGGCACTCAGTGAAATCGTTGGAGTGGGTGTGGAAAAATAATGGAAAAATAATTTAAAAGTATTTTTAGAGTATTTCCCATACTTCTAATTCCTATCTACTTCAAACAAAATCATACCGAATGAATTATCAAATAACCTTCTTCTTTCTGTGAGAGTGAAGCTTCTTCCTATTCTTAGTTCTGCCGATTCTTTTGCATTTCAGTAAATCAGTCCTTCAGCTGGTGTCCCCAAGAAGAGTGAAAAAAGATCTAAAAAAATCAATTTATATAGTTGCTAAAGTTGTCCATATTTCCACTAATTTTCAATTTCCACTAATATTTCAAGTCTTACAAAGGTGGATTTCTTTCTTCCCTTGTATTGTTTAAGTCAAGAGAGTTTGCTGATTCCCGACCCGTAGCCTTCCAACCCAGCTCCAAAATTCTCCACGTTTTTCTCTGCTATCTGCTACCTACAAAAGCAGTAGTACATGTAGACGTTTAAGCATCTCTCCGTGAGAGGCTGGGAAGAATTCCGTTGAGCCTGCTGAGCTTGATTCAAAACCAGCGTGTAGGTAAAATCTGTGTTAGGACAAAAAGAGCTCGGAGCCTCCTCCTGGAGAGAAGTCTTCCTACACTCGCCCTGCCAGCCCCGAGAGATGAACGAGGCCTTTCCAAGTCCTCCGGCTGGATTCCTCTTGGTGGACCAGGCTGGGTGACACAGTTTGCAAATGCCTCCTCTCCGCTGCTTTAGCGTTTTTCCTTGCGTGCGCTTCAGCCCGACCGCAAATGCAGCAAGACTCTCCCAATAGGCATAAAAAAAAGGAGAAGGAATGGTCCAGAAAATGCCACATGCAAGCAGCTGTAACAATGCCAGTGATGCTGTCCCAGGAGGGAAGGACAAATTTTTTCAGCAGAAGTGAGTCACACGCTTTTTGCTTCAGTGTGCTTGTTTGAGAATACGGCCCACGGATTCTGCTGCTGAATTTACTTCCTTCCTACTTCACAGTAAAAAGCAATGGCAAAATATTCCCTAAACTCCTTAGGGTTTTAGGTGATAGATAATTTGCCCTTGTTAGAGTAGACTAAATAAGCCATTTCAACTGTTAGTTCCTCTGACATACTACATTCCAGATGGGAAACTCTCTGTTCAGTCCATAGCTTTGAAACCTCTCTTCTGGTAGAGAGACGCCATCTCGACGTGCTGACTTGCAGCTTTCTTTTATTAGCAGCAGCGAACTAGCAAAACTATTTGAAAAGGAGACTTCTTCAGAAAATTCCCCTGGGAAGGTGGCGACAGCAGCTCACTCCTCCAGCGTCACTGCAGAGCCCATGCAAAATGCACAGCTGCTGTGCGTGTCTCCAGCTGCTGCCCTCTGTGCATCACGCCAGATTATCCGGATTTCTCTCCATCAACTTCTTGGGAAGTTCATTTCAGGTGCTTTGCCATCATTGAACTTAAAATGCAAAGGAATCGACAGAAATAGTATCATGCAAAGCATTTGGAGCAGACAAAAGAGAAATTTCTCAGCTGAAGAACAGCTGTTAGCTGCCAGATTTCACCATGAGCTTCCAGAAGGAGTAAATATTTACTGGAAAGCAAAATATAGTCTTGCATACTAACTGGTGAAAAATAGGTAATATGATTTCATTTTACACCAGTGTTAATCAGAAGTCGTGCCAGTGGAGTCAGTGATCCAGTTTCAATAGCATGATGCTGAGCTCTGTTAGATGAGAAAGCGGAGCAGTGTGGTTAACATTAGTGTGAAGTAGGTGGAAATAAAAAGCACAAACGTTACTGAGAACCTCAATGCATTGAGCGTTGATCACACGTTACGTCTTAATATTTTGACTTATTGGCATTTTAAGCATTGATTGTTGCAAAATTACAGTTTTCTCTCAAAATAAGTAAAAAGCTATTATATATGGCTGGCTGTTTGCTCTCTACCAGCTCTTCCTAAGTGTCTGCCAAATAAGAAAGAAGCAATTTTGCATTTCGTTTGAAGTATTAAATAAGTTTAATAAGTGATTATAATGTGTGAGAATTTTCTGACTGTGGAACGAGTGTATCAGTGTTATTTAGTCCAGTAAGGAGTAAGGGAAGAGTAAGCTGCCTTTCATCACTTGTGTGTATACCTGTGTGTATGTGCATCTGTGAAGACAGATCCTTTGTTGTAATCTTAGAAATACATGGATGGAATTCCTTCCTCCTTTAAAATCAGTGATGTCTGTGACACACTTCTTTTCAAAGCACGGTATTACTCAAGAGATGTTATCAGAAATAGCAACATCTGCCTACTTCTAAGTACAGAGGGCTACTTGCCTCACTCCTTCAAACCGCCACAGTAGGACAGGAAAAGCAAACAAACCCCCAAATCTTCAATCTGTAGCATCAGAGCAGGTCTAATATTTTTTTTTTCCTATTTAAAGCTCCCAGAAAGTTTCTTGCATTACTTTGGTTTGGTTGCACTCTTAATAATGCTGAAATTCCTCTCCCGAGCTAGGGCGCTTGTTTAGCACTAGCAGTAATTAAGGAAGATACTGCTCCAGCTGAATTTCGGATCTCTTTGGGGTACACTACAAATCACAAGCAATTCTTAGGGCTGTGAATTGCCATGTGAATGAATAAAAAGGAAGGCTACTTTGCCGTCCGAGCTTCATGCCAGTCTCAGTTTTCAAGACCATTAGCTGCCAAAATGAGCTGCAAGTAAATGAAAGTTCTGTTTGTGCTGCATTTTCTTCCAGCGTCACCGAAACCACAAAAAGCCTATCCAGTTTTATTAGAGAGCTGGAAGATAAATGAAAAATTAAGAGAGCATATCTTATTTTTTTGTAACAAAAATCACTCAAGCTCATTTGAGCCAGTTTTATTGATGTGCTGTAACCTGTGCTCTTCAGGGATCGGCATGTGGCACCGTATGAAGCAAACAGATGGAGCAGATCAGAGATTTTCCAGTTTCTTTCTCAGAACTGAGGAAGCATGGAAAAAATTAGAGCGAGACTGCAGATGGTGGAGAGCCTCATGTGTTGGTTTCATGTGCATTTGCATATACTACACTACATGTATCAAGCACAATGCCGCGGCCGAGGGAATGCTATTACATATCTTAAATTGTCCATCTTTAAACCTGCTTTCTGAAAGAATATACCACAAAGAGAGACAGAACATATAGCAGATGCCCTTTAATGGCACATTGTATTTTTCACACATTGTTAATCTTTGCTCATTTGTTTTGCAAACAGGAGTAGCATGGGAGAACATGTATTTTCTTAAACAAGCGTTGTTTTAGGGATACAAAAATTTCTATTATTAGTAAAGGCATATCGAGTCAGCCAAATTGTGGATTATAAACACATGTGTACAGTAAATTAACAAAATTCTTCAGATCTGGCGAATATGGTCTATCATTTGCTGGTTTGCCCTCCTTTTACTTCAATACTTCTTTCCTCTTATACAGGAAAAAAGAACTCAGGCGGGCTACACCCCTGTATTTGCAGTGTACCCTGGTGACTGGAACAGTCCCATGTGAGCTGGTGGCATTGATGTGCCCATGCTGCCGTGCACAACGCTGACATGGCCGGGCACACGCCATCCCTCCTTTGCCTCACACTCACTGTTCAGGACCAGTTTTCACAGTCCTCTTTATAAACTGAAAAAAACATTTTATAAACCACAGGAATTAGAGAATTCCCCAATCTGCAACATCTGTTGTCATCAGTACTCAAGGCTTAGGTTAGCTGAATATTGGAGACAATATTCAGAGGTGTTTAGAGAAGAATTTGCCTTATCTTAAAAAAAATCCAAATCACTTTCTGAAATTGCAGAGCTTCATTTACTGATTATATTTCTCATTGGGGGGAATGAGGGAGCTAGGCAGACCCTGCAGTGCATAACTGCCTATGCTCACCCTGGTAGCTAGATAGAAACATTTCAGCACTATCAAGAAATATTTCAGCCCTGTTCTCTCCAACCCTTTTGCAGAACTTTGACCAGTATCAGTGTTTTTTTGACTTTAATACTAAATATCATGAAAAAGAAATAAATATCTTCTAACAAACATAAGAGAACTAACAGTTAAACACAGTACAGGATCTCAGGGTTTCTTGGTAATCATGGTACCAAACTCAAGATTCAGCTTTGGTCTCTCCATGGTGGCAGCACGTGACTGCCACGTCAGTGTTCCTGTGCATTTTCACTGGACTCTTCCCCATCTTTCACTTGCTTGCCATATAAGGCTAAATCTTTCTTCTGTCTTCATCCCTTTATGGTTGTTCTTCCAGCTCATTGAAATAGATTGTAAAGAGGCTCCTGTGTGTGAATGAAATGCTTTTCCCAACAGAGAGGTAGAGACATGCTCTGCTCTTGAAGTTGGCCAAGGGAAAGCACAGTAACTGTTATTACAATCTGGAGGAACCTACTGAAGAAGATACTAACATAGATATGGTAGAACTGAATATGAACCCCTCAGAATTCGGCTTGTTTGGGTGAAGATGAGGTGGACACTGTAACATGGCCTTCAAAGGAAGGCAGCCAAGTCAAAGTCACAAAACCCTACAGGTTCAGGAGAAGACTAAGACCAGGCTTTTGTTAAGCTGTTCACTCGTGCTCGTTCTGCTTGAATTGCAGAGGCAGTGCAGACCAAGGCTGTTAGCTCTTCCTTGTGAGCACAGCAGCTAACAGGCTTGAAAACCCAGTAAAAATATTCTCCCCGCTGTGAGAACCCAGTTACACCAAATACTTTGGCATTTGATACTCTTAAAGGGAGCAGTGAAGGGTAGGGGAGGAAGAAGCAGCTAGGGGCAGGGAAAACCTCATAAAACTGAAAAGGTTTCTAATACATTGGTGGCTGTTCTGCTTTAAAAAATCATCTTCCTCTTCCTCTCCTTACCCCAACTTGTTCTGCCTTCCCTGGAGATCTCCGGCCCTGGCTTGTGTCGAGTGTCAGACTGTGACTGATAACAACCTGGGTGATGCTCACCGTGGAGCAAAAGCTCTACTGGAGGTAGAAGGTCAGGGCAAGTGTGCAGGATGGACTGGGAAGCCTCTGAAATGGTTAGGAGGTGATCTTATGACTGGTGAATGCTGTGAACACTGAATGAGCGCAGACCTACCGATTTCCTCATTGCTCTCTTTCTGCCCCAGTAAACCCAGAAAAGCACTTGCACCTACTTGCTCCTACGGGCAGAAGAGAGCCAGCCCAGAGCAGTCCTGCCTGTAAGGACTGTGGATTGCGCTTGGAATTCTGTCACCACTACATAAGGGAAGAGGAAAGAGGGGAAAGGGTAAAGCAAGGCTATGTCAGGGGACATTTTATCAGCTGATAAAGGATGAGCTAACCGACGACTAGTTTATAGACTGTCTAAACCATCTGAGATTACCCTTCCTCAGTTTCAGAAAAGGGGTCAGTTTGAAGTCTTTGCACAGTACAGCTCTCCAAAGTGGATCAGATTGGGCCTTTGGGCTTGGATCCCAGGCTGGAACATTTTAAGGAGGAGATGCTGGTGTACTTTTAAAATCCTAGCTCTCAGACAGCCTTCGACAGCACCACAAAGTTTCTGTTCTACATTTTTCACATTTAGATCATAGCTGGTGTTAGAAAGAGCCAATTTTAAAGAACCACTTGATTCTCACACATGAGACTTCATCAGTCATATCCTCGCTCTCACAGCCTGCCTTTCAGAGACTCTTATCTCGCCTTCCCAAGCGTATGTCCCATGGGTCTCTCACATACCCACATGGACCACTCACAAAGGGAGGAGGAGAACACATCCAAGAACAAGCAATGCTAAAGGTCAATGCTTTTCCAGGCCTTGATTCAGAAAATTGTCATTTAGAGATTTTTCGGATTCTGCAGCCTCCCATTTGAACTCCCTGAAGGAAACTTCAAGGAGATAAGCTTTGGCAATGATAATAACAACGGACTGGTGGGCTGCCGTATGGACTTAGAATCATAGAATCATAGCATCATTTAGGTTGGAAAAGACCTTCAAGATCATCGAGTCCAACCGTCATCCGTGCCCACTAGACCGTGGTACAGAGTACCCCGTCTATGCGCTTTTTGAATACCTCCAGGGATGGTCACTCAGCCATTTCCCTGGGGAGCCTGTTCCAATGTCTGACAACCCTTTCAGTGAAGAAATTTTTCCTAATATCTAACCTAAAGACTTCCCACCTGCTCGCTCATCAGCTTCTCAGATGTCGTGGGACCTGACAGCAAGGGGATCAGGTAAACCAGCTGCTAGCAGGGCTGTTAATGATGCTCTTTTCAGTGGCAGAGAGCCCTGCCCGAGCACTTGCTTGTCGGAAAAATCCCTCCTGCTGGGACACCGGGCAGGTCCTGATCGTGGGAGTGGGACTGGGTGTTGTGGGACAGAGGTAAATGTTAACATGCTTGTGTTTGACCCAGGCTGCGAGTCAAACCCAGAACACAACCTCTGCTGTTTGATCTGTGTGCAGGGCTTCTGGTTGACATAGCTTTTAGTTTTATGGCTTTTTTTGTAATGAACTACAACTGACTAAGTGCTGTTTTCAGTTATATATCCATAACATACGCTTCAGCTGTAGCAAAGAAAGTAGCATTTTTAACTGAGAAGAGTTTCCAAAACAGTTCCATTTCAATCACGGAGGCCACACTCTCTTCTTTACTTAAACAGCAGCTAGCGTTAATTAAAATGAAGGAACACCCTAATCCCTATGGTCTGAGAGCTGAATGTGGCCCAGAGACCTCCTCGTCCCTTTGAAGGTGCCTCCTGCGCACAGAGGATGCCAGCGCCTCCGGGGTATGGGATGGCACAGGAGTGTGACCAAGTACCTTGCAAAACTGTTTTGCCTTTTCTTTACAGAAAGTATTTATTGCGGAGTTGCTATGGCTGTGATGTTCCAATGGTAGAAGAAACATGGGAATACCTTTTAGGAGAAAAAGCTGAGGTGTTATATAAAGCGCTTAATAAACAAATTGCTTCTTAAAGCTGTTCTGTCTTCCCATAAACTCTGCCCTATTTAGAACAAAAACATTTCAGAAAAAGTTTATCTTAAAAACAGTAGATGGCCCACATATTTCCTCATCTGCACTTACCTTTCCCTGATCCGGAGGACTGAATTCCCTCCACACAGCTTGTCTGTGTCAGTCTGTCTGTTTGGAAGGCATCTCTCAAGCACACCTTCCATTCCAAGAGCTTTTAAAACTCTTAATCTTCCTTCACACTCCAGTTCCCAGGCTGTGTAAACAAAATGACTGATGTATTGGAGTTAGGACTTCTAAAACTAACAGCTGGCTCCTATTGCCATTGCAGTCTATACCTATGGAGATTTTCAGCCCTTTTGTTTTCTATATAGTTACTATGTAACCCAGTCTACAAGGAAATACAGTAAATATTCCCAAATTCCCTCACTGACAGATCTCTTCGTTCACCTTAGAAATAGGTCAATGTACAATAACTTGAGAATATTATTATTATCGATCAGTATTCGTACAGATGACTAATACTGCGTGATTCCTGCACTAATTATAATGCTATGGATTATGGCTTCCACATCTCTTATAAACACTAGAAGACTCTGGATTTATAATGCAAGAATTCAAAATGAACTTGAAAAGAAAACAGTCCAACAAGGTTAAAACAAAAGAAAAAAGTTAATGGCAAGTTCCACGGAAGAAAATATTTTTTCTATTCCTACATCAATAGTGTGTAAGTCTGACACTTGACTCGCTGGTCAGCAGCACTCTCCATGTTGGCAGACGCACCAAATGTTTTTGCCAAATAAGCTAAAATGTCACCTGAACATGCTGCATACCTTCTTGTTCACAGACAGAGAACAGCACAATTCAAGTGGCCTATAGCAGGAGCATGTCAAAACCTCAAAAGTACATATAGGCAATACGTTTCCTGTAGTAAGGCTCTCCAGTCCAGTTTGAACTTAGATTAGCTGGGGGTTCCATTTCTCACATTTTCTTACTCTCTTTCAAAACCCTATCCTAAATTTTGTTGTGAGGTCGAGAACATCAAGCTGGCAAGCAGAAATGAGACTGTGAATGGGAAGTGAGCAGGCTAAGGATCGGGGATTTGAGATCAGTTTACAGGCAGTAATTAGAGTTTTTTGACTAAGATGAGTATTTTTCAAATACAGAACAAATGTCTATTTTCTGAACCTTTAGGCTACGTTAACTGCAAGCGGAGGATACGAGGCAAAGAAGTATCTTGGGAAGGCTGCATAGTACTTTGAAAGAATGAGTTACTTTGGCTGGAGTGACTCTGTCACACTGATGGTACATGTGTAAGCGGCAAATCCTTTTGCACAGGGGGAAGTAGTGTCTGAGATTTGAATCTGCCTTATTAGAGATGTAGTTTCTACTTCAAACCAGTGTAATCTCTCACAGGTGACTTATCTGCTTGTTCACGAAGGTTACGAGAGGCACAGAACTACTATTACTGGTCAGCAGAGGAGGGAAGATGAGAATTTATGATTCCTTAATCGAAATTGCTATTATTTATACCTTGGGAAGATCTGGAAGAGGGGACCAGAAGTGATTGCTCGTGCAAAGGAATTTTTTTTCATCGTGATGCCCTCAGATAGCCAGCGACTGGGAATCTCCCCTATGACTGTCACCACAAAGCCAATGGCAAGCAAGCTTAGGATTTTGTTAAAGAGAATGAAAAGGAGCCTGTCTTTGACCAGATCATCTTGGCTTGGTCCCCAGGCCACACTGCTACAGCAGCTCACTTCTTTTCTTGCTGCTGTGCTCCGAGAGCAGCAATAAAATTATGGAAAAAATACAGAGTTCATTTTCTGTAACAGCCACAAGACAAAAAGACAGTCCGCTGAATCTCACTAAAAAGCTGTTACACTTACCTTGACCGGTGTGACCTTCCTGAAAAAGGCACAGTGTTCTTCTTATCAGATCCTCCACTGTGAATGAATATTCATCAGTGACCCGGAGAGGATTACTACTTTCGCCAACGTATTTGCAGTTGCTTTCACATGAGACAGTCTTGTCTGTGAAATTTTAAGTTCCTAGAGTGAAAATGAAGAATATGGCATGGCGAAGTTCGCCAAGGATCATTTCAATTACTTTCCTGTCTGTTTTGGTTAAACTTTATTTTTGTAGCCCTAGCTACATTGGAGGATGTTCTCTGAATCCTGTACTTCTCCCGAGTCCTTTGGCCTGTGAACAGGTATGATGGTTTGGGATCTGAACCGAGCTGAAAGAACACATTTATTTTTCTTCTCATGTCATTACCAATGGAGAGAGTCTCATTTAAAATGCTAAACCTGGAATCTCAAAAGCTGCCGTTTTGGTGGCCTTTGGTACTTCTGGTTAGACCTGTGTGACCATCGTGTTTACGAGTCTACAAACACTGTAACGTCAGCCTCTTCCTCCTGCTCTGCAGCGTGAAACCAGTATGTTCCCAGTTATAGGGCACTGGGGCTTTACCGTCTTCGGCGTTCCTAACAAACGCGACGAAGGACGTGAACGCAGTGGCCTCGTCTCCGAGGCACGGGCAGAAGTGAGGCAAAGGGACGCCGGGCTCCCCTCGCACCGGGATGCTGCCGGCCGGGAAGGAGCCATCAAAGCCGAGCAGTCGAACCGTTTGCGGCTAAAATGCAACTGATACGCGGCTGCGAGGTTCCCATGCAAAGCCGAATATTGTCCACCTTAGAAATCCTGGAGCTGCGGCGTGTGGCAGGCTTTATAGCCTGTGAGGTATGACAACTAACTACAAACAGGATTTGCGACTCGTTTCGGGTGGAGAGAGCATCTCACGTCAGCATTTTGACTTGTAAATATTCCAAAATGTCTCTCACCGTAGGAGAACTAAATCTTATCTTTCCAGGCATATAACGATTTGTACTAATTAAAGGAATACAGGACACTGCTGGTATCTGGGTCCAATAAAAATAAGGGAACAAAGCAAACAGACATGCAAATAAAAAAGAGATCTGATACAGCATGGTGTAATGTTTAATCCAAATAAGGCTACAAGTGGGTCCTTCATGGTGCTTCATCGACATTAAAAAATGTAGTTAAGCTGGTAAATGTACAACAGCTGGCAAATATCATGTGCCAAGTCTTATTTTAGATTAGTAAGAGAAAACTGAGGCTTATTAAACTGCTGCAGTGATTCCCAGGACAGCCAGTTGGAGATTTTAGAACATCTTCTTCTTTCTGATGCTACTAAATTAGTACACTTCATCAGGGAACCTGTGGTTTTGAAAAAGAAAGAGTACACAAACATTGTTGGATTGATGAAAACAAAGCAGACAGAAACCTGAGAAAGGCAAACAGCCCACCCCACCCTCAGAGCGCTTAAAATGACTAAGAAGCGGGCGTGAAAGCAATTCACCATATAGCTCTTGTCATCTCCTGCGCAGACAGGAGAGTGTGACAGTCAGTTTAATAACCCCCGAAGAGTTTTAATCAAATTTCTGCTTTTAAATACTATTTACCCATCTGCCTGCAAATGGCATCCATTTTAGAAACTCTAATTATAGATTTTTAAATCCCTATAAAAGCTATAGCAGATTTTTAAAATTATTTTTAAAAAAACAACCAACTGAAAACACACCCTACAGAGAAAATAGCAAAAATCTTATTTATGGGGACTTTAGTATTTTCTTTTGTTTGTTTGTTTGTTTTCTCTTCCTCACTAATAGAAATACTAAAAAAAGTTCAAGTTAGGACTGTACCCTCAGTCACTACCAGTTAAATGGAGAAGTTTTTTTTAAAGACTAATTTAAATTTCTGCTGAGATGAGCAGTGTAACTCAGACTGCGAAACGACCGAAGGAAAGGAGCACAGGATAACGATAACGCTAAATGTGTCAAGCAGTGAAGAAGTTCCCTGAATACTTGTTATCAGGTTTGGTTGTGTACAATCTCGCTGAAGCCTGAGTAAAGTTGGGGCATGCAGAAGTAGGGAAGTTTCTAGGTGCTAAATGCCACGTCTCCCCCATCGAAAGGAGGCAGAAGGAGTGAAATGTCCCGTGCCCTGAATCTGCAGTCCCAGCACAGGTCGAGCTCTGCGGTCACTCAGGACCAGTTTTGCCTGGGATGCTGCGGAGGTGGCGGTGGCTGAGGGGGTCCCTCGCCCCCCTCGCTGCTGCTCCTGGGACGCTCGCCTGTTCCATGCCTGGATGCTCCGTCTGACCTTCCTCCCGAGGGGTTTCTCACCCCCGCCTGCGGGGTTTTGGAGGAGTTCATCTCTCCATAGCTGTGTGGCGGTGCCCTGAGACGGCGTGATTTCATTTTTCAAGGAGAAAACAGCGGTGCTGGAGAGCGCCGTTGGCCTTGGCGTTCTTCATCTCTCAGCCTGGCACAGCTGGATTTTACCCACCTCCTTTCGGCATAAGTGTGCCTCGCAATTCAAAGGGTGGTTAGACGGCAATATATGTTTATAAACTCCGGGTTGGTTTGGTTTTTAATCTGAGTGGACAGACTACGTGCATGATAGTGAATTTGGGAACGTCTCCCTAAGGTATTTTAGAAAGTGCTTGTAGCAAGGGCTGTGTGTTTTCAGACATAAATACAGACACATGGCAGAAACATCCTTACATGGTATTTTGTATTTTTCTTGGGTTTGCTTTTTCTTTTTTTTTTTTTTTTTTTCTGCTTTACAAAGCAATAAACTCCTAATTGTAGACATGTGGACAGGAAATAACAAAATAAGGTTCAATGTGGAGAACTGTAGGCTGATACATCAGATGAAAAAATAATTCAAAACATATATATTCACCAAAAAAAAAAAAAGACAACTGGAAAACAGTAATATAGAAGAGACCTAAGGGTAGCATTAGACAGGAAATTACAAAGCCATTTCAAATGCAATGTAGTAATACCTACATGGAATAATAATACTAATAATTCATCCATCTGACTGAAGATCTCAGAATGATTCATGGGCTTCATACTTTGCAATCATTTTGCCCATCACTGGGAAACATTCATCTTCAAGGTGCTTTTCTTATATTTTATACTTTTGCTAACTTTTAAGTACGTATGGTCATTTGCAATTTTATTTTGCTGCTGGGGTCTCTGCTGCGTGGTGGTGGGGGCGGTGTCAGGACTCCCGGGGCTGCTGGGGGGGTGAGGGCAGCGGCTGAGTTTCGCTGAAGCCACGTCGGTGTGCTTGGAGCAGCTGCTGGTAGGAATCGCCCTTCGAGGAACCTCCCAGTTTCCTTTGAAAGCTGCCTTGGTTTTGCAGAAAGCGTTCGGCTGGAGCTTTCCTAGAAAGTAAGTCGGTGTCCCGGGCAGCCCCCTGCCTGCACACAGCTGTTGACGGGGCCCCGAGGGACAGGAGGTTCTCCTTGGTGGAGGTTTTCAAGCAAATATTGGGTTGGTTTGGAGAGAAAATGGCTTGTGCCAGAACATCATGTGTTTACACCGTACAAACAGAGACTAGCTTTGAGCGATTTTATAGCGCCTGGGTGATCCATGAATATAACTCCTTAATTATAAGCTTAACAGAGGATCCACTATTATGCGTTTTAAAAAAAATGCAATCTGATTTGTCATTTTTGGGGTTGGTAAGCTCTTGCTGGGTGTGCTTATTCTTAATTCAATAATCACACAGCACTGTTTGCCTATGTGGATATCTAAATCAGCCGTTCAGAAAGCAGCACCAGGGTGAACCTGAGGAATAGAGTTACTACAGCTGTTCTCTGCTACTTCCTGGCATTACAGTTAAGGTTAAAGACCCTTTTAAATGCCTTGGTTTTCTACAATCATTCACTTTATCCATAATATTCAAATTATAAAAGCCTAGTTTTCTTCTCATCAGCACTCCATGATTTTATTAACCGGCCTGATTTAGCTTAAATGCACAGCAATGTGTTGTACAGCATGCACAGAAAAAGGCTACTCAATTTCTACACTGATTTTTCCAGAATTCTTTATAAACAGAGATACCTGCTACGAACAAGACAGCAAACATCATTCCTGAGGAAACACCCAGGGTTCAATGATAACAGCTGCACGCACACCACTGCAATCTACAGTAGAAGCTGTCAAATGGTTTGTTCTGGGGAAAATGATTGCTCTGGCTCCCTGGCACTCTGTGCATCCGGAAAAAAATGTAGAGAAGGAATATTTTCAAATACAGTTATGAGTACTTATTGTTCCACTACCGGTATGTACCTCTGCCTGTGTGTATGTACTAGTTTGCGTCTATGTAATGGGGATTTTCCAGAAGGAGGTATTCACCACTAAAGTATTTAGATCCTGCGGCTGCAGGTACAGCTTTGGGTTTAGAGGCTGGAGGGAGCCCAGATGCTTCCAGCTTTTGCCAGTTCCTGCTCTCTGAATTGCTTTGCATGCTTGCTCCAGCTCCTACAGCCAACGTGTTGCTCTTCTTGCGGTTAGTAAAGCAAAAGGGTATCACCTTGACGCTTTTCTGTTGGGCTTGCTTTGGAAGATACAATGAGCAGGAAAAGAATCTGTCCAGCATCTTGAAAAAATATGGCATATAAGGCTTCTTATGCCCTTATATAGGAGAAAGGATGCTCTGGACTGCTCGAAATGCACAGAACAGCTGTGGGGACAGGCTGGAGTCTGAAATGCGGGTGTCGTTGTGGAGGGTCTGCCCTAAGGCTGCTGGCAACGCGAGCACCCACCAGAGTCACCCCTGCCCGAGACTGGGAGGTTGCGCTGACAGACCCTCAGGAGATGGAGAAATAGTTTCAGGGCGGGGCGATTAAAATGACATTGCTCTACTGAGACGTTGCACACAATCGAAGTTTGCTGAAGTGTTATCTGTAATAGCGTTACAGATACTGCCCCATCTCCCTGCCCATCTCTGGGGTCCAGAGCATCTGTGAGGGGGGAACCACCCTGTGCCGCTCACGCAGCAAACTGGCGGGTCCAGCAAGGTGTTTAACCCACCTTCCTCTCACAGTGTCGTCGCTCCGTGGGCGAAGAGAAGCCATTATACTGCAGGGTCACCGGTGCAGATCCTGCTGAGTGCTAAGCACCACACAATAAACGAAACAGAAACAAGCAATCTGATAAATCAAGAAGCTTCATGGGAGAAAATGCTGCGTATTTGAGAAAAATTCTTTAAAACCTGAGTTTGTGCGGCCAGATAATTTCTAAATTTTCTAAACCACCCACAAAACCACTTACTTGTAGCCTGTGGGGAATAAGTACTAGAATAAAAGGAATTCAGAAAGTGAACTTGACAGTGTCATATTTTATGTCTTTATCTTTTCATCTGTGCATTTTTTCTGTAGGCCACAAACTATTCAGCAATAAATCATACATCTTGACCTTAGATGTCTTTCCCTGTAAGTTAACCTCTTTGGAGAAATACTTCGCTTTGGACCTGCCTATTAATTTTATCTGTTTTTTTTTTTTTTTTTCAGCTGTAGTGCAATTTACAGTGTGGTTGTCCACTTTTAACATCACATGTGTTCATGTTAGGAGCTTACCTTTCCCGACTAGGGAGGAAATAGAGGCTTGGTGTAAAAGCTTTTAAGTGTGCTTTCCACACAGAAAACAAATGCAGTTAACCACAGCAGAGAATACAGAGCCATGTGGATGTTAACATGTTTAAACAACTTGCCAGCATCCCAGGCTACTACATCTTTCCTGCTATGGTTGTTCATGAAAACTGGATCAAGCCGGCACATGTTACCATCATTCCTTCTTCCTGCAATGTAGATATATTTATTATATGTTTTATTCTCCTAATCCTTATGGCCAGCAGCAATTCAGGCGAAATGATTCATTTGAACATCTGATCCTAAGATGAAATGTTAGATCCTATTGAAGATTTTGTCCCTCAGGGCTATAAGGTTTCCCAAGATTGCAAAACAGAGGCACCGTCTCTCTTCTCCAGTTCCTTTGTTTTGCTAGTCTTCCTATAGCGTAAAAAACCTATGGCAATATATTTAACAGTAGCTAGAGGTGGCATTTCAATGGTAGGGAAGATTTCACCTTTTTAGCAGTTCAACAAGGCTTGCCTCGTCACTTATCAAAACTGTAAATAGCAGTAAAATAATGTCAGTGTTAGTAATACAAGTCTTTGATCAACTCGGCTTGAAATGACATGGTTTCCTAGAAATATCATATAAACACCTAAGTTAATGAAACATTAGTTAGCAGTGCAAAGTGAAGCACTTTGAAGTTTGGCGAGGTTACAGGAAAGCTCTAACACGGACTGTAGATGTGTAAGCTGGAAACCAGATTTTAAATTCTCCTGCTCAGCTGCCTAAATGCTGGATGCCCGAACACCACGGAGTACTGATATTTTTTTTAGTCCAAAGTTCCCCAGGGGCTTTCTGTGCAAATGCAAACCAGTTTGGCATATGTCTCATGCCTGAGTAATTAGTAATTATGTATAGAGAAATACCTAATGGTATATCTGCGCTGAGTACTCCCAGGGGAGCATCCTTACTGCCAATCCATCTGTTATGTGAGATGGGGGCATGGGGAGAGAAGGCAGGAGTGCATTTGTGCCTTTCTTCTTGCAATTGTGTTATTGCACAGAGTAGGGAAAAAAAAAAGAAGAATCTGTGCAACACTGTGAGACAAACCTTAAGGACCAGAAGTCAGGTCTTCCCTTTTTCCTCCGCTCTAGATGATTTCCCCGGCCAATAGCCTCACGAGTCATCTTGCTGACAGCTCGTTTCCTTCCTTCCTCATGTCTTTTCCCATGCCCTCTCCTGCTACTGCTCGCTGCAGTGCAACTCTCTTCCTCACATACTTCTTTTTTACTGCTCTTTCACTTATCAGCTTTCCATGGTCAGGTCACTGCTTCTGCCTTTTCTTCACATCCCGAGCGTTTAAGCAGCGGGATCTCACAAAGCACACAGCTTTCACGTCCAGACCCACGAGAGCGGTTACTTTCTGGTACACTTGCGTAGGGAACCTTGAGAGGGTGAAGAGTCAGTGGAGAAACTAGAGACCATGTTCCAATAAAACTCTATTGTCCATGGGAAACTGGATTTGTCAGGTGTTTGTAACACAGCGAATTAGTGATTTTCTTAGGGACTGCAAAAAAGTACATCCTACATCTTACCCTTCTACTAAATTCAAGTCCCTCCTTCATACTAAGCAAGCAGAAGAATTTCCCAATACAAATGAGTTAAAAAATTCTTTAACATAGGGAGAACATGTATTTTCCCTTGACCTTATCCGGGGCAACAGACACAGCTGGGTTTTTAAAGCTTGCTTGTGAAAAAATAAATAGGGATTGAATTCCCTATTGACCTAAAAGTGCACGGAAACTGCATCTGCTTAAGCTGTTGGCAAAACTGGCCATTCACATCTTCCTCAAAGACATCTCGAGAAGATAACACTTTTTAGTGTAATTCTTAGCATGGCTGGTGAAAAGGAGTACTTGAATCATGTTGATTTAAGTAATGTTTGTCACATAGCACTGGCTGTTATGACTTTTTCCATAACGGTAACAACCTATCTGAAGTGCTTTGGCAGAAAATGTGTTCCAGACTCTCCCTGTTGCTCGCTTCTGCATTTTAATCCATTGAGTCATCCCAAATGGTATCAGGATGCATTTTTGCAGTTTTCATAACCTTGCCTACTGCTTTAACAATGTATGCGCCCAGCCTGGTGCAGCCGCATGGAATTCAGTGGTAGGTGGCAGGACGAGCTGACCTGTCACAGATTTGTGCTGAGATTAGAAAAACTGAGGATGTGCAATGAATTTCTGTACAAGGCTAGAAATCTAAAATAATAATTCCCCCCTAAAATGCTGGAGTTTTAAAGGAGTAGTTAAAAGGGCATCTTCAAATCCTATGTCTATTTTTTAATGAGCAACACGCTTCAAAAGACTATCAGCAAAGAAAAGCTGATTTGGAGGGGGGGGTAAGGTAAACAAGGGGTATATTGGTGTTCACTCAGGCAGCGTGAAGGTCTTTGGTGAAACGTTTTTTTTCTCCGTACGCCTCGCTCAGCTGCTTCCTCGGCTGGCGCAGCCTAGCAGAAGCGGAGCCGTGTGCTTTGCTTCCTTCCCAAACACCTGCCCTCGAGGATGTTTTTGTTTGTGCCTGCCCCAGTAACGCGGGAGCGGGGGGCTTCCAGCATCCTCCTCGCCTGAGTGCGGGCAGCCGAGGACCAGCCGTGTCCTCCCCGGCTTCCCCTCCTGCTCGCAGCATGGGGGGGCCTGACGGCCTCAGTGGTGGAGGGGACGAAAGCGCTGGCCCTCGCACGTGTTGGCACAGTAGAGGCAACGCTGGCGCTTGAGCGAGGGCTTGCAGCAGCGTGGCCTGCGAAGAACACGCTTGGGAAGGGCGTCCCAAGCCTGGAGGGGGTCGCAGAGCAAATTCATCCTGGCCCGGCGTGCCAGCCCTGTGCCGCTGCCAGGGAGCCAACGGGCATTTTGCAATGCCTGCTCTCAGCCCCAAACGCGGCAACAAATCTTAGATAACAGAGTTCAACAGCACTCGGCACGCCGTCTCCTTGTTTAGCCAAGTCTTTCCCTAAACAAGCCGGCTTTAGGAAAATATTTGGGGGAACTTCTGCTGTCGAGCTGGGTTTCGATGGTGTCAGCTTTGTTTAAATGCAAGAATGTTATAAAGAGAGCATTGAAGAGCAGAGCAACGCTGGGCAGAGCTCTGGTGGCCAGGGGGTGCGAGGTTTGTACCAGGGACACCGAATGGGGAGGGAAACACTAACGCCGCTGTTTGTCCCCTCGCAACTGCAGGCACGTCGCTGCGTTTCCCTTCTGCTTGTTTTGCTGCTTCCCCTCTAAACTTTTTGCATCATCCTGGCTGCTTTCCCGAGCTGTGGCTCAGCGGGCCGGTTTGCTGGCTGAAGTCCTCCCGTCGCCCTGCGTGCGAGGGCATTAAATCGTGTTGCCATGGGAAGGGCTGTTTGTTACCTATCGCACCAGGCTCCGCAGCCGGGGAGGATGGAGAGAGGGTATCGGTTAAATCAACGCGCTGCTTGACAACTGCGTGAACTTTTGTGATCTATGCGTCGGGGGAAAAAAAAAAAAAAAAAAAAAAGGCGGATTTTGGCTGCTCTGAATGTGCTCGAACTGGGCAGTGCCCATACCACAGCTCTGACTAACCGGCTTGGCACGGCCGGGATCCCTGGGCTTCTCCTCGGAGGTAAAGCACAGCGCTACATATTACACCTCTCAAAGCAAAACTGCCTGAGAGGTACTGGAGAGGGTGACCCCCGAATGGCCAAGGGCAAGCACCTGAGCAAATCCTGCGTTTAGCCGGTGATTTTCTGGGCATCGCGGAGAGCCCAGCTGAAGCCGGCCAGCCCTCCCTGCCCCTGCCGCGGCAGCTGGGGGGCGAGGACGGGAGGAGAGAGATGCTGGGTGCCGAGGCTCTGGCCAGGCTGAAATTTTACCGTGGAAATTGACTTCATGCAATTAATAAGAACAGGAAACACTTCTTGTTTTCTCTCAGGAGGGGAACGTTAAGTAATAGCGTTATCTTAATTTGTCAGGCTTTGCCCTAGGGACCAAAATTAAATGGCTGGAAGCCAGTGGAGGACTCGAGAACTGAAGCATTAACACCCTGATAAATAAAAAAGCATTCATTTTAATTAGTTTTCCAGCTGAAAAATAACGAAGTTCTACATGCCAAAAAGCTGTAATGGAGTAATGGAAAGGCCTGCGCTTATACAATAGGGCCTGATTGCAATCTCAGGGCTCCATTTGTATTCGTTTGTAGCGCGAAACAAAGGAAGGTGTTTGGATTCTCTCTCTTTATATAAAGCCTCCGCTCCAGCACTCTGGGCTGGTCTTCAACCAGGCTTCCCACAGTCCTGCTGCCAAATCTACAAAATTTTCCTGGCTGACATTCAGGAAAGTACTGCTGGGGCTCTAGGATGGAAAGTTAAAAGACTTTGCCTGGATACACTGAAACATATACAAACAGTGCTTGACGTATGGCGTTGATTCATCCTGCACAGGCTGTCCCTGCTGTATCCCGGGGGGAGAGAATTGTAAAGCTCCCTAAAATCACCTCAGTCGCTGGTGATACGCGTTAGCGAGAGGAATCGTCTTAAACACTTGTGGAGACGCTTCCCCTCGGGGGATTAGCAGCATGTAGCGCTCATCAGATCCGAGGTGGGTTTAGCCTGGGATAAACAGCTCAGATGCATTAGAAAAAAATAATCCTATGGTCAAAGATACCATTAGTCACCGTGACTAAAAGGCTGTCCTGACTGTTGGAGAAGTGATAGACATTTAGATGCTCAGGGCTTCTGCTGCCTGCGGAGGAGGGCTAGCGCAGCTTGAGTCACAAGCTGGTATTTATTTACTGTATCGCTATCCAATTAGTAACAGATAGCAAAAAAAAAAAAAAAAAAAAAATCTCTGCTCAGTGAAGGGTGGAATAGGAAATGTCTCACTGCCACGAGCAGCTTAACGGATATGCGCCTTGTTTATAAAATCACATTGTGCCTGCGAAGGCAGTTATCAGCTGGGCAAACACGTCCCTGCCCCTGCCTGGCCATCGCCTCTCGGAAGCAGGATTTGGGAGGCTGTTTCTGCGGCCGCCCTGCCGTGCTGGTGTCCAGCGAGGAGCAGGGGCAACGTGCCCGTGGCTGCCTGCTTCTGCAGGGCTTGTCCTGGAAGGGGTGGTAGGGGGCTGTTTCAGCCCCCCCCCCCCCCGATACAGCCACCTCTGCAGGGGGAGCGATGCGCACCGTGCTTTTTTGCAGAGGAGCCAGCTGGAGGCTCCGGCACGCACTCCGCCGAGCCAGGATGGGCTTGGTTCCTGCCACATGCCTCAGCTTTTCTATTTGCTTCTCCGTAAACAGCCTGGACATATAAGGGCAAGAATTTACCCTTTGCTCATCATTGCTTCTATCTACCTTTTGCCCGCAGAGAGCAGAACCGTTATGTTTTTCCACACTCAAAGTGCACTTGTACGCTCCGCGGTCAAAAATGACACCGAGGAGAAGAGCCCAACGCAAAACCAGCAATCGTCCTAAACCAGTGCCCCACGAGAAAGCACAACGTACGGTATTGTCCATGCTTGGTGGTTAGAAAAATGTGAGTTATGCAGCAAAAAGCATCAGACTGGCTTAAAATCAAAGCAATGTTGGGTTTTTTTTTGTTTTTTTTTGCTGCCTGGCATTTTCAGGCTTTAGGTGAAGTTGTCAGACCTCTCTGGTGACTGGGAACGCTCTTTAAAGTGAATTCAGTGTTTTCTGGACAAATTGTCTAGTGCTGGAAGTTAGGTCTCCCCAGATATCAGCGATTTCCGTGGATAAACCGTATGTTTCAACAGCACTTTCACCTCCCAGCTTCAGGTGCTTGGATTAGGTCAGAAAGCCAGAGTGCCAGGCTCCAATTTGTAGGAAATTATGTGAGAAGCCCCCAAAGTCAAACTGAATAAATGAGAGTGGTGGCAGTAGCAGGCTTTGCTGCTACGTCCCTGTTCTAGCTGTGCCCAGCAGGTCTGTGCCAGGGCTGCTCTGGCAGTATTTGTGCAGAACACCAAGTGTCCATACGATGTGATGCTCAGAGAAGGTGCTGGAGCCTTATCACGCGTGAGGACCATCACTAAGCCAGCTCCAGGACCCTGTGCTGAGGCACTGTACTTCAAAATGATGTTTCGGGAGTGAAGGGGCCTTCCGACTGATACTTTGAGAATCAGAAGGGGTGTTTCTCTGGGTCAGCCAAAATCTTCTGACTTCTCGATAAGCATATTTGCAACTAAGTAGGCTTTTGCTCCATCAGCAGAATATCACAGATTCAAGGTCTCACAGCACACATACACAAACTGCAAGTTTTTAGAATGGGGCATGAACTCTAACCATTTACTGTTTTCAAACAGGATGTTAAAAAGTTGAGACAATGAGTACCATTAAAAAATGCAGAGAATTCATTTTACAAAAGGAAAAAAATTGAACTGCCAAAACCCAGGAAGTTCTTGAAAATGCTTGAATTTGTAACTACTATTCAAATTTAACAATAGACTGTGAGAATGGCATGCACTGCATAAGAGCTATTAGGAGCATCAGATACAGAAAGGAAAGTTCGCTACTGAATGAGAGGTGTATCCAAATAATTTTCAGCATGCTAGAGAATTCATTTCAGTGTTCAGTTTTGATCATCGCTGCTTGACATCTGCAAAAATCACCTCGTATCTTCCAGCCTAAAAACTAACAAACATAGTTTTCTTGTTACTTACACCTATGTCGTACAGGAACATTCCCATTCAAAGTCATTTGAGAGCAACCGATGTAACTGAAAGGACAAACAAGCCCAGTATGTTTGTGGCTGTAACCAGAATGCATTTATTGGCTTAATGCTGAGCACTCTTATGGTCTCACTGTCATCATTTGTAATCTGCTTGCTTTCTATGTGTTTAAGCTGTGAACGCTTTTGGCATGATACTTTCACTTACTGTGTTTTCACAGCGCTTCACAAAATCTTCAGTTTCTCCGTGTTTTACTACCACAGAGAGAAGAAAAATAAATATTGCATAAAGTGGCAAAAAAAGCATTGCCTAAAATTGATTTAGGTTGGTATTTTTAAATGTGAATTTTCCAATTTTGGGCCTGTGTTCCCGAACTCACAGGTTCTGCGTCTGATTCTGCTGTTGCATCCTGTGTTATCACGGGCACTTGGACCCGCACCCGTCCTCCCCCTGGTAGCCACTGAGCAGAGCTGACGCGGTGAGGAGTACGCTTGCCCTATGTTCTTGTACAACGGAGAGAGGTGACATCTCATGCCTGTTCCAAAAGTCTCTGAGCAAGAATCTGAAGAAGTGACTTCCATCGTCCTCTACCATAAAATGGATGTGATAGAGTTTGTGAGATTTATGTTGTCCAAATTTCTGTTACCAATAGATAAATGTAGTCATAATGAGTTCAGAAATTATGATTCTCAGAGGATTGGAATATTGGGAAATTTGACATTGCTGCATAAGCTAAAAATTCTCAAAATTATCAGTAAAAGAATGTTTTGGACCAAAGCTTCTTGGCATATTGTTTTGAAAAATCTTTCTTATTTTTGACTAGGTGTAGTGGTTTTGGTTCTAGGCCTTTCTTGGCAACCAGGGTACAACCAAGGAAATGGTCATGTTCCCAGTATTCCATACAATTTTTCACGTGACCCAGATGCA
>JANXJC010000005.1:27944817-27964829 GCA_027564655.1 Leptodon cayanensis
GGGGGTGGGGGGAACAGAGGCTGCAAACTGTAAGGTTTGAGCATTCGGTGGGAAAGCCAGATCTAAACCATTACACTAGGTGTAAAATCTTTCTTTACAAAATAAAAGGTCTTCAAAACATGCAAACCAAATATTCTATTTTGAAAGAGGAAATTAGGCTCATCTGAATGTTTTCCTTTTTTTTGAAAATTATTTGATGCAAAACCCACCATTTTTTGAAACGTCAGCTTATAGAAAGTAAATTATCTTCTGGAAAAGAGTTCTTTTGAAGTCTTTCAGCCTGTTCTGTCTAGAAGATTTTGGTTTATACTATAGACAGGGAGGAAATTAGTTATTAGAAAACCATGTCAGAGCCACTCTGATGAATTCAAGCTACTGTACCTAAATTTCAACCCCTGGGAAAGATAATCTGTTGCGAAAGGATGTAAAAGAATCCAAACCCACAACTCTACTATCATCACTCCAATGTCTGTACGTCACACTGTTTTGCTAGGTCAAACTAATCTGTGGAGCTCAGGCTGTACATCAGCAGAGCCTCTCTGGCTTGCCATCTATCTGTCGACAGACTGATATCAAACACTTCTCCAGAAAGTTAACAAATTGCCCCTACGAGCCTATAACCTTCTGCCAGATTAATTGATTTTGGGTGGTTTCTTTGAAAGCAACGGATGTGTTTCCTGGAGCCAAAGCTGTATTTCCAAATCCAGGAGGCACAAATGGGCTTTACGGCACTTTTAAGTAGGACCACAGGCCCGATTGATATAAATTGTAGGGTTTTGCTGGTATTTGGGCTCACGTACCTGGTGAGGATGGGGTTCCCAGCTCAGTGTGTCTGAGAATGTCTGGTCTGGCTGAGACATCACGAGAGGCGTTGCAGTGCCTAGCCTTACGCATTTAACATTGGGCTGCTAGCTCCCCAGTTGTCCTGATATTCAGGGAAAGAGGAACATCCGCAAAGCAAACCAGAACAAAGTCTAATGCATTGAGGGATATGTTACTTTCTGTTACTTTTTTTTTCTTTTCTGGAAGTAAAACAGTGAGATAAAGCTCAAGGTCTACACTCCTTTGATAATACCCACATTTCTTCAGTGCAAAATATTTCATTGAAAGAATCCTAATCAGCCCTAGTGAAAATTCACAAAAGATGAGGATAAATAAACCGTGGAACAAATTCCTGGGGCAGGCTTCTCATCATCTGTTGCCTTTAAATCAAGAAAAGATTTCTTGCTAAAAGATATATGATGTTTCATCTACAATTAATGGGATTCGGTGCAAGAATTACTGGGTAAAATTTGATGGCCTACGCTATGCAGGTCAGATTAAATGATCACAATGGCCCTTGACCTTTGCAGCTATCAATCTTGCATGAAAGCAAAGCCATAAAAGACAGATGAACTCTAATAAAAGGGAACTGGAGTCTCTGGAGGACTATTTAAAGGGTCTCTTGAATTAGCTAATGCAGGAAAATGACGTTTTCTGATAGAAAGGCCTTAAAACCCCTGAAGTTACGCAGATTATTTTTCATTTTGACGTGAGGAGAAATTGCATTTTGCTTAAGAAAAATTGTTTGTGAATAGCCTTCTTGTTTCTCCCCATTTGGGGTGTTGTCAGAAAGGGGAGGAGATTTAATGAAAAATGGGAACATGAAAGTGTTGCAGGGTTTACCCTTTCCCAGGTTTGGAAAGTGTTTATCACTCAAAAAGCCAACTGCCTTTGGGAGAAAAGTGGAAAGGTAGCGTCTCCTGTGGCGCGACCGGGATTTATAGCCGGGCTGAGGCCAGCGGCCGTCCCTTTGGCCGCCCCATCTCCATCAGCCTGCTCGAGGTGGGGCGCGGGCGGGTCGTCTGCCCCCATCTCGGTGAGCCGGAGGGGCTGACGGAAACCCGAGGTGATGCCCAGAGCCCAGGAAGCCGTGTCCCGAGGAAGAAAGGGGCTTGACCTCAGGGACCGGGCCCAGGAGGTGGAGGGACTTCGCAGAGATGCCTGTGACTTGCTATGGGAGGGATCTGGACGTGGGAGGACTAAGGAAGCTTCCTTCTATTTAAGCCAAGTCTCAGCCAGGAGGGCCGTGTCCCCTTATCCGGGATGGACTGGGGAAGGTGGTGACGGCGTTGAGGCAAACGGGAGAAGCGCGAGATGTCTTTCTAACAGGCCAGAACTTTCCTGCTTAGAAAGTGCTGGGAGTCAAGACCGCCAAGGACAGAAGCATCAGAAAATGAGAGATGTTCACGGCCCGTGGACCCTACGGGGGAGGAACGCTGCTTGTAAATAGCCTGCTGTGTAGGATCTCCAGGGAAACCCAGCCGGGAAACTGAGGCAGGGCTTGCGGTGCAACTGCAGCGTGGTTGGGGTAAGTCAGGGAAGAGAGTGAGGATGAGCAGGATGCAAAAATGAGACCCTGAAGTCATTCGCTCTCATGTGATGGGGAGCGTCGTTGGAATGGAAAATGAGGAGAGCACAGGGAAAATCAGCACCTGCGATTTCGTGTGTTTTAAGAGTGCAAGGAAATAATGGGAAAAAGAAATTCTGTTTCTCCGCCAGATAAGAGCAACTCAAAAAGATTGAAAAGTAATGTGATAGTCCCTTCTTGTGATTGTTTTCACAGAAGAGATATAGCATTATGTGCATTTAACAACACACATTAGTGCTCGACAGAATGAATTACTGTGTAGGGCTGAGAAAGGTTGGGAAGATGAAAAGGCATTAATCAGGGAAAGCTAGACCAGTGGAGAAAAGAAAAATAGAAATAAATCAAACTGAGTAGTTTCCAAAGTACACAGGATGTCTATCACTAACCGCTAGGATGTTTCAGCCATTAAAAATTTTCCTGATACCTGCAATTAGGGACTTACTAACTCAGTTGCTGCCATTACTCCTTGTCCCTTTTAATTGTTTTTCTCTGCCATGAACTGCACTACAATGTGAATACAATCTAGTAGAGGGCATAGTATGCCATGGCACCTGGAGACAAACAGTGCATCTCTCCCTAAAAATTATCTATTAACACCTGGATCTCGAGATTAATTTCAATCATCTCATGGAACTTTTATAACTCTATTGAAACTCCTTCCGGGGTGATAATTAAAAACCCTGGAGGTACTGGTACCTTGCAAATGAGTGCTATATCCTGAGCTGGTGCAAGTGGCAGCAGTGAAACCGCAGCAGCTGGTTCTCGCTGAGGATCTGATCTGACTAATACCGAATTTGCCAAAGAACCGTGGTCAGAGATAAGTGCAGCGAATGCAGGTCACCAGCTCTGGGCTCACTTTCCGACAGCTGAGATAGATAGATAGCGCTGGAAGGAATTTTCTTTATGATGGTCCCGCCACTGGCCGGGGAGCAGAGGGCAGTCCCACCGCCCGCCGCTTGGGCCCTCGCAGATCCCCAGGCTGGCTGATAACCCATGCGTTGGGTGGGAGAACAGAACCGTTCTTCCTTTTCCAGCTCTCCTTGGGTCCCCAACCACATCATTCCCACCGTCATTCTTATTATATGCATGAAGGAATCTGGCGGTTTTTCTAATATGCGGGTGTATTTTTCAGTTATTACATCAATAGGGCTTCTCCAGTGAACTGTGGTTAAGGCGTTCTGCTGGCTCACAGGTTGAGCTTTTCCCACAGGGATGTTTGAATTAAATGAAATAAGAAGACTGTTAAGTGAGCAGCTTCACTTTTCTGCCCAATTTCTGTTCAGTCCCGGCTACAAGTGCACTCCGGTAAGTGCTCGGCTCCTCGCTGCGGCTGGCATTCCTGCTCTTTGGCTCACTGACTCACGCTTGCCAGCTGAGTCAAGGTGTAGGGATGGTTAGTGAAGGCTGCCAGCTGGACGAGTAGGAAAAACACTTGGGCTTGGGTTTTACAGCAAATGGCACAGCAGTTGAGCTCAGGTGGCCTGGTTTATTTTTTGTCCTCGAATAAAAGTTTCCATCGTAGTCTCAGCTGTTGCACTTTCCTTTTGTATGCTTATTTGTCAAGGTTTGAGTCTCTGTTGTTCTGAAACAGAACTGACTTGGGCGAGCACACGGTGAGATTGGGGCAAAGTGCCCCTCCACCAAAAGTCAAATAATAACTTGAGGGTGAAGGGCAAGAAGAAAAACTATTGCTGGGATTCCCACGCTGCGGTGTCCTTTCCTGGCAGAATATTTACTTCCACTCTCCATATTGCCTGCTTTTGATCAGCATCTCGTTCTGCTCTTCCCCACACAACATGCAGGGAGGGCGACATGATTGTGTGCCTCAGACTGTCTGTTCATGGTTTTATTTGCATTTAGAGGTTATTGAAATGAAGCACATAATGAACAAAGTTCATCAGAGAGTGGCAAAAGACTGTCAGTGTCATCCTTCAGCTGGGCAGGATTTCTGTGAAGCACTTGTGACAAGTCTCATTCCTCAGAATATTCTTCATAACAGGGTGAAGGCTCTGGCTTTTCGTATATATTCCATCTCCAGTGATTAGTCTTTCTCCTCTGCAAAGAGAACGCTTACTTTCAGACAGACCTCTATGACTCTTATCTTGGTTAGCATCAGCAAATAAACCCATGGCTTTGTCAGCTAGGACATAGAAGTCTTTATCCCTTAGGCTGAAGAGCTGGTCAATTCATAATTTTTCCAAGCTCACATCCCCTGTTATTTGGGAGCAGTTACACACACATGTAGTAGTGGCTCGCACAACTGAAACAAAATTATTGAAACATGATTCCCATTCATCAGGAATTCTAGATTATTTCCCTGGTTTTGGTATAGGAACATGGCTTAGTGGGCAGAGGCTGAGTACTCATAACAGAATTTATAATCTATACATTAGTCTTCAAGACTGGCATGATGCTGTTAAAACCAAACACACTACGCAGCCAAAAGATGTTCCTTTACCCTGCAGAGCGAAAATTCCATGTAGATGGTCTTCTCGTGTTTATACAATGTTTTGCACATGCAGCATTTGGGCCATTAAATTATATTGCTCCAAAGTTGACAGAAGTATTTAGAGATCTTGCGGGGTTATTGCCTTTGGAAAGTCAGGTATTTCCTAATGGCAATCTAGTTTGATTGCAAAGAACGTATGAAAGACTCTGTTGTTCTGAAGTCAGCAAGGAACAGGAGGGGCCATTTTTCTCTCTTTACAGTGAGCAGTTGCTCTAAAAGAAACCTCTTCTGGCCTTTTCCTTCATGCCCCATTCTCGACACTTGTCCACCTCTCTGATCCTGGTTATTTCTATTGTATAGACACGGTTTTTGAGCACACCTGGCTACAGCAGTTGATGCCAATGCTTGTCCTGTGGAAGCCTATAACCAAGCTTCTCCCCCCAGCAGTACTTTGCACTTATTGAGAACTTGTTTTCATTCTGACAGGTGCTTCTCAGAGTGGAAAGCAGAAATATGCTCAGGATCTGATCGATGTCATCAGACAGTTAAAAAAAAAATACTATTGGATAAGTAAAGCAGCTCTTTTTTCTGTGCCGCTATAATCTGTAGATGTCCAAAATATCCTGTTTTCTCACATGTAGACTTTCCTTTGAATTTTTCGTATTCTTTTCCACTGGCTTTGCCTACATCTACAGCTCTATTCTTACTCCAAATGTACTTCGACTCTCATCCCACTACTGTTACGGTACAAAAAAATTAATCACATATAATGGCTGCATAAATCAGTAGTTTGATTCAGTTTGGCATCGTGCTGATCTCTAGGTTCTTCACTACATTTGTAAAAACCTGCTTTTCTGAGAAAATATTCTTTGCAGTTAATTTTGTTAAGAACACCTTAAGGACATACGACTTCCCCCTCCTGCTAGAGCCTGCAGCTAAGACGTAACAACTCTTTCTTTTGTTACTTTTTTTTTCAATTCCATTGCAATTTCACCATTTTGTGCTCTAGAGTATATGCAGAAAGCTAATGTTATCGTGTTTCCATTTCCTTTGCTCAAGCCAGGAATCTAATATGCCACACTGCATTTTTCCCTTTCTGTCCTATTTTCATTTGCCAGGCATCCCAAAAGAACCGGCTTGTCTCGACACGCTGCTCAAAGGCAAGTGAGAAACGAAAACACCAAGAGTAAGAAACTTCAAGGCTTTATGCTGGCTTTATCCTTCTCCTGAGGGAGGCCGGACTGTAGGGAGAGCTGGTACCTTTGTGGGAGATAATCACACAACGCTAAGACATCCCTTTGCTCGTCGACTTAGGCTGTCATAGCCGCAATAGCAGTACTGTCGCTGCCTCTCTGCACCTTGCCCCCCCTCAAAGAGCACGTCTCGAAGGTAGTTCTCAAAGTCTCTACACCAGCACTGCGTAAAGCTTGAAGAAGAGAAAAGCTTGTCACCTTTACGACCCCTCCTGGCTTGGAGAAAACCATGCCCCATCAAGCAATCCTTTCACTGCTAGCAGTAGGTTTTATAGTGTTACCACTTCTATTGTGAATGTTACTGCAAATTCACCTCTCTGATCAATCTGTTTTATTAAGGTTTCTGGGGCCTTGCTACGTCTCATACACAGAGGTGCAATTTACAGTTCTGCAGAAAGAAGACTGTATCCCCGCTAAATTTTTGTTTGGCAGAATTACAGGGTGGGTCCTTTTTCTTTTTTTTTTTTTTTTAACATATGTCTGTTGCAGTAACCTTTTTAAGCCTGATGGAAAGAAACCATAAGGCTGCTTGTATTAACCTTTAGGCTCCTTGTCTTTGGGCCTCATAAACTGAACTCACTCTTCAGCTTCCCTTGATCCACAGCGCTCTCCTGCTCTTTTCACGTAGACGCTGGCTGCGTGCCTTGCTTTCTGTTTGCTCCTTCTTGGTGGGAGCTGGGGGCCTCTCAGCCACAGAAACCCAGAAGTAATCAGGGGCCAAATTCGTGCCTATGGCTTGAAGCCCTCCAGCCTTGTGCTTTATCTGGGTTTACGCTGCAGCTCTTCAGAGGCTTACGATAGCCGAAACAAATGGTAGCCTAAAAATTTCTAAAGCCTATACTTTATTCCTCCCTCTAGATAACACAAAAGTGCGTCACCGTTCACACCAAGGTGTAAGGCCGGACACAACCTTCTCTCTTACTGGCACCTGGGGTTGTGCCTCTTGGCGCTCTCAGGTCTTTTCCAAGTTCAAGTCAGATTCCTCTGCGTGTCTGTCCCCTTGCCTCTGCAAACGCATCCCTCGGGCCGGCCCTGGCTCCCCCCGTCTCTCCCAGAGGCGTTCCCACTGCCGGCGCGGGGGGCACAGCCCCGCTCCCGCAGAGCCTCACAGCCTTGCGGTGCGCCAGCCTGCGCCGCCAGCGAGCTCTGCCCAGCAGCCCCAGCCCGCTCCTGCGTCCAGACGGCTATCGGGGGGGCGGGACAGGGCGAAAACGATTTCCAAGGGTCCAAAGAGCCCTGGAAAAATGGGGTCCAAGAGGTTGAGATCTGGAAAGGAAGAAGAACGAAATAATGGGAACCAGAAGAAGGTTTCAGGTCAGCTCCTCGGCAGTAAACCCGTGGTTTATTTCCCATGCCGTCGGTCTCTATAGACAGCCAAGAAGGTGAAACTTGAAATGAATTTAACTAGTATCATTTTATATCAGCCAGTGAATCGCTTTTATCCACCTACTTCCTTTTGTGTCTCCCTTCACCCTTGTACGTGTAAACCTCTCAAATAATTATGGGTTTGTCATCACGACGCTTCTCCGAGGTAGAGAATTACGATGAGTTTATTGTAACTGGAAAATGGAGGTGCAGAAAAATTAGGTACTTGCTCAAGGTGAGGTAAGGAGTTTCAAACAGAGACTCAGGCCCTGTTCACTGACTTCCCTCCCCTATTTGTACAGGTTTTTATATATATATATATATATATAAAATATGCATATTATATTATATATATGCATATATATATAAACTATGCATATATATATATGCTTTTGTGCTTTTGAGAATTTTATAACTGTTAAATGACTGATTAATAGCATTTCATTCATTTATTAAAAAAAAAAAATTAGAACATTTAGTATTGCTGACAGACACATTGAATTGGGATTCTTGGCATATGAGTCACAAATTACATGTATTATTCAGAGGTTTCATAGGCAGCGATATGACTGCAGCTTATAACCCTGCTCTCCCAAGGGACGTACACTAATTTGTACTGATGGAATCATCAGGAAAAAAAATGTAGGTATTTATATCCAAACTAATACTGGGAGGACAGGTGGTTTTAGTATCTGAACTTCCTCTATCTTTTTGTGACTGTATAGGCCAAATATCTTACTGTGCTTCTCTGCACATTTCTTTATATTTCATTACATATCCGATTGTCATTGTTGCAACAATAATTGAATGCGAGAGTTGTAATTCTAATAAAAAAGTGGAATGACCTACTTTGTAACCCCATGGTTTTCCATTCCACTACAGACCAAAACGTTAAAAAATATAAAGTAGTTTTAATAGGGAGTTTCTGGGTTCTCTAGAAAGGTGACTCAAGCCAAACTTAGCAAACGTATGGAGCTTTGCAAATAATTTTTTTTTGTTCAAAGGCTGAATTACAAAATTTAATGAAAAAAGCCCCACTGTCCTTAACATATTCATTTTTAAAATGGTAATAAAAATAAAATTAATTTAAAATATTTGAATCAAAGTAAACACTTTGCTTGATCAGAAAAATGAATCATTTATAGCATTTGAAATAAAACCAAATAAAATTCAGTAAAAAATAGGATATTATTTTCCAGTTCAGCACTGGCAGACTTACTGTCCAAAGGCTACAGCATTCAGCTACAGTGCAGAAGAGAACACAGAAGTACCTTCTCTAACCAGTTTTAAGTAGCAATTGCAACTGCTTCAGCCTGAAACAGGTCGAAGCTGTTCTGCTTTTTAGATCCCTGTGGGGTCTAAAAAGCTCTGCAGGTATTCACATTCTTCCTCGTTCTTGATGAAGTGTTTGAGTACAGCGTCATTCTCTGTCTTTCTTCTTCTGACTGGGACATCCTCATGAAAACTATTTCTTATCAGGTGGCTGGAGAACTAATCTCATCTATGGTGATGCTCTAGTTTTTATTTTTAATAAATAAACCCCAAATTTAGGGACTCAGCTACATGCTAGGTTTTGCTGCAGAGGGTCCCAAATGCAGCGAGGTACCTGCCAGGCTGACTGCGTAGATGTTTATCTGTGGATCTATTACTGCTTTCATCCATAGGCAACTGTTATTTTTTCCTCATTTCATTTAAGTTCACTTAAGATGACTCTTCTTCCATGCAATTTTCGAGTATTATCCAGGGATCCTGAGCATGCATGGCTGGGGATACAGGAGAGTTAATTCTAGGAATTAAGCGTAGTGTTGCTGAGTTAAGGAATGACAAAGATCTTCCTTATCTCTCTGATGACAATTTCTGTTGGGTTGTGATGTGTCTTGGCAGTAAGAGCCGTACTTAAAAACAAATGTCTTGGAGCACGAGGTAGTTTTGATGAGTTGCTAAAATATGCAACTAGGGGATGAGTACTTTGGGTGAAATTCTGGCCCAGTTACCATCCCCAGGAATTTTGTCAGTGACGGCAATGGACTAGCCAATTCACCCGTTTAAAGAAAGGAGACGAATGAACAAACCTTTTTTTGCTGTTGTCTTTGTAACACATTTTTCTTACATGACTTCCAAAATGCTAAGCGACCGTTTCCTTTCACCCAGCTTGCGTGAGCCTCTTGGAGTGTCTGTTTACCTTTATGTTTACCTCCAAACCCCCGGCTTTCTCCGAACCGACCTCCTCAGGTTTTCCTGCAGAAAAGCCTCCGTCAGGGTCCAAGCGCACGTCACCGTCACCGGGGCTCTGCGAGGAACCTCCGGCTACGGCGTGTTCTGGAGGCAGCTCCCCCAGAGCAGGGGGGAGGGAGGAGAAGGAGGGGGGGGGTATTTCCATGGCGGCTAATTTCCCAAACGAAGAACTTAATTATTCGACTCCCACGCTGGGTTTATGCCTGCAAATACAGCAAACGTATGCCAGTAGCTGCGATGGAGAGGGCCAGCAGGTTGCTGGGGTGGTCCCAGCTCCCCAGCAGCACCTGCTGGAGCGGGGTCTGCTGTTGAGTGACCCTTCCCTAGCACAAAGGGAGGTTACGTTACTGGGTACATTTTCATTCTTGCTGGTGTTAGTCATAGCCCTGGTGACTCATCAATCCGGCTCACAAAGTGAAGGCAGATTTACCCTTTACAGGGTTTGGCAGTTGGCAGATGATTGTTTCCCCTCTGTGAATCAGACTTTTATTTATTTAGTGTAATCAAGAAGGAACTGTCTGTTTTGTGACCTTCTAAGTTAGTGAAAGGGAACAAAGGATTTCTCTTTATTATTATTATTTTTTGGCATCATGCAGTTAGCAGAACAATGCAAAACTATGATAAAGGATCACGCTCTGGTTGGCTGGCTGCTTGGACTGTAGCTGCATGTCACATTATTATTCCAGTTGGTCTGAACAATTCTTTTACATGAGCAGAAATAACTGTTTTATTACAAATAAAGTAGAATGCATACTCTTTAGAATCAGTCAGGAAAAATTACTCCCTTCCAGCAAATACCTAGATAACCATTTAACATGCGAGGCACTGAAAGTTCCTCGAATGATTTTGCTAAGCTGGACAAAATTAATAAGAGAATTTTGCAACATGCCTGGCTATTGGACAGAATACATCCTGCCAGATTACAGACATATCTCATGCAAATTACAGAAAAAAAAAAATCAGATGACAGGCAGGGACTGTGGTAAGCAACTCAAGGACAACAATCTGGGTAACAGACCTAAAACACATACAGAGATTGCTTAAAGGCCAGTGGAGCTGAAAGAAATTATAAAAAGCTAAGAATAACTAACTAGAAATAATTAATTGGTTACTGCTTCCTATCCAGATAAGGACAAAATGCCATTTGGAAAGTTCATGCAGTTCCTAAACTTTGTATTTTGTTTAAAAAAAACGGCTTCACCAGTGTGAAGCACGCTAATTCACTCCCTGGTCCTCGCACTCCGTAGGCATTTTGCTGAGACCTAGAAATGATCTGCAATATGTTCAGGGAATGCCAACAAACATTATTCATTGCTACAGCTGCATTTATTGCATAGTTTTCGAAGCTGGTTTTATTTCTAAATGTTTTCCCCTTCTGCGTTTAGCCAGCGGCAGGTTTCAAATGCAGTGATAAACCTTGGTGCTTAGTGAAGCTAAGCTAGATTGAACTATGTGGAATGTAACATCACCAACAATAAAGTCAAGAAGAGGGCTTTTTTTTCAAGTTTAGTTCAAGAAATTTTCATTAGCGTCCCCTGTGGTAAGCTGCAGTGGGGCTCCGTGTCCCGGCAGAGTGCACTGGCTGGGGGGGGGTTGGGGGGGGTCACCTACCATGGGGGGGCCACTGGCCTCCCTGGTGGTGGAGGGGGGGGGCTCTGAACATTGCACCCAGGAGGGGAGGGCTTCTTGTCCTCCTCACTCCATTTCCGTGCTGCGACCACGCTGTGAAGGTCATAAATGTGCTGTTTTACCGAAAGCCTTGGTTGAGGGAGAGTATGTTTGGAAGAAAAATTAGAAAAACTCTAGTTCATCAAGCTACGTACTTGAAAAGGTACATTGCAGAGAAATCCATGCTTCTTTTAAATCAACACTCTCTACGATATCGTAGCTGACTTCAGCTGTGAGATGGGGAAAAAATCTGTGTTAGGTATAAATAAAGCATGACTGCCTCATCAGTTTAGCAGCGATGGAGGCATTACAATGAAAGCTCCCATGAACAATTTCTTTATTAAGCAGATCTTACTGAGATTAAATTACCAAACTGACAGTGTTTTCCAGCAAACAGCATGCTTTGCTTAGCAGTCTATGGTCAATGAATTACATTAAATGATCATGGGATACTGCAAGTTATTCTTCATCGGGATCTGTAAGGACAGGCTAAACAATCACCTGTGGGGAATGGTTTCAGTGGGAGGCGACTTAGCGACATCCTGAGATCCCTTTCACCCCTCTATTTTTATCTGTGAAGGGAAAGATAAAATGATGGAAACCATGACTGTTGATCTGAATTCAGAGATGCATAATTTGACCTGACATTTCTGTTGAAGCTGGTGGGTCTCTGAAGAGACCCCAATTCATGCTCAAAGCTATAGTGGTTTTGACTTAAAAGAAGACTTGAAGAAGTGCTCATCTTGAAGAATGTACTTAGAACACATTCCCAAATTCTTTACTCTGACCCTGATAATACCGTGATGCACCACTGTGATCACAATTTTAGTGTGGCTTCACTTGAAATACTCCCAAAGCAATGTTCTTGAATTTCATAGCATGAGCTATGAGATAACCTCTTGCAAGTAAAATGATCATGAATACAACTAGACCAAGGAGAAAATTACTTGCAAGACACCCAAGTGCACTTTGTTCTTCTGCTTTCTTTTCCTTGGAAGCATAATACTCCTGAGACCAGCAGCTGCCAACAATATGAGAGTAAAAATAATACATGGTAGTAGTTGCCTGTTGTGCTAGGCACTGTGTAAAGATTCAGTAGTTGAAGTTAGTAATATTAATGATTTTATTATGGCTTTCAAGATTTTTAGTGTTCTTTGTCAAGGCTTTTCTCCCATTCTCCTGTGCTATGTGAGAATCTCAACTACGGCTTAACAAAAAAAAAAATTCTAATTCACATAACTGTGCAGGAAAACCTTAAGAGTTCAAAACGGAATAGAAAGAAGACAGATTTTTTTTTCTTCTTCATTTCTTAAATGTCACAATTTTAAAGTCAACCTTAAAGTTTATTTGCGCTTGCTCTGGATTTGGGGGACTACCAATACTAAGAAAAAAAGCAGACCCTCTGCCAGACGAACCATTCTGTCTACAGACACAAGATAAGCAAAGGGTGTGGGGGGAGTAAGCTGCTGTTAAGAATGTGGAAATTAAGCATAAGGAGATTAAACTGCCAGCACTTCCAGCACTTGGCTGTGCAGATAAGGTCAGCGCCGAAGCGAGCGTGGAGGCAGCCCGCGGGAGAGCTGGGAACCGACCTGGCTGCTCCTGGGAAGGGAAACAGGCGGCATCAGGTGGGAACGAAGCAGCGCTCACCAGGGCAAAGGCTGAACCCGCTGCAAAGCTTCGCGCTGCCTTAATGAGCATCACTCTGAAAAATCCCAGCGAACTGCCACCGCTGGCCGTATTCCTGTCTCTAGGGTGAGGGAGGCGGGTGTGAAACAAAGAAGAGCACAATTGCTGTTCTTCACAAAAGAGTTCAGCTCGGGAACCGCTTGCCACGGGATGCTGTGAACGCTGAAAGTTCGTGCAGCATTATGGGGGAATCGAACAAGTCCATTGCTAAGAAATGAGTAAATATTACCACATAAAAACCAAACCAAACCAAAGTAAACCTAACAATCCACCTGGATTGAGCTCAGGAAAATTAGTTTAATTTTATCTGAAAATGACGCAAGGGTGAGGATGCATGTCAGTGAAATATCTCCCGTTCTCCTTGTTCTCACGCTTCCTTAGACGTTGACTTGTGGTCGCTGCTGGAGACAGGATGTTGGCCTAAACGGGTTTTTGATGTGACCTACTACAACTGTCCCAAGGCTATAATGTTATGAGGGACACTTACTGACAGCAGCCGAAGATCTAACCCATCAGCTGTTGGAAGTTCTCTCAGATGCTACGCGGTTTTTGTGGCTACAAAGTACTTCCCAGAGACGCCTTTTCCCGGCATCTCTTGGCCCCGCAGATAAAGCAGTTCTGCATGGTTCTAGCCACTTTAGACTGTCTGTGAGTCACTTGTTGGGATTGCAGCTTACGGCAGGGGTCAAATGCTTCGTTAACAAGGGTAGGCTGCACCACCCTGGAAAATATTTTTTCCTCAGTATCCCCTTGATAGTTCTAAAATCTAAGAAATGGTTTTTACAAATAAACAACATCTGTGCGTTACCAGTATTATCCATCTTCAGGATGGAACATATTCCTCTGGGTAGAGCCCGAAAGCCCTCCCAGGAATATTTCAAATCCATTTCCTAGGTAAAGCAAACAGATACTTATGCCCCAGCCCCACATCCCACACCGACTCCTGCATTCACAAGGAACCCCAGTGACCTCTCTGAGTCCATATGGCTAACCATACTGCAGGACAGTGCATTACCTTCTATAATCAGCATGTTTTTTTGATGGGTATACTTCAATTTTGTCACTTCTTCCTAATGAGACTATTCAATTTAAATTGACACTCGGGAATGAATTTAAATGTACAAAGGGTCTTAAATGAAAAAGTGTTAAGTATCCATGCAAGCTCAAATCGGATATCTAAATTATCAGATGAGGAACGCAGCTCCTGAAAACAAAGGTGCACCAGTAGATTGATTTCAAACAAATACATTTCTGTGTGGTTAAGAAAAAGACCTGATATAAGTAGTTTGGAAGCAAAATAAAGTACACTGTCATCATATATTAAGAAGAAATATGTGTGAATCTCAATGATTTGTAGAAATATAGTCCAAATTTGTGAAAAAACTAATCACAAATTTACTACAAATGAAAACTTTATTTTAAATATCGCCGTGTTTAGGGAAAACATAAGAAAGAAAAGGTAGGTGGCACTTCAATTTTCAGTCTTGATTCAACAGAGGGAAGTCTATGATTAGAAAAAAGCTGGAGGATGCAAATCAATTGCTTTCTTGAAGCCTTTTTACTCAGGTAGGAGTTACTCTTCCTAGTAATTAACCATGTGCGAATTACTCTTTCAGCAGACTGACTTGTGGATTCACAGGATTTAATCAAACTGTGGCTCAAACTTACATTGTAATATAATTATTTGCCAGCTAAAAAAGAGAAATGTAGTAAATTGGAAAATCTTACCTCCCCTCCCCCGCCAAATCCACTGCTGAAAGAGTCAGTAGTTCTTTGGGTTTCCATTTCTAATTCCCTTTGCCTTCTTGACTGCAAGATATTACTGGCTTTCAATTTACTGGTAGTGACCGACTGCTCCAAGCGCTCTCCCAGCCTGTTGCAAATGCAAAGTAAAATGGGTTTATAAAAAATCACCCATGAAGACTGGTGAAGCTGCCTGTTTGACTGCATGTTTGCAATGGGCTAGGATCATGCGTACAACCAGTCACTGCGATTTAACCGACAGGCAATTGAGATATTCTAACTTGTGCTTGTGGGAATATATCATTAAAGTGCCTTATCCGGTACTTCACCACATTAAAAAATATATTGTGTCAAGGTTGTGATAAAAATTTTATGTTATTGGTACTACATGTAAATTAAAAATGTAGCCATGTACCAAGTGAAATTTTACATCTTCTATCTACGTTTTTCTCATCCTAGTTTCTTATGATTAAGCTTTCTCTGTCTTCCTTCAAGTACCAAGTGTACTTCCAGAGAAAAAGACATTAGATAGTATCACTTTTTGTAGGATTTTTATTAGCATTCAGAGGATCTCAAGACCACACAAGAAGGTCTTTGGCAAACATCAAATACAGAGTTTTCCATGATGCTGGGTGGCTACCTTTTTGAGAATCTTTAGCTTCAGTTACAATCAACTGGTTGCAAAAACATTTTCATATGTAAAAACAGAAGTGCTGTGCTTTTCTGTCTCAACAAGTTATTAATTCATTTCTAGCTGAGACTCCACATCTAGATAAGAGCTCCACTCCTAAGAGGCACCTACCTCTCCCTGCCTGAATTCTTTCCATCAGAGACCTAGGTATAAATTTACCTTCTTTTTTATCACCGTGGGTGTGACAGCAATATGCAGATTCAGTAATAGATAGGAAGAAAATAAGTTATTGCTCTCTGATAATTTGGTGGCCAAGTGATTTCACCTCTTGTGTAATATTAAAAAAAAAAAAGAATGTTTAAAAGTGGCTGATAGCATTTATTTTCTCTATCTGCTTACATGTGATAACAGAGATATGCAGGCCTTAACTTTGTATTTAAATTATATCAGCATTTTGAGCTGATAGGGTTTAATGTTTCAAATGTAATCTCTAAAATATGTGGATTAAATGTGAAATCAGTACAAATTCTGCAGAAATGAATAGATAATTAACCTGAATTAATCTGACTCTCTGAAAGTCAGGTGTCTAGTCTAAGCTAAAGAGCCACCATCAAGAGAGAGGGAGAAGGAGAGGAATGTGTGGGTACAGTTCAGTCCAGTCAGAAAAAAATGGCTGAAATAGAATCACCCTCTGGAAATGCTTACCTCCTCTCGTTAGTAACAGGCTGAGCTTTGATGATTAGCTTCAGTTTGACACCTTACTTTTAAATGGCTAAAATTAGGTGATGTGAACCTAATCTTGCCATTATCTACTTCCACCCAACACAGCAAAGCATTTAATAGCAAGCTTATACTT
Source organism: Leptodon cayanensis (assembly GCA_027564655.1). NCBI lineage: Eukaryota > Metazoa > Chordata > Aves > Accipitriformes > Accipitridae > Leptodon > Leptodon cayanensis. The sequence continues at coordinate 27,961,117 of JANXJC010000005.1, forward strand.
AAATGTAAGACAAGTGCCATAAATCTTTCTAAGTGTTTTGCTGGAGCAGGTCCAGAGTGCTCATCAGTTTGCGGGATCAAACACTGTATCTTTAATGGTGTTTAGCACTTGAAATTCCTATCAATATCATTGCTCTGATGTGCAGTTACAGCTTCAAAATGTGAAGGCCAAACTTGAAAGGATTTGTTTATCACTCATCCATGCTGCTGTCTTTACCAGAGGGAAGTGAAGGTGTGGAAAAATAGCTTGCACATCTCACGTCTGGCTGAATACTGAGCATCTGAAAGTTATTTTCATTGGGGATCTTCTTAAAAAGGCAGGAATGTTTAGAGCACAGACACTAAAGTGGGAATAGGTTCCACATACAATTATTAAATTTACTTAATGATCAACTAAGCTTACTTTAGGCATCTACCATAGGTGCAATTCAGGACATACAAGTTTAGGAATCCACATTTCCTTTACAGTCCATGGAAAGAGACGCTCCGAGGGCCAGTGGGAACATCAGAGTTAGCTGCCTGTAATCTCCAGCGTTACCCATTTTGCTATTCAATTGCAACATTAATGCCTGGTTGTTTCCTGGCAAGGTATGAAGTACACATGGAAAAATAAGATACTGCAAGAACACAGAGCACCTTTTTGAGCCCATTTAGCTCCCCTGCAAATTGGCAAGCAAACCCTGCTTTCACTGAAGTCCTGTGTCTAAGCAGCACAACAGTGTTTTTCACATGGTATTTACCATATTTTACAGTACTATTTCACAGCAATCTAGGTAAGTGGCCTGCATAAACTGTGTTGCAGTTTGAGAGGCTAAACTCTATTTGTGTACATATCACAAAGATAAAATAATAGAAGCGACTTAACAATGTTATGCCTTGGCTTTGAATGTGGTGAGTATAGTATGTTATCATTCTGCCAGAACAAACATGTTGAATTTGTGACAAATTTCCAGAAAAATAGATTTTTTTACTTACTTAGCCACCCAGTTTGGTTCCAAAATGACCTGAAAGAGTAAATTACTTCTCTTGTCTACATTACTGTTGTTTTAGGCCAAGGAGAGGATTGGCTTAAGCAGCTCTGCTCTGACTTTCATTATACTGTTGTTTGGCCTATTACAAATCTAGTCAAAACAAAGGAAAGAAAACATTTCAGATTTTGAAGACTATTACATACTGACTTATTTACAGCTTATATAAAACAGGACTTTGCATTTGCTTCTCTGACTCCAGTTGCCACAATAGGTGTTTGGCAGTGCTGCTCATCCAAGATGACTCACTTTTTTTGCGAGGCTTCACTGCAAATAGCTTCATTCTGAGAAAAGACTTGTCTAAGGCAGTGGCCTAAATCTTTACTCCTACCCATGGCGGGAAGTAAAATATCTGCTTAAGCTGGCAGATGTTGACTGGTCAGTGTGCTAGCGAACTGCACCAGCAAAAAAGAAATTTCATGTGGGACGGACCAATTCCTACACTTGTATCACTTCCTTACAAAAAGGGCAAGGGAAATCACTGCCTTGATCTGTTTGTTGATGTGAAGCTTTGTTTATTAGTTTAAAGAAGAGACCATATCCTGACATGCTTATTAAGGTAAAATGTGGATGTTGGTATTTCTGATAACTCTCAGACTTGCTAGTTTTACAGACCACTCCAGTATTGAGAGCTGAGCTCTGAAATCAGACGTCTAACGAACAGCCGCCTCCACCGTTCTGAGTGAAAGACTGGGAGCAAAGGAGACTTGCTGCAGTCATCTGCAGGACTCTTCCACCATCTCAGGTGTGGCATTAGTAGCAAAAATGTAATAAAGGCCCTGTCAAAGAGGACCTGTTTGTGATATACTGTTGTTAACGAGCCTTGCGTACAGCTCTGGCCTTGCAGAGGTGCACAAGATGGTGCACGAGAGAGAAAGAATTTCTTGCTCTGGTAGGAGGGTTACAGTCCAGTCTCAAAACTGGAATTCAGTGGTTTGGATTTTCACATCCCTTCTGACACCAGACCCGTCAGACTCCAGCATCCCATAAATCTGAGCCTTGAACCAGAGTGAACACGGATCTTTAGATGTTTGCTTCCATGCCTACATATCAGAACAGATGATATAAATTATGACCTCAGAAACTTGCAGAAAACTTCAGAGATTTCCTTTTCACTAGCCCATCATCTGTGTGTGACTGTGCTGACATTGCTGAGGGGCTATAAAGTCAATCTAATGTCAGGTCATGTCTAGGCTGCTAAACAAAAAAGACCAGAGGCAGAAGTAAAGCACTTGTCTCCTCACCATCCACACAGTTCAACAGTTTTTTCCTTGCTCTGTTTTGGCCATCTTCTAATAGCTCCTTCTAAGTCAGCACCTAGCGCAGTGTGGCTGACTAAGAGACAGTTCATTCTGGGGACCCAAAAGCCACATTTTCCAAAGGAAACCACATTTGGCTTCTTCCCAGCACAGTTTTCTACCGTTATTCGCCAGGCTTTGCATCATCACTTATCTCCAAATGGTCTCATGCTACTTTTCCAGGCATAGAGTGCATACAGCCTCAGTGCCATGCTCTAAGTAAGCTGCTGCACAGTCCTGATAGCAAGAGCATCCAGCAAGCTTTGTTTTAAAACCGGAGAAACTGTCACCTGTGCGCAGATGTTCTGGACACTGGGCTTTTTGGCCTTTTGTCCTTAGTAAAGCAAATTCTTCCCCCACGACATTTTCTGATTTAAGCCTGAAAGAAAGCAGTCCCTCCTAAACCTGAGAATTGTCAGGCAGCTACAGTGGCTGCAGACTGGCATGTGTGTGCCGCTGGCCAGGTCTCACTTCTGCGCCTCCCCTTCCGACAGCTGCTCGTATAGGCGTCAGCATTAGCAACAGCAGAGGCGATGGCATTGGCCTGGTGTAAAAGAACTGTGCTTAAACAAGAGTTATACCTTCATGTTTCTTGTCCGCTTTATGTGGAGAATCCTGCGAAAATAATTTCCTAGATTAGATTAGATTACTCAGATTGACTCTTGCTTCCTTTATGGATGACAGCCCTATCGCTATGAACAGGGAGTGAAGGACATGGGGCAGCTCATGGGGTGGGGGTCTGACATTGCTCGGGGGCTTCTAATTCCTGTCCTCTTACAGGGGTCTCCAGGGGACCCTTCCTGCAGAGCTCCCTCTTCCTATTATCTCCACTAACGGGACCCAGACCTGGGTACCACCACGTATGATGAAGGCTGGCAGGCTCCTTCAGGATGGGAGTCTTAAATTCCGCATCCTATTGCCTTCCCACAGACTTCTGTCAGTGGAAACCTGTTCTTACCAATTTGAAAGACAAAGGACTTGCAAATACAACCTTTTCCTGCACTAACAAGATCTCCCACCCCATAGATGTTCTCTGAACGATTAGCAGTGATAGTGCTGCCATAGCAAAAGATAATTAGAATGAGGCAATCTTAATGAGACCATTTTGGATTATTTTGGATTAAAGGATGTTTTCTTAAAATTTAATTTAATTTAATTTAATTTTTTATTTATTTAAAATGTTGTCTTATGGTAATGTTGTGGTTTAACCCCAGCCAGCAACTAAGCACCACTCAGCTGCTCTCTCGCTTTCCACCTCCTGCAGTGGGCTGCTGGAGAGAATTGGGGAAAAAAAAAGTAAAACTCATGGATTGAGATAAAGACAGTTTAATAGGACAGAAAGGAAGAAAATAATAATGATAATAATAATAATAATAATAAAATGACAA
>JANXJC010000005.1:27965060-27996936 GCA_027564655.1 Leptodon cayanensis
GTGTGTTATCAACATTCTTCTCATACTGAACCCAAAACATAACACTATACCAGCTACTAGGAAGAAAATTAACTCTACCCCAGCCGAAACCAGGACAGGTAAGTAAATAAATAGCTGGAGTTAACTGAGCATACAAGTTCAATTGGCTGAACTAAGTAGTGAATGTTACCTGCAGTAACAGCATCAAGGTACCTCTGAAATACAAGAAACTGCACCTTGAGCCAAGATTCAGAGCATGGGAGCCAACAGGCAGGATACAAGAAGAGCCTCAAGGCCCACATGTAATGGCCAGGTAACACTGGCCAAGAAAACCTCCATACTGAGTTTGGTGAAACTGGAATGCTGAGAACGCAAGCAATCACCTGGAGTAGAATATTTACCACCTTCCACCTTCAAATTATTTTAAAGTTATTAACTGTCTCCAGAAGATTCCAGAAACATTAGTGCTGCCATCCTCATTTAAAAAATGAGACCACAGAATTAGAGAAGGTAATGACTCTCTATAAGTGGTTAGCAGTGAAAGGAAGAAAAGCCAGCCCCAAAGTGATACCTCAGGAGTTCTGGTCCTGCATGAACACCATTAATTTTGTAACTACCACTGAAAGTAAGCGTGGTGTTATTATCTTTCCCCAGAAGTGCATTACTGTAATTCTAATGAAACTAATTAATTGATGAACTGATTAACTAACATAAGCATGCTTGAAATTTAGAATTTCCTATCCTCTGTGGACTTCACACTTTATGCTACAAAATTGCTTTTCTGACTTAATCAAAGCTGTCAAAAACGTTACTGAATTTGATCCTACAATTTTGTTTTTCCTCCCTACATCTTCTACCATAAGTAGTTTCCAGTAAAAAGATAGTATTTCCTCCAAACCACTCACAATAAAGCCGATACTGCACCTTTTCTTGCTAAGTAGAAACAAATCCTCAGTTTAGGGTATCAAATTTGGGTCAGGTTTAGATGCAGCACAGCCCCATCCTGCTCTGGAACAGCGTGTGCCTTCCAAGTCTGGTCAGATGCACGTTGTACAACTGCGCCTGAAGGCAAGTGGCAGCGGTTTACATGAAGAGCAGAACTGGGCTTGGGACAGCGAGTTCAACAAGCATGAGAATAATGCTTCTTTCTTTAGCTGTCTCCAGGCTCCACCCCGTTTCTCAAAATTGCTGAACTATTTACAAATGTTTAAGAGAATGTCTGTGTTATTAGAACAATGTTTACGTTGCCATCGTTGCCATGCATTTCAGATGCAGGCAGAGCTATACCATCAAGGCCCACCCCAAAGACAAGAGCTGCACTGTATTATCAAAATATGTACTGGTTCTACTCTCCACTACCATACAAGGCAGCTCTGCATTCCTGCTGGTAACCTTTTATTACCTCCTAAGTTTTCCAGATCACTGCCAGATTTCTTGAACTTCATGGAATGATTACAGGCTTCATAAATATAAACCTCAGATTCTTTTGGGCAGTTTTGTATGGGAATGCCAAAATGAAGAAAATAAAAAGCATTTCGGAAAAGACTGTTAAGAGCATTTGTGCGTCGTAATGGCTGCAGTTATCTAGTTTACAGTTTCAATAAACTTCACAAGTTAGAGTGAACCAAGCCTCAAAATATCACCGTGATGTTGCTATTACACCCATCTTACATAGGATGTTAGCTGAGGAACAGAATGCCCAAGGAATTTAGACAATGTCCCATTGCATTCAGCAGAGGACTGGAATTAGATGTCAGATGTTTCTGCTTTGCAGTCATAGTCCGAAGCCTACTAAACTATGCTGACTTCTTACACCTTTAGGCAGGAAGAAAGTATTACATAAAAAGGACTCCAAACAGCTTATATTGGTACTCTCAATGCATTATGACTAAATTAGAAGGGACCAAAAGTCCATCTGTATGCAGTAAATAAGAAATTTGTAGGGGAATATTCAGTTTTAGAGATAATTCCCCCAACATATTCAAGAAAAAAAAAAAGACAAAAGAAAGAAGTGATGGAATAGATGCAAGTCCACAAAAGCAGCCTGAAAAAATTTTGAATGCATATCATATAGAGAGTTTTTGAGCTTAAAAACGTGCATTGAATTCCTGGAATGAGAGAGATGCTGTTTGTATTCTGCCCACAGTGTTCTGGATTCCTATTCTGGAAGGTCATTAAAATGTTTTCTAAGAACTGATGAACTGTTTACTGATTTTATTCTTACTGATTATTCCTGATTTCTGTCTTGAATACCCTTTCAAAGTTATTCATTAAAAATGCCTCCCAGCTTCTTTCAACTGGAACTTAAATCTACGATGTTGTTTTTTTCCTTATTTTCTTTGATGAAGATCTGTGTCCAACTGAGACAAGTTAAGCCCCAATAGCTTCCATTGAGTCAAATTCCTACACAATCTAACTCTTTTCTCTGCACCTGTAGACCACATAAAGGTGTCAGTACCAAAAACTTAGCTGTCAGAACGTGTCATTTTTAGGTCCGGAATTTGAAACGCGGAAAAGGTTAGCGCCAAAATAACCAACACGCTGAACAGAGAGTCACCCCACCAAAATACACAAGTAGGAAATGTTGAAAATGCTGAACATGGATTTTTCAGCCTGTTCTGAAGCTTACTAGTGTCAGATGGAAACGGGTGCAGACCACAGTAAAGTGCTAGCTAAGGTACTTTGGGAAAGACTTCAGTCAGTCATGTGTGGATGCATTTTCCACGTGGGGGGGTGTGTGTGAGAGAGACAGAGAGGCAGGAGTCTCTTCTGTAATCTCAGCCAAACTTGGCAGAGGCATGGAGATCTAACACTTATTAAGTTCCTACAAGTCTTGGGACAACTTGCAAAACGAGTTTTGTCTGTTAACGCTGAACCTCTGCTGAGCCTCAGCCTCTAAAAGACAAGGGAAATTTCACATGGGCAAATGAGATCTAACAAATTCCCTAACCCTGGGAAGGGGTTTAGTCAGAGTTTGTGTATTAAACAGCAGAAAAACCTCAGACTGGAGTTCTCGCCTGTATGGAGTCTCTGCTGCCTAGTAAAATGCAGATGAGGATAGAAGTCATAAATACATTTTTAAGTATGGTTTCCCAATTAGATTCTCTGAAGTCTGTAAGGGATAAACTCCTGCTGCAGCTTAATATAATACAATTAGATTGTCAATTAATCACAAAACCACTGGGAGCCAAGCTGCTTGGTTCAAGTACTCAGGAATGCTTGTTCCCAGTCCCAGGATCCAGCTGCATCTCTTTACTAGGGAAGACACAACAGAGCAATGATCTCAGCTAGAGGGAGAAGTAGCAGCAGTGGGTACCTTTTTGTGACGTGCGATAGCGAAAAGCAGAGCAGGCCATGAGATACAAAGAACTAAATTGCATCCCCTGTCAGAATAAGCCAGTTGGCGACTACAACTTCGCTGGACAAGGCCCTGAGTAACTTGATACACCCATGAAGTTTCCCCTGTTTTCAGCAGGGGATTGGACTAGATGACCTCCAGAAGTCTCTTCAGCTCAAATCTTTTTGTGATGTTACGAGCCCTCAAACACTGAATTCACAGTTAAAAGAAAGGTAATTGTTTTGCTGTTATTTTGCTGAACTGTTACCAATGCATGAATATTTGGCCTGGATGTCCTTAGCCTTTGGCAAACTTAAATGGACTTTAGTGTCCTGCTTGTTCGGGAACATAGGGATTGACTCGGACTTTTCCAAATGCCTTCTCTCACTATCCTTGTGTTTCACTCCTGATCTGATTCTGAGGAAGTGCTTCCCAGGAAGCATCATAAAGTTAAGCTCAGACAGCAGACATCAGCATAGAACATCAGCCCATTATCACAGAAAAAAACATTTTTCTTATTTAAATGCAGCACTTCTATTAATCAACGTACAGGTGTAATTGATTAGACTTTAGATACATCATAAGCATACACCATTAGGAGAGTGGATAACTGCTGAAGAACAACCTTTCCTCACCACCTGTCCTCTTGATGTCCTCTTCTCCTTACTGCACAACCTGAATTATTGCAGGCTAAGCTCATGGTCTATTTTCTACCCATAGCAACCATAGAATCATTTAGGTTGGAAAAGACCTTCAAGATCATCGAGTCCAACCATCATCCATGCCCACTAAACCATGTTCTGGAGTGCCTTGTCTACACGCTTTTTAATACCTCCAGGGATGGTGACTCAACCACTTCCCTGGGCAGCACTCTTCCCCAAGCCTGTAGTGCTGCATGGGGTAATTAAAGAGCATCATCAGCTTTCCTTGTTTAGAGTAATCACCCTTTGCCACCTGAAGTTTTCTACCTTTTCAAGGTAAGTCAAAATTATTCCAGAGTGCTTCCGTGACTCAGCATTATCTCCCCTGGCTTATTTCACCTTTTTTCCCCCCTTCTCCCACTCTAATGATACTCACCCTAAAATACCTCCCCTGTGCCTCCTCCTCCTATCCAAATTCATGACCATGCTGTTTTCTGCTCCTGCACAGCCTCTTGGACTTACAGCCTCCTCCTCAGCTTATTCCTTTCTTAAAACCTCTCTTCTCTTTCAGTTCAAAGGTTTTTTCTTCTGCTGAATATTTCCCAGGGTCTTGCCTTGTGGATGCAGCACATGCGCTCAGTGCAGCACAGACGGCATCTGCTGGGTAACTGAAGAACATCATGTGGCTGCTCTGAATATTTCAGTTACTGCGAACACAAAAATCAAGTCTTGACTCATGTAAGCAACTCATCCAGAGCAACCAATAAATACTATTGATGTTTTATTGTGATGCTACTTTTTGTTTAACAAATGAAAAGTTAACAAAACACGTAAAGCTGCTTGACTAGTTTCTCAAACTGGGTGCAAAAGTTTTCTACAACAATGCTAGGCTTGAAGCCAAACCTGAACAATGCTGGGCTTAATCTGTAACAGAAACATCCTCCTTTTTGGGTCATTTTTCACTTGTTTAGAGGGGAGGCAATGGGGGAAACTCTGATCTGTTACGTTTTGTTGTGATTGCTCATAGCAACTACAAAACTCAGCATTGCTGCTCTGGCAGTGCCACAGCGAAGCAGATACTGCCTAGGTGCTCTCCAGAACGCAAGGTAAAAAAATATCTGGCTCACTTTTTGTGATTTAAGCAGTGAACACTGGGTGGCAATCTACAATCTGAGCCTAGTCCAGCTCAGACAGTTTTGGACTTTTGTTCCCTAAAGCTCCTTTATCCATCATTTTGTTAATAAAGACATTGAAAAAATGAACGTGTTATTTTCAGTACTTTGACTGAATTTTTTTCTCTCTACTTCTCCTGAGTTGTTGATGAACTTTAGATGATTTATTTTCCATTTAACACCTACTTCTGGGACCTCTTTGGCAGCGCACTTAATTTTATTAAGTACCATTCTTAAGCCTTATACTTAATTAATAAACTCCATTTACTTATTTACTGAAGGATTGAGTAAAGGGAGACTCAGAAGGTCCTGGCCTACAGACTTTTTCGGCCTTAGCCCTTTGAAGCAGTAAGGTAGTAGGTGCAATACATGAACCTGGATGATCGGTTACAGCCTTTTTAAGTGTTGAGAGTCTCCAACTTTATACCATTAAAAAGCAGCTATTTGCAAGACAAAAATCACCGAATCTCGTTCGGTGTGATCCTACTCACTGCTGACTGCTAATGACACAGCAATACAATTTTAATAGCATATTTGAGCTAACATTCCAAATCAGGTATTGGCTGCCTCATGTATAGTTTAGATTGACTCCCGCATTCTTAATTGCCATGGCTTACCTCCAACAGCTGGCGTGAAGAGTGCCTGCCCGGAGGTGACACTAGAGCTTGATGGTTGGGACATCCTCCCAGAAGGTGTGAGGCAGAATTTGGAGCTGAAATGCTTGAGGACAACCTTGAATCCAGACTTCCTACTTCTGGAAGCAAATGCTTCACTCAGCCAGAGGCACAAAAGAAGGTGAACACACCCTCCCTGCGTTTCACACAGAAAACTATAATGAAAACAATGTTTGTGCTCAATGGAGTATGGGAGGCAGCAGGCCTTATACCAGCAGCTGGACTGGGCTCCTGTCAGTTCCAGGATAAAACAGGGCACTCTACAGTCCTAACACATGAAGAGGTGTGGAGGCCTAGCAAAAGATTTTGTATTGGCCTGTCACATCGTTTTCCACCCCACACAAAAGCTTTATATATATTGATGTGAATCAGACTGAAATCTTGTCTTTACAGTGTTTAGCTTGGGCTGGCAAAGAAGACCACATTGGCCCCAGTGACCCAGCGGAGTGCTCTTAGCTTACCTGTGTGAATTCAAAACCTCCCATGCTACGTCTTAAAATATAATTAAAGCCATAGTTTGTGAACAAAAAGTAAGTTCACACTAAGCTCTGAAGTTGCATATTTGTTGGAACAAGACCCATTTTTCTGCACCTATAAGCACATCAACAATATTACACAAGAGAGTAAGCACTTTACAGTAATACAAGCTTTAAGTTTTTTTGGAAATAATGTCCAAGGTAGAGAAGTATGGAAACATTTCCCCTCCTCTTTGCCTCCCCTAAAGGGGATTCAACAAGAACAGAATTAGTAGACAACTCAAGTGAACAACACTAATTTTTATTTGTAAGTGTTACAATACAGCCACCATAAAACTTAAGAGCTGAAGACTTGCATAGATTTTTTTTTTTTTCAATTTTATTTTTTTGGGCAGGGGCAAAGACTCTCCATTCACTGTTTGGCACAAAGATAGCTAACAAGTTTCACTGTAGCTCTTCTTAAGAAAAAGAAAGAGAACCACACATTTGGTTTATCTAGTAAGCAAAGCTAATACACAGCTGTGATTTTTTTCACTCAAATAGCAAAAGTCTTCTGGGAAAGACTTCTTTGTGCTTTGGTTAAGAACTTACAAATCAAAAGCCTAAGTATGATCCTTTTGCAGAATTACATTCTTGGAAATGCATACAGCATTGTGCGCCACATCCCTCTGATAGAAGGCAGAATTTATGAAAAGAACATTCATGAAAAAACAGAAGCCAGTTCTGAAAGGCTAAGAGTGACACCCACTGATGTTGGTGGTGTTTTGTTTTTTTTTTTTTTTAAATCTGGGCAAGACCTCCTATTATATTTTCTCACCCTGCCATCTGTAAAATAACTTCAATATTCATAAAATGAAAACTTTTGCAGGCATGAACAGTTGTAAGAGACACACGAGCCAACACAGTTTACTGGTGCAGAGTTACTTTACAAACTAGATGTGAGAGTAGTCACTATCCCTCAAGAACCCACGTGTCAACAACAAGCAAAAGATTACAGACAACTTTTTTTTTTAAGCTTCCTTCTCCCTGCATATTTGAGGTCTAGTGAACAAAACGATGTGGTGGTAAAGCTGATCATTTTGTCTAAAGTGCTTGATGAAAGCAGGGAAACCATAAAAATGATACGTTAGTGAACCTAAAAGTGGAAGAGTTACATCTATCATACAAAATAAGAAAAATTGGAGCATTTTCACATTTTCTTCTTCCATTAGACAAGATACAGCAAAAAGATCCTTCACAGTGAAGAGCTCCCTTAAAGTGTATATAGTTCATAACACATTTTTTCTTGCATTTCTGGGATACAAAGTCATTTGACATAAGATGCGGGAACAATACTCCAAAAAAGAAAGTATTCTTACAGCTAAGAAATTAAGATTACATAGCAAGTTTTAGTCATTAAAAATAATCTTTGGGAAAATGCTTTCAATAACTTCAGGTGCCCCGATACTATGTATTTTACAGTAGAAATGCAAGAGCCTTTGGAACACAGCAATGCTTGGTTCTGTGCATGTCTTCTCTTAAGACATCATCTTTTTCTTACATTCCACTGAGCAAAAGACCATCCCTTCCACTGGCATGAACTTCTGGCCAATCAGACACTTGCTGCAACAGGAACACAAGAAGCATTCCTGCGTAGCATGCCAGTTGAAGTTGTTGTATGTCACACGCTGAACTTCTGGATCTATAGCATTATGACAGCCTTGGCAGATCTGTTTAGAAACAAAATGACACTTCAATGAAGTGTACAAATCCTATCTACAAGTCCAATGAAAGCTGGAATTCTTAAGTGTTTTTGGAGAAGAGACAGGTGTTAAAAGAAGCCTTTGAAATACATTTCCAGCTTTTGATTTTCCTTTATTTTTAAAGCAGAGTTCCCAATCAGAATGCAGTGAGGACACAAAACAAAATAATAAAATGCACACAAGAAGTTAGTTGCTGCTCCGACTAAACTTAGACAGTTATGATGGTTAGGGTTTCCCAATGCCCAAATAATGATAAAAATTTGTCATGTCAAACAGCACAGATCTTCATATATTAACCCATACATTTGAAGAGATAGTTACAAATCTTCCTGTGCATTGGCAGCTGTAAAGCAATGCCAAAGAATTAAAGATTACTAGAAGGTCTTGGATGTAATTCCATCTTAAAATCTGGTTGTCAAAAATTATCATTTAGATCAAGGAATTTAATGTTTTAAGAGGAAAAAAAAAAAAAGCCTCTCCAAAAGATAATTCCTCACACCTACCTCAGAAGATTATTAACTGCCAGCTAGAGATAATAGTTTTTCCCTCCATTAACTACATAAACAGTCTAGATGCACATTAGACTGAACTCCCAACTAACAGCTAGTTAACTGGTAGATATGAATGGACCATCATCTCAGATTAGAGTTCTTAGCACAACTAGGAATCAAGAACTACCATCCTTTCCCAAACTTCTACCTTTATCCCATCAGTCACTCTCCTTTAACTCATGTGGTTAGAAATACAAAGAAACAAAGTACCTGGATTGCAGTTGCCACTACAGGCTTTTAGCAGACAAGCTGAAGTTGAATCCCACTGGTCACAATGAACTATGATTGACATGAACTAAACGTTTAGCAGCATTACTCATCTTCACCAACTTTACTCCTCCTGTTACAAAATCCTGCTTTGCCACTGGCAAAGTTAAAGGTATTTTCAGAACAGCTCCCCTCCTGCCAGAGTTCAAACTTATGAATTGACAAAATACTTGTCTGCTTTTAAGTTTTTTTTTCAACAGGGAAAAAGATGATTAACTCGAGCCTAAACTTGCATTCAATTTATACTCTTCAGATACTCCCACACTGGGAGAAAGTGAGAGTTTCAAACTTGATAGATGTATGTTCCCTTCCTCCACAGCACCAACAAGTCTGTAAGGATCTTACCGCAGCGTGGTTCTTCACATAGCAGGGTTTGCAGACTGGCTTGTCATTCACCATTACATAGATTTCCCCAGCCAGAACGCAATCACAGTCAAAACAGCAGAAGTGTTTCAGATGCCAGTTTTGACCTTCCGCTTGAGTATATTCATTGCTGAATATCAGCTATGACAAAGACACAAACAAATATTATTATATGCATTTAAATAGTATGTCTCTTAATAAAGCTAGCCTCAAGATGCTTTGTAATTTCCAAGGAACTCCTGGTGATTCCACCGTTTCAAATCATTTCAACAACAAAACCGAATACATTCACTTGTTTGACTGTTTCCCAAAAGCCTCCATTTCATTTATTAAAAGCCAATAGATGCCAAAGACACCAGGCAGGCTGTTCTCTGTATACTGCACAAGGTGTAATTTAGTAAGGCACTCCCCCTAGTGTCGTTCCTGAGGAAACAACTGCATAACTGGGACTGTAGAGGCATTTGCACTTATGTATTACACCCTATGTCCCTGCAGACAGCACGCCACCCCCCCCCGCCCCCATCCAAAGCAAACTATGGATCTTCCCGAATGTGGAGTGTCCATATCAGTTTCAGTTCCTTGCAACTACAATCAGCTAAAACTGGTGAAGGCACATCATCTCCCTGCACTAAAATATTTTACTAAAAATCATACTCGCTTCTCAGGTGAGCAAAGTTGTGTGCTAAAACAAAAGGACTAGGATATTTCCTACCTCATCACATCCAGCACAGCGGGGTTTTTCGCTATCACAATAATGTCTTCCACAGTACAGGTTACCATTCTTCCAGAAATATATCATGTCCACTAGAAGTTCACTGCAGGTGCAACACACGAAACAAGCTGGGTGCCACAATTTGTCATACCCAGCACGTTCTGCATAGACAGCTGGGTCACCTTCTTTCATGTTCAGTTTGCAGCGATAGCAGGACTGGAAAGGGATTATTACCAAGTTAAATAAGTCTTTGAAGAGGTACATTTATAGCAATCATGTATTACCAACATTTAATAAATCCCACCTTCCCAGACTGAAATTAAAGCATTAGTTTACTCCCATGATCAGACAGTAGTGTGACATGATGCCACAGTACAGGTTTAACTAAGCAATTCAAGATGATGCACATTCTACTGACATAGCACTAGAGCTACTTAAATGGATTATTGTATTTTGCCATGTTCACATTCTTGCAACTACAGTCCAGTTCTTAAAAAAGCAACAGGCAATTAAAATTCATGTTATGTTCTATAAGCCTTACATACTCAAGAATAAGGACAGAATAAGGAGCCTCCATCAAAGCTAGCCAACTAGACTATGACTAGAACCCATGACAAGAAAATGGCTGTACTTATAGGTCATGAGAAGATTAAGCCATATCTGCATCACTGGTGAGAAAAAATAATTTGTGAATATTTCAAACTCATTCTGTTTAAAGCTGTGTTCTAGGGATGCTAGTCACTCATGGCTGTCGTCCAATAGTCTGTGATTAACGATCTTCGGATGGGGAGAGTGATTATGGAAAAGGGACTACAAAGTTTATGAACACAACTACACTACAAATATTTGCAAAAAGTTCATAGGCAGTCTTCTGCCCTATACCTGTTTACAGAGAGGGTTTTGTCATCAAGTCAAAAGACACAGGTGGTTTATGTTACTGAAACAAAAATTTTTATCTACAGTTTAATCATCAGTTTGGCATTTCTTGCACTCCAGTTGGTCTGTGGACTGGGTTGAACATCCTGACGAGGTTTTCTGTATGATTCACATCACTACAAGCCCAGCCGCAAATGGCTTTTTTAATTGTGTATGTGTGTATATATATATATAAAAATAAAATATGTATAAAGTCTCTCAGCTGTAAGGCATATTGATCAGATCCCCACGCTTATGTCAGACAAACAATTCCAAAATATACAAAGACAGACATCAAAAGGGGAGGAAGAACAGCTTGGAACAGAATGAAAAAGGAACTAATGAAAGGGAAAGTGTAGATATATATGTATATAAAGCTTTTTGATTCTTTCTACTTTAGACCTCACACTCCAAGAGGAGTCATTTTGAAGGTTTAGTAGTTGTATGGACCCAGATGAAGGCAAGATGAGTCATTTACCTACCATGTGCAACTTCCCCAGCCTAGGTGGTTAAAAGATGCATAAAGAGATTTACTTCTTTGCAAGATGAAAATATGCTGAATATCCATTTTTCTGTTATTCAGCTTTCAGTCATGGTGAAATAGGTTTGTTTTTTTTTTTTTTAAACACAAAGGCAATTATTATAGGTATATTTGCATTAATAGTAGAGACCTGGTTGTCTGCATTTTGTTGTTGCTTTTTTTAATCAGGTTTAAGAGAATTGCAATCCATTCCTATAACCAAAATTAATTTTTCAAGCTATTCTATTTACTACAGCTACAAGAACATATACTTTCAGACTCAATCTGAAAGACAACGTACAAGAAGATTTGGAGAGCAAAGATGCAGAACTAATAATAGATAGAAAAAAGTGTACACAAGGATGGCAATTCTTCTGCAAAGCATTTAAGAGCTCTTCTCTGTATTGGTTTACTTTGAACTGTTCAAAAAAATAAAGACATTGAGATAATGGTATAGCTTATAGCTGCGACTAAGTCACATTGCAGAAATCAGACAAAAAATACTTAAAAATAATATATCCAAATCCCGATTATTTAGCCCAGTGTAAACTCAGTACCCAACAACAGATAAGCAATTCAAATGTTCACTTACACTGTTAAACACTTCTAAGTCTCTTTCTAAATCCCTGCCCACAGGGATGATACACACCTGGCCTAAGCAGTAGGAGGTATACTCAGGTGCTCAAGTAAGAAAGTTTGGAAGTGATAAATAGGTGTAATGTAAAAACAAAGCACCTTTTGATATGATTACTCAGGAGGACAGAGTGCCTCCTACCCTTGACTTCATGTAGTCCAAGCTAGTTGGCCAGCAGAGTACAATGTAAGGTGTTTATTTCTGTAGGTGTTTCTCAAGGAGACAGGTGAAGAATTGCTGTGGTGAAACTAAAGTAATCCAGTAGGAGAGGGTGAGTTAAGACAAAATGGCAGCAACCTAATCAAGCCATGATAAAAGAACTTTTTAGAATCTTAGAATCTCTATGACAAGATAATGGTAAAAATAACTGAATAATTAGTTTTAGAAAGTAGCTACAGGTAACCAAATGGCACAGCATATGACTGATTAAGGTAAGGGGGCTTGTTCAAAGCTAAAACTTAAGTGTTAATTTTATATTCCATATGAATTACACCAGAAGTATATACTGTGTCAGTTTAAAAACAAACAAACAAACAACAAAAACACACCAAAAGAGCACACCGCAGCCCCCAATAATACTAAAAGCCATATTCTACAGCCATGTTAAACTTCTTTTCCATCATTCCATTCATTTTCTGTAAGTAACCTGGAGACAAATAATTTGGGGGATTCATACATATAATAGCAACATTTCTGGAAATCAAGTTACAGGAATTTTTGCCACTCTGAAGTGAAGGTCTGCCTTCACTAAGCTAATTCAATGTTATTTCAGTAATCCTATCCCTCTTTTGTATTCACAACTGGTAGCCAAGGCATACAGAGCAGAAGTTAGCAAGTTATGTCAGAAATACCTTAAGGGTATAGTTTTAGAAATATCAATGAAAACTGGGTAATTTTACATAACTTATTTTTTGTTGAGCTATTACAAGGCAGAAATCAGATGCCAAAGAAAAAATAGATCTGAATATCAAAAGAAGGCTAGTCAAAACAGCTGTTATACGGCTTGGCTTGTTGGACATGGTAGGGAGAGGTGTTACTTTACTATTTCTTAGTTTCATTTGATTTTAAACATAATTTGTCAAGTGGGTAATTTTGGTGGTCTTCCAAGAAAGAGGAGAAAAAGGGCTTCTAAAATTAAACTAAACTCTTCAAGGGGACACAAGTGTAGCAATTAGTCTGTAAGACTACACAAGTATCTTTATTATTCTGTAAAATCCACCCTACTATACTGTATCTCCAAGCTAACATGTTTTTGCAATGAGGATGAAAAGGTCAGCTAGGAAGTTACTTGCTGCAATGCATTAAATATGGTCAGAAACCAGGGCTCCGTGTAGACATTCACAACGTTTTCCAGTTCCCCTTCTTTCTTTCCCTCCCCAGTTTTTCACTATTCCAAGTTAACAAACAAGTTCATTGGGTTAAAACGACCAAAGAGAGCACTTGGATGGTAATCCAGGTTCTTGTTTTATCTTTCCGTTCTTATACTTACATACTGAGATGCCTTCTGATCTGGGGACTTGCCTTCCATCACTCCTACAGCAGCTGAGGTGCCTCTGTCACCATAGTTCAAGTTATTCTTGTCAGAATCTCTCGTTTCCACCTCACCGGGGAGCTTGACATCTCCTACGCCAAGCGCCTCGCTTTTGTACTTCTTCACAAACTGTTCCATCTGCTTAACTTCATTGGGGGAGAGCTCGTGGCATTTTGAAGGATCCTGATCATGAGCAGGCAGCTGCTTAGCCAACTGCTTCTTCCTGTACTGTGCGCCTTCTGAGCCAGCAACAGGCTGCTTCTCCTTTGGTAGCATCTGCATATACTGTCTAGCCTGAACCAGGAGGAATTAGACATCAGATGCCACTTCAACTATAGACCCATCCTTCTAAGCAAACACGCAACTAAAATCATCTCTACTGTTGTTAGCGACAGTCAAATTTGTCAAAAGCAAGGTTCTTTCCATAAACATTAATCTTTCAAAACACAGTAGAAGGAGATAAAATAGAGCAGTTGCATTAATTGGCTTCTTCCCAGAGTAAGAGGCAGGCTTCCTTTTAAGCCTTTTACAACATGCGTAATAGTTATTACTTCTTAGAGTAAATAATAACATTTACACAGCACCTTGTCTCTTCAAAGCTATCTAAAACTACTAATCATCAGTATAGCTTTAAAAAGTAGAAGCTAAATAGCCTGTGTGGGGCATATAGCCCGCTGCTGAAATAATTCTAGCTAAATAAAGAAAAAAAGCTCTAGTTTTAATAAAGCAAGGACAAGCCTAAAAATCAAGGTGGTAACTGAATGTTAAGTAACAGTCAATTTACATGCACAAGGTTTGATTAACTGACTGAAAAAGGATATTTTGAGAGATAGGTCAGAGATAATGCGATTCCGGCATGGTTCACACAACACTGCAGTACAGTAAATTAGCAATCAAAGTTTGAAAAGCAAAGCAAAATCCTCAGAAGGCTATCTACCATCTCATCTGCTTCAGCTGAAAACATACTGGAAGAGAGTTGTTCTTTTAGATGTCAACACTGACCTTGTTCTTACCATATACAGTAAAAGCTATATGCAAGACTGAGTGTTCCCCTTAACTTTGAACAATGACATAAACTGTTGTGGGGTTGTTGTGGTTTTTTTGGTTGTGGGCTCAAAAGAAAAATAAAAAAACCCCCACATTCCATGCAAATTTTTCAAGTTTACTAAAAAAAAAAAAGCAGGTTAGAGAAGTTTGACTCGAGGGACTTAACAGATAACACTTAATCCTGTCTATTAAAAAACACCTCATTCCCTGGTTCTCAAGAAGTTCCATAGACAAGCATCCATATATGCAAGATGATAGTGGCAAGACTCACTAAACAGGCACCATATTTTTAGTTTTGAGGAGGAAGAAAAGATGACTACAATTGGCAAATTTACCCTTCCAGTAAGCTCTAATTCTATATCTCCCATCAACTCCTGCCTTGAGCATGAAGAAAAAGTGAGTTGGACTTACAAGTGTCTGATTCTGAACAGGAGGAGCCCACTCATAAGTCACAGTATTGATGGATATGTTCTTCTTGGCTGGCACTGGATTAGTCAGTATCATTACATTGCGTTTATACATGGGAATGCCATCATTCTTCAGCTTTGCAATAAGGGTCGTATATTTTGTATCTTCAAAGAGCTTCCCCACTTTCCGATCTTCCTCATTGCTTGTGAGGACATCATGCTCTTCCTGGCCACATTTGCAGTTGCGGCATATTTTTCTGGAATTTATGGGAACAGCAACAAAGTTACAGTCTCAGCTGAAAATTACATCTCACACCAGCTACATGCATAGTAACAAGTGACTGGGAACCCAAAACCTTGTTTTCAGTGCTTTAATTAGGGAATATGCAAGTTATTCTGCAATATGTCAAACACCTCTTGAGGATGTTCTTTATTTCTCCTGTTGTATTAATTACATTCTTTGTTCACAGAGATTGTGTTCAGATAGATATCAGTCAACTATACTAATGCATTTTGAATATGATGCTACATCATTCTTTCAGTTACATCTCAGTACTGATCACACACATACATGTCCATTATCACCCACCTACCAGGTTTAGTATCGTTAGTCACCCATAAGTTAACCTAAATTCATCAACATGATCATCCCACCAATCATTTATTTGGGCTTTTAGTTTTTCAGGTTCTCTTTATAGACTCAAAATTACACTATACTATTTTCTCCATATGCATTTCACTGTATGCATGATATTTGGTTATCACGGGGCTGCTATCAAGTGGAAACAAATATTTCCTAGAAAGGAAAAAAATGCATACAGCCATACATACAGTGTAGTTGCACCAAATTCTGTTCAAAGTTCAGCATTTAAAAGAAGATGAAAGAAAACTGAAAGGCTTATATGGACAAAGCCTTTCAAACAGCTCTGAACCAAATCAGAGGTACTCTTGCACACGCTGTACAGAGAATTTTCACAGATAACATCCTTAAAAGGTAGAAGGCTTTACTTATATCTAAGTGATATTCTTTCATATACAACACATTTGAACTCCTTTGATTAAGGGATATTAGATAGCAATTTATTACCTTAGGTATAATTAAACAATTCACATATAAAACAGAACCTTGGATTAGACAAGTTAGTTTACTATTTATTAATGGCATCCCCAGAGCTTCAGTTCAAAGCAGTCAGCCACAGCGTATGGAAACTAGCTAAGCTAGATATTCACTAAAGGTTCTTATTATAGCCTACAAAAATGGATCAACCTTCTGGATCTCTAGTTTGAAGATGAATGAATAATATTTACCCCATTATTTATTCTTCACATAGCAAATAGCATAAAACTACTACCTATTAAATGTTTCTCAACCCTGCTTGCCAAAACCCATCGAAATCTAACATTGTTCTGCATCTTGCTTTCCAAAGCCTTGAAGGCAAGGCACATACCTTAAGTCATCTAACAGGTACGGTACATGACAAGAACACACCATGACTACGGAAGGCCCATTCGGTGATGGGAAAGGAAGGCAGGAGGACCTGAATATAACCAGTCCTGTGAAGTGATGCACAGCCAACCCCAAAGATACACACTACATATGTACACCAGTTTATGATGTGGGGTACTATCATTTCAGTGTGTGATGAATGCTGCCCTGGTCATGTAATTATACAGCAACCATAAGTCATGGTAACCTAAGTTATAAAGCCCACTCCAAATACAAATAGCTAACTCTGCCATAGAAATGAGCCACGCCACTCTAAAAATAACAAGAAAATAAGAACATTAAGCAGAACAGACTCTGCTTTGCAACACATAAAAACCTAAAGAGATCAATAATTGAAGTGCAGGCTGTCTGACAGCTTGCATGACTTCCAACTCATTTCCACAACAGGAAAAATGCACAGAATTTCAAATATTTGGATACCTAGTAAACACTAAGCACTTTGCAATCTCCCAGCTTACCAAAACATTCAAGCATGAACTAGCATTGCCCATTAAGTCTAAATGCTGTACTATGCATCTCAAGCACTCACAACATAAAATTTTGCAAGATCTTCAGCAGTCTACAGGGGTCCTTTACCTAGCTAATAGAGACTATTTAATATACTAATAAAGCAATTTATATTCATTTTGCTCATCTTTTAAGGCATGCATATGATTATACCTTATTACCACACCTCAATCACATCTTTGAAATCTAATACCAGGTGACAGAATCAGACAGATCTTACTTTTTGCAGGTTTATTTCATTATTACATCATGACCATCATGCAGCTATATGCCTCATAGCACACATGCAACTTGAATTCAAGCAGTTAGTCCATCTGAAAAATAGCTTACCAGATATTTTCTTCACTTTTTCAAGTTAAGCCTTTAGTAAGCCCCAGTTTTAGTTTTGCCTCTCAACAGGATGTGATCTAACTACATTGGTGAACGAACAGACATTCTCAGGCAACCTTCACAGACTCATAGAAGTAAAGTATAGTCTTGCTGTCCAGAACTGCTCTGCTTGCAAAACAGAACTCAGTAAGAACAATTCATACTGTTGTACTGCCTGCGTGGTCACAACAGCAGCGTGACAATTTGTGCAGCTCTCCCCACTCTGTACAACATCAAACTACAGTGAAGCAGCATCGACAGCCTGCAGAGACCAGACCATCCCCAACAAGCGGTGGTGGAATTCTTCCCCTGAGACTTTCACGCATGCTGGAAAAGCCACAAGTACACCTTATTTTTGCTCACACTACATCATGAAATTTCCTATCTATTTTCTAGTAGTATTGTCTCAGAATGCAGAACAGCTTTGAGATCCTGTTTCTGTTTCCAACTAGGAGAACACCCTGACTCGATTGCTTTTACACCCTCAGTCCCACCTTGAAGGCTTAACATGTTTCACTAATTTCAGTATCTGTAGGAGATTTTTCTGTTGTCCTGATAAATAGATGAACAGATAGTTGCAAAGAAGTGAAAGCATACAACTTGTCCTCAGGTCCTTCCTGGGTCCCACTGTGAAAACCAGCGTAGAACTATTATGCTTTATACTTGTATTGAAAAGAATGAGCTATTCACTGATCTCCCTCAACTGCAGACTTACTTAATTTAAGAATTTGACTGTGTACATCTCAGTCTAATGCCATCTCCTTGCTCTTTCCAGATTAAGTGAATGACTCCCTGCCTTCACGGAGTTTGCAAGAAGCTTTACAGGGGCTATGTTACAAAATTACAAGTGTAGTGGCCCTGGCATTAGAGCTTATGGATAATTAAGTCTTCAAATGCAGGAGAAAACAATCTGGAAAGAATGTGGAGAATGCTGAGTCACAACTGATGTCAGCGTATCTCAGTAAGTCAAAGGAAAATCCCCGAGGCTGTTGCCATTTCCCCTGCTCCCCAAGGCTCCTCTGGATCTCAGCCACATGAAGATGTCTGTACACTGCTAACAGCCATAAAGAAAGGTTTCCTGTCCTGATTTACAACCCCTTTTCAGGACTGGAAATTATTCAAGAAAGATGTCCAGTTGACATTTACAATTTAGTCATACCTTCTTCCACTAAGTTGCCGCATCGGAGTCCTGTTCATTAGTCACTGTCCCTTCTGCAGAAGGAATATGGCCAATTACTTCTACTTAGAATAGACCAGCTGGTCATTTCTTTGACTACGATACAGCTATCCTACTGAAGCGACCCCGTCCCATTACCTCAAACTTACACTTCACAAGTCTTTCTGATAACTGATGCTTAATTTTTATTCCTGGTGTTAAAGCAAACACCTCACACGTGCCAAGAAAACCAGTTGCTATTATATACACACCCAGAGACATATTTATAAACACATGTATATGTATAGACCTAACTATCTCTTTTGTCTCTATCAAGAAGACAGGCAGTGAGAATTTTTTGTTCTCGCCATCTGCATTGTCAAAAAGATTTTCCCTTCACTTGAGGGCATTCAGCAAGACCCCTACTTAAGGGGGTATTAGGGACTCCTGCTTATGTGTTCACAGCTCAGGACTTCAAAGGAGAAAAACGTTCGTCCAGTCAAATCTCAGCAATCTGGGAAGCTTTTCCCATTCCAAACATGGAAGATAGCGAGGAAGCTTCAAAGTTTGTAGAATTAAAAGTTATATATCACTGTAAAAGATGGATCTAGTAGATTGTGCCTTGCTTCCAGGTCTTGGGTAGGTAGCAAGAAGGAAGGTAAACAGATTCCACCCTCTCTCCCAAGCTGGTGAATTCCTGTGTCCTGGATGTCTACCGACAGCAAGGATTAAAGACTTCCAGTTCTTTCTCCAAACTCAAATGTCAACCATCCTCCTACTTTTCTATCTTTTGGTGTATGGAGAGGAAAAATAATTTAGATCATGACCCTTCCTACACTGGCTTTGCAGTCATTCTAGTGACAGGAGGCAGCAGCTGCAAGCACAGGGATGCTTTCAACAAATACCTGGCAGGTCCTGAGGTTTCTGTCCTCCACACAGAAAGACTAACCTCTTCCAATGATTCCTTCTGTTATGCTTTCTTGCTATTAATGCAGCTATAGTAGTCACAAATGTTTTGAACTGTGACTCAGTACTTGCCTGTCAGCTGTAGTATCAGAAGATGTTAAAGCCAACTTAAAGCTCTCCCTGCCTTCCAGGGATTGTATCTGTGCAGAGAAGCCAGATGCTGAAAAAGGTCATTCCCAAGCTCAAGATTTTTGTCTCCAGAAGCTTTTTAATATCTTGGCAAGCTGCAGAGACAATTATTGCTTTCCTGTATATACATGGCCAAGATAAATCAGAACCTTTCCTCCTGCTTTTAGCAACTGACTCCTGTCCCACACTTCCCTCTAGTGGGAAACATATTCCCAAAGAGCAAACATGTATCTGACCAGCAGTGTCTTACCGCCAGCCTGCCCTGCGAATTTTGTGGAGACTGTTTTGCAGACTGACGGAAATCTTAATGCCTGAACTGAGAAGACCCTGCCCACTGCTGCTACACTTCGATGGAAGCGTGATTGTCAGGACAATTTTAAAAGCAAAAGCTATTAACACACTAAGATAATGCAGGTAATTGTTCACCATTCAGCTACCGTTGTAGACCATGGCTCTCACTGTATTTATTTTGTGTTTAGCTCACAATACAGGTTTTCAGAACTTCAAAGTTTAGGAACAAATTTTACAAAGGACTTTGTTTACCACCATTTCTAAACTAGTCTAAATTAACAGCTCTGCACCTATATAAGCATTCCACACACTATGCCAAGAATTACAGCACAAAGTGCCTAAAGAGCACTTGCCACCCCAGAAGAGGTATTTTCCAAACACTCCCAGTAGAGGGAAGAACAGGGTAGCAACTCCGTGTAAAACCCTGCTACTAAATAGTTATACTTGGATTTTTTTCGTGCACTTTCCAATCTGACTTGTCAAAGGCAGAACTGAGGCTCTTTTGTACTGAAATACTGAAACTACATCTCAGCTCTTTGAGGTACACTGGAGTTTTCATGTATCAGACCAAGAATTACGTGATCCGCTGAAGCTACCCAGGAGAGGGCAGTGTCACCCTTACACAGACCACAGCAAGGACTGCAGCCTGCAGACAAGCACAACTGCTGCCTTACTGTACTGGATCTGGCGCCTGTGGAGGTAACTCTCTTCATAATGCCCATATGATGCTGCACTTTGGATGGGTGGCTAAAACAGCATTGATAGTACTTGCTATTGCTAAGCACTTCTCTCTGCCAGTGTCAAGGCTTCCTCTTTTTTGGACTCTGCCCCTACCTCGGCAAGTAAGCTGGGCATGGGCAAGAAGCTGGGAGGGGGCACAGCTGACTCAAATTGGCCAGACAGATACTGCATACTAGTGTCACGCTCAGCAATAAAACAGGGGCAGAGGATGAATAAGGCAGGGTTTCTGACTTCCAAAGTGGACACTGCCTGGAGACTGGCTGGGCACCAGTCTGCTGGTGGGAGGTGGTGAGTGACTGCCTTTACATCACTTGCTCGCCCACCCTCCCTCACCCATTAAACTTGACTTTATTTTGATTCATGAGTTTTCTCACTTTTGTTCCTCCTTTTTGCTCCCTTCCCCGCTGTGAGGGGACAAGGAGTGAGCAGCTGTGTGGGTGCTTGGCTGCTGGCTGGGGTCAACCCACCACAGTTTTCTTTAACCCCAATGCATAACAGTTTCTCTAACTACAATCCCTACTTCAACACCTGTCTTTTACTGGTGAGTAGTAGTGAAATCCATGACTAAACTTGAGCTGATTTTTAGCATTCATGTTATAAAGACAATATTCTGTCCACTTGTGCTACAGTTTGCTTCTACTTAAAACAGAGTTTCAGATTTTAAGGCTGGCACAACTAAATGAACAGGTATTTGGGATCCATCCCTTTCTGTTCAAGTGGTTGACTCCCAAAATCTCGGTATCATGCAAAACATATATTAATATATTTTGTCCTTTGAAAGCTCTTTACACAAAACTGATTTCAGACTTCAGATTCACACCCTCAGTGTCCCCAGTAGCAGCTCTGCTGAAGAAACAGCTATTTTCTAACCCATTCTTGAATTGCCTCAATGGCTAACTTTTCAACTGTTTCAGAGGTATATGCCACATTTGTCTGACACCTAGATTGTGCTTCTCAGACTACTTCCCACCACCTTATTTACTGAGTCTATCCTATATAGATTTGATTTCCAAATTAAATCTTAATCTTAACTAAGTAGTCACTAGTTTTATGTCTTTTTCTTACTCGCTCCTCAATCCACTGCTCTCTACAAGCTCTTGCTTTCTAGGAGAGACAGTGTTCTGACAAGCTATGTATTCAGGACCTGGCACAATGAGCCCTAACCACAGAAGCATAGTGAAAAGCGTATAAAGAAAAACACAGAAACCTGCAAATACACACACAGAAGCAAACACACTCTAACCTTGTAATCACGCTATTACGTGACTAAATCACTTTAGACATTTTATTTCTTTTTATCCCAAATTCTTCTCTGTTAAAGAATAAGCTAGGAATTACAAGGTCTAACAAAAGAGGACAAAAAGGAAGAGTTGAGAAAAAGTTAACTGGACTAACCTTTTATTTTTTTCTCCCCCACTTGCAATTTCCCCATCTATCACAGACTATGAACAAAGCTTTCTGTAAAGTAGGAAGTGACTTAATTTCTCATCTAATCATGGATAAACAACACTATTTACTCCTGCAATTTTTTATTCTGTTTTACTGAATTACCTACACACATTAACTGTGTTCCATTGTATTTTACAAGTATCTCTACATGAGTCCCATCACTGACTGAGTACATATTGAAAAAGTCTTTCCATAAATTAATAATTTTTTACCTTTAGATAATCACATTTATTTACCAGTATTACAAATAATGACACGGAGCAAGGAATGGTAAGTTGTTTCTATAGCTACGTATTACAGATATGTAACCAAGAAGATATATTCTCATCAACCTATAGCAAGTCTTTGCCATGGTCTGTTCATCTGGTTATTTTCTAAACCGAGTATCAGCTGCATTGGTGAAATGTAATCATTTTAATTGCTAGCATGTGCTAGTGCTACTAACATTTATTTTTACGTCCCTTCCAGGCTGTTCCCTTTGAGAGAGGTGTGTGGTGGTTTTTTTTTTTTTTTTTTTTTTTTTTTTTTTTTTTTTTGTTGTGGGTTTTTTTTTTGTTGTTGTTTTTTTTTAAAGTCAGAATCACTAAGCTACATCTTGAAGCACACCCAGTATGATCAGTGAACTGGGCTACCTAGATATATACATTAATATGCATATATACATCTTGTTTAAGTAAAACAAGAAAGGTCTTAATAGAATACAAAGTTTCTGCAGAAGTAATGGCATAGACCACAGCATAGACTATTCACTTCTACTATCATCAGCTCTTATTGGTTTAGGAAGAGTGCATCATCCAAGGCCAAGTACTGTCTAACTTATTTGAATTATGACATCTCTTCCCCCTTTAAGTAATTTGTAGATGTATACAAAGTTTCAACATCTTTTCAACATAGATAAGATATTTCACCTAAAATCTCAGATCAAAGCTTATGTACTTGGTCAGTAGCTGAGAAAGCATTTTATTACCGAGATAAAGCACACTTCCCTGTCATCTCTCTTACTGCAGGGATATAGATGTTTTTACAAACCTACTTCAACTGTTTATTAAGCTAAAGCAAATGCTTCAGTAGAAGTACTACCATTGACTTCAGTGCAGATGAAATGTATGTTCGTAAGTGATTACATACTTAAACACTCTGTTGTAACACAGCTAAGAAGTCCTGGCCCTGAACCTAGACACAGCTTCTTTAAAGCATCTGAAGAGTTTAACTGAAAGAGAGAACAAAAGCAGTTACTTACACATTTGCATAAATGTGCCAAAATCTGCAGTGCTGAGTCACAGCTTAAGGGACATCTGGTGTCACTTACCTCCAGAAATGAAGCTCAAATCCTTCACACTTATCCTTGCATTTTAAGCAGGGGGCACCAAATCCTTGCTCATGGCCCAAGCCCATCTGTGTACAGAGAAAAATGACTACAATCAGCTTCAAGAAACATGCTGCATGAATGATCTTATTGCCACCTTTATAATCTACAATCCACAGCTAAAGCAAAAGATAAGCATTTCACTAAGCTGACATCAGGACAGTATTTTGAGTTCCACTCACCTTTCTGTTGTACCTACATAAGAGACAGTGCTCACACAAGCCTGTTCACAGGGTTGAGCTAGCAGGCAGCAAGTTAGCCTCAGCCAAAACCAAGTATTTTTCTGGTGACTTGTTTCCCCAGCCCAGCTTGCTCCGCAAGCTTCACACAAGAGAAGAAGCAGATTCTTTGCAGCTCTTCCTTAGGTCTGTGGCCGTGAAACCACAGTGAGTGAGGCCATAAAACCTCAAGTCAAAGGACATTTAATCCAGCTGTCACGACAAAGTTATTTGCTGCATATGACTCGGCAAAAATACAGAAGAACAAGAAATAAACAGAACCTACATTTATATGCACTAACCTGGTCATCTGATAGGAATAAAGAAAACATCTAAGTGATTTGTCTAATATTCCCAAGTATATTCGAGACTGGTCTGATAGTGATTGAGAACAGAACATACCCTTTACAATAACAGTTCAGCTGGACTAATACCAGCTTACTTTCCAAGGAGAAAGAGAAACAGCACAGTTAGCAAAAACAACAACCATAAATTATATGCAAAGGGTTTCACTGTGAAAAAGATTAAAAGGACAGACGACCAATTCATAATGCTGAGGAAATACAAGCGAATATAAAAAACAGCACAGAGTAAAGGCCAGGTATTCACACAATACATCAACACATCAGCAAATTTAACTGAGTATCAGCCACTGGGTAGTTCGGGGTGAAAAACAGAACCAAATACCATAACTTCTCCATTCATAGAACAGTAAATTTAAAATGCCTCACTCCAGCTCTTTAAATCTTTGGGGAACGCCGCTCTTAAATCAGATGGATGAAGGACCATGGAACTGTGGCCACGGTTGGGTGTGCAGGCTCACGCCCAACATGCAGAGGGGAACCCACCCCACACTCCCACCTACCACTCCAGTGGTGCGAGGAGCACTCCTAGTTAGCTGTGGATAGGCACAGCGGGAGGAGGGACAGTCAGCTCACCTGTAGTTTGACTTTTACCATGAATGGAAAATGAGCTAGAGCTGACAAGTGCTGGTACTAATTTTAGTTCTGGCAACAATAATACAATGCCAGGTTTAATTAGGTGTGGTGATGCAGTTTTATTATGAAGAAGTTTGCAATTTACTCTGAGAAGTTATACTACTATTGTTTTATGTGCAAGGATATAAAGAGCTCAACTTTCAACTTGTTTCTGTCCAAAATGAAGGAACAGATTATTCACAAATCACTTGCTCAACACAAAACACATGGTTAAGATGCAGGGAAGACCATGTTTTCAGTTACTTTATAATCTGAAGGATCACTGCCTCCACAGTCATTAGACATCCCTGAGGAAATTACAAATTTTTCTTGCAGATTATGGTCTATTTAGGGAAAAGAGATACTTTGGCAGCTATTAAGTTACTGCTTGCAACTGCAGAGACGGATAGAGAGGCGTGAAATTATTTCTTCCTTTCTTATCTGGAAGAAGAAATACAAGCCTGCTGTGATCATGGTGACATCTTTATCAGCCTAAGGGCTGAAGAAGTTCACATGCTATAAGTGCTAACCTGAAGCCAGACCAGTAGACATCTAAAACAAACATAACTTTGAAGATTAAGTTCTCTCATTGACTACATTTTTGTCTATGTTGGATATATAAAGCTAATGGGTTAATAAAAGTTTGTCGCCACTGAAGATGGGTGTTTACAGGGGTCTTCTCAACTAGAATCCAGAGCGCCACCATACACACACAGTACCTTGGTGTACACACACCATACATCAGAAAACAACCAAGCACTCTTGTCAAGTTGCACATGAAGAGAACAAAATGTTGGGCAGGATGTTCCCTAAAGAGAAAGAGGAAGGTAAAGCAATACAAAACAATTGCTTTTTTTCAGGACAGGTTGTTTTTTGTTTGGGGTTGGTTGTTTGGGTTTTTTTGGTTGGTTTTTAAAGTCATCCTCCCTAAAAAGCTGGTAAACTTAAAATGTGCTTGCACTGCCCTGAAAAAACTGCCCCTTCCCCAAAAGCAAAGCTAACATTAACCCATTCTCTCTTGCTGCTACACCAGCTACAAACTGGAATTACTTCTTTATGCCTATGCTCTCCCCTCCTTTAAAAAGAGGGGAAGGGGAAAAGGGGAATAATGATGATTTTATTGGTATTGTAATTAGAAGGCTTAGAAACCTAGGATCACTTGTGTATAGAGTGCAATTGTACAGTACACAGGGAAATAGCCTTAACGTTTCAAGAATTACCAGAACAGAATCTGAAATGCAAGTACGAAAATGAAAATGGTTTCTGCAATTTTTTAATATATAATTTCCAAGCCTCCTAACATTCAGGGTTTTTTAAGCTAAAAATACCTCTCCAGAAGCAAATTAAGAGGAAATATGTGCTGTCTAAACACTGCACCCAAAATGTACTCCCTTCTCCAGACTAAAACAGATGACAACCAGCCAGCCTACTTGCATCTTCACAACCAGCAGTGTCAGCAGAGATTTCTTCAGAGATACAGGATCCCACATTACCTCCCCAGTAATGAAGAGCACATCGTTAAGTAAATGCTTATGCAGCTTGAGAAAAAGTGAATTAGCAAACAAGATAGACTTGTTTTGAAATGTATTTCTGAGTTTGCTGCAAAACAGAAAGGGGATGACCTTTCTATGCAACGTCTGATCACTTTATGGAAAAGGTTTAGCTCGAAACTAAGGGGCACATTGAGGACCAAATTAGACATGATTCCAGATGCACAGCCTCTGCCTTTGTTCTGACAGAGAAACTATGTGGCCATTTGCCAAAAATAAAGATATAAAAAAATTGCACACAGTGCTTTTGAGTTTGACTCTATTTAAAAGTCAGTGGACATCAAATATCCCTCCACAGTCCTGTAACAGGACCTCCTTCAGTGGTGAGGAAGCATCAGCCTCAGAAATGACTGTTTCTTCTTCAACAGCTGATTCTGTCTGCTGTAATTTGGGAAATTAAGAGAGCCTAAAGCTGCAGCGTGCTTCTTCATTGATGCTGCCTACATCTATTTGCCATGCCTTCTGAAGGACAAGGCCAGCTCTGTGCTGGAGCACCCAGAGATGGAGAGCAGGCTGAGCATGCACTGGAGCGGGAAAGCATGCCTGAGAACAGGAGGGAATCTATCTTCCCCATAAATGGCATTATGGGAGAAATGGCACAGATAGGTCAGCTGAAATACTGCCAGAAGAAGGTTTCTGCCTGTCTACTGCCATTAATTTTCATTTTACAGCAAAAGCTATCCAAAACCATCTGGTATTACTAACATACCCAATACAGTTTTAAATAGTCCGAGTACAGAAGACAATATAAATATGATTGAGATCATCTGTTGCATGTTGCTTTCAAGATTAAATAGTCCTCAAGGGCAAAGAATTTTAAATGGTTACAGCTAAGTGAGAATTAGTGAAAGACTGCCCTGCTTCAGTTCAGACTGGAATCCAGAGTCAAAAGTTGGCTGTCTTTACATTAAGGAGCCATGTGTAGAAGCTTACTGTCATCTTAAAAGCCCAAATGGTCCCATTCAAGTATCTAACCGTTTGTTCAGATGTGTAAGAGAAACCTAGTAGTTGCTATGCAATAGTCTAGACCTGGCTTATCAGAAGCTTCTGCCCACTGTCTCTCAATATTATCACTGCACAGTGACTAGAGTCTAATTCTGTATTCCCTCCCACAAAGCAGCTGGGCACAAACAATACAAAGGGTATCCTGACAGAGTTCCACTGGAAGTCTTCAATTATTTTGAGTTACCATTTAATAGCCATCACACCCACCACAAATATAGCCCTGCCCCTTTACAAAGGGGCCCCTGGGGTGCAGCAATAAGAATGTAAAAGAGGAACCTGTAACAAAATGGAGAAGCTCCACTTGGCATTTCTAGGTCTCCCTCCCACAAGATTTCTTCTACCTCCTCAGTCCCGCCAAAGGACCAGAGCTAACTTGGGTCTTGGCTGCTTTTCCGTCCTAACCCCGAGAAGACTCCTGTACCACCAGACAGGTGAGCTGTATTAATATTTCACCTTGCCACAGACAGTAAGACACAATACCAGGACTTAGCCTCTGCAGAAGATCGGAAGCCTTTTCCACTGTTTGAGACCTCTCCAGAATTTGAAAGGTTGTGGCTATACAGTCAGAAAGTTGTCATTAGTGGATTGTGATAATTAACAGTGAGCCCCAGAATAGACTTAAATCCTCTTCACTGTCCTTGTTGCAGATCTTTTCCGTGCCCTTCAGTCCTCCAAGGGCAGAAGCGAAGAAATCCATGCTAAAGCTATTCCTCAATTTACTGTAAAATCTCAGGAATCTTCTGGTTTGAAGATTACCTAACTATTGATCCATTTGGATGTTTGAGTGGCCATACCAAGTGATATTGTTTCCCATTTCCAACGTAAGCTTGAGAAAAACACCTGTATAGCACAACAGAACAGATTTCTAGCATATCCTAATGTACTTTAGGAACTTACAAAGAACTGAAGGTAAAGCCAAGTATGCAAAACCAAACAAACAAAAAAGACACCACGAGAACAAGACACATTAGAAATCTCACATGCTGTGCATGCTTTATTGCTGAGACCTGATCTTGTATCACTCTATTCTGTACCAGCAGAAGTCTTCTCTAGTAGGGAAACACAACAAATTGGAAATTAAAATAGACTACAGCATTTAAATTTTAAAAACAGCAGAGCTATGTTATTTCTTATGATTCCAGAATGAAAAAAAAAAAAACCAAAAAACAAAACCAACCACAAGAGGCATGCTTATACGTGGACGATGCTTATAAGACTTCTACAGACACTGTACAAGAAGAGAGAAAAAAGTTCCATCTGTAGTGAAGAGCAATATCCCACTAACTACCCTATATTTGTTATTATTTAACATGTCTATTGAAATTGATGGGAAGTCTGTCCTAGCTTTTTTGACATATGCAATTCAATTTAAGGAAAAGTTGACTGGAATTAAGATGTAGAAGCTTGGGTAAGGAAGTCCATTTGCACAGAAAGAAGGATGCCAAAAAGCAGTTGCATCCAAGAAAAAATATTAGAAAGATGATCTGGGCGGGACAGGCAGAAAAATAAATCGAGGAGCTGCAGCAGCCTATGATAGTACACAAGTACTAAGAATTTATTTTATTGTGATGTCTTCAACTAAATATCAAACAGTTCAGAATATAAATATTTAAGACACTGCTACACAGTCTACTGTCAAAAGACTAACAGCTATTAAAGATCTCATCTGGCTAGAAATCAAGTCATGTTTATTCACAAAGTCCAGTATTATGCTAGCTAAGTTGGAACACAGCTAACATGCACCGATAACACTGTCTATAAACCTCCAATACAGCACTATCCATCACCCAATGCTGCAGAGGCATTTTCACAACACTTGGCATATTTTGTTTTGACATCAGTGCTCTTGCCCAGTTGCATCTTCTAAGATTAGGTTTTCAGAAGCAGAGCTGGAAATTTACATACTCACTTATTAGGATCTTAAGTCATGCAGGAAAGTGCATGCTTTTTTTCAGCCAGTGCTTTTAGAAGCTGCAGCTAGACAACCTCAGACTGAAAACAAGGCACAACAGAAGGGTTAGGCAGGCACTAAGAAACAAAAAGACCAGAAACACATATACAGCAGTACCAAAGTACAGTTACATCTGGTGTAATCTGGAATTGTCATGACAGAAGCCTCATTACTCCCTTGACCTATTCATTTGACCAAGCCTGAGACTAGATAACAGCCGTGACAAGCTTTCACCTTCACAGCCCTACTCTTCCTGCAGGTCTCCAGCACCTAGAAGAACCTCAGGAACTCTGCATGTTAGCAGAAAGTACATATTAGGGTTTTTGCTTTTTTGGTGGTGGTTTTTGTGGTTTGGTTTTTTTTTTTTTACATATAAACCCTATGTAAAACATATATATACACACACATCCCATACACATATTAGTTATACATATAAATCAAACATGCATATCTATTTAAAACAGATTGTAAAATACAATTTTTAAATACAGCACAGTATGTATATTTACGTCTACCCCATTACATCTGTAAACTTTGTATTTGCTAGGAAGAAGCCATTAATTTGCAAGACATGTTCAGCGTACTTTGAGATAAATGTGTTTTTAAGCAACTTTTACCAACAAAATTTCATTCACAATTATTACTCACCATTATTATTATTATTTTACTTAGAGGAAAGGAAAAAACATTTCTTTTTTTCCAGGAACACTTGCAGAAACAGATCTTTGTGTCTTTAATGACAGAATACTGTAACTTAAAGTAAGTTAATTTTCCATCTCACTAATACTTGGCTTATAATTATAGCATATAAAAAATGTTTAACCTGATCTTAGAGGTCATGCAGTCCTGCATTCAAAGAGTTTCTTGGCTTGCTATTCAGGCATTTCATGTTAACTTATGGTCAAACACTTGGGGAGTACTCTTGCACAGGAAAAAAAAAAAAGTCAAAAAAGTTTAATTTAGCCTTGCCATCTTTGCCAAGCCGATATCCAGGCACATTGGACAAAAAGTAACTAGGGGTGTGCATTCAGATAGGTGTTCCAGAAAACAATTCACAGATTTTTTTTTTTTAATTTTATTTTTAAGTTTGAAGGGAGGGGGAAATAATCCCACCACAACATATGCAGGAAGCAGTTACTCAGTTTCCTTGTTAACAAAACTGAAGTAGTTCCTCTCGCACCTTCACACTTGTTTTCATACTTCTCCTTGCAGGCAAAATTCACCCATGAATAAAATCGCATTTCCTTGATCTTAGTATACATAAGGAACAGCAAAGAAGCTCTACTATTGTGGGTTTCCATGGCAGTAACACCAAAACAAACAGTGACCTCAACAGGAAGCATAGCCCAGCAGATATTACTAAATCATGCTTTGCAAAACATGAAAAAGTTGACTTTGCTCCTATACATATTTTATTCACCATTCATTTATCAACAAGCATTACAGTTGTTGACTTAACGATGGCTAAACCACTCTGTGTTTGGTTTTCCACCATAACAAAACAAACCAAGTCTCACGCCATAGAAAAATAACCACGCAGGCATTCTACATCGGAGAAGTTGCACCTCTTCTCCTTGAACTCCTCTGCCCCTTCTCTATTGGAATCAAAGTTCCTTTTATAAAGCAAGCATTATACTGTGAAAGCTTACACAGAACAGACTCACTGCCGGATTCTTATTTTCTCTAGTGAAGTACAAGACCATGCTGCCAGCAGGACTGCAAAGCAGGACCGTGACCTGCTGATTCATTTTACCAAGCTCACAGAGGTGACAGACAGGGCAGGAATCCAGACTAGCAGAACTTTGTTCTAACAGAGTCTTCAACAAAAAGCATTAAATCTTCATTTTCCCTATACCCTCCAAGCAAGGTCTGAGAACACAGTGTACATTGTATTTGAGAGAAATAGTCGTCTGTTTGTTGCACAAGTACTTTTCAAGCTGGAGCTGCTGTTTTTAGGCTTCAGCTCTGTGTGCAATCTCTTTTTATATACAAAATTATCTTTATGATCCTGAAGCGCAAGAGCAAATCCAATTCCTCCTGAGAAAAAGGAGAAAACTGTATAGTCAGCCTTAAACTCCCCATCCCCTTTAAAGGGAAATTATAACAGACAGTAAGGTATCAGACTTAGTATTAACATAGTAGCTAAGAAGACTGTCTTGCAACTGTATTTTCCCACACTATTCCCTGCCTCGACATTTGCCAGTCATTTTATGCCTTTGAGAAGCACAGTGACCTGACTACAAAAGAGTTATACATATATGTGGAAAAATGTGTATGTTCTGGATATATTCTCAGTGCTGAAAATTCATTCTGAAATTTGCATTTCCTGCAGACTGTGGTTGTCCAGAACCCAGGATTCAGACCAAAAGAGACATCTGGCTACACAGCAGACTTGCTTCCTCCAGACACTTGTAAAGACTGCAAGATGAGTTTTACAGCATATAAAAGAAACTGAATAGAAGATGTTAAGTGAAAGGTCTGAGCCGAAGTAATCATGTCCCTAGATTCCTCACAGCCAAACATTTAAGAACGGTCTGTACACAGGACTGCTGCCTTTCTCTCAGAAGACAGCAAATATATAAGCTATTCACTGCTAAAAGGATGGGTTAGAAATTGTGGCAGGTGGGGAAGTAGTTCTTCCTGCTGAAGGACAGGTAGGTTGTTTGAGCCCTAGTGGTCCTGTACTGCAGGGGAAGCAATTTCTGTCAGATGAACTGTGCTAGAAC
>JANXJC010000005.1:28000456-28024352 GCA_027564655.1 Leptodon cayanensis
AACCCTTTCTAAATTCTTTCTGCACTCAGGAGTTATAAATCCATCCAAGTCTGATTACAAACACCAGGGTAAGGATAGGGTCTCGGAGTCCGGTGATTTATTGACACGAGGAGGCGGGGGCGGCAAGGCGGGCGAGGCCTAGCCTCGCCGAGACTCTTCCCGCATCCCCAGCGACTCCCCAGACGGTGCCTCCGTCTTCCTGGGGAGGCCGCCTGCAGCTGGGGCTGCCGCGTCCTCGTAGAAACTTGGCCCGGTTGAAACGTGGCCCTGGTAGGAGCGAGGTCTCGCTGAGGCAGCGGAGAGCGGTGGTTGTGCCCGTTCGCATGGCGGGTGGCGGGGAGCGGGGCTGCTGTGCGGCTGGTGGCCCAGGCGGAGGTATGGCAGCTGGGGCGGGTGGTGTGGCGGTTGGGGCAGGACCCTGCCGCCGACCTTCTGCTCAGCCCAAACCCTATTGCTGACCTTCTGCCCAGCCCAAACCCTACCACCAACCCTCTGCCCAGCCCAAACCCTACCACCAACCCTCTGTCCAGCCCAAACCCTACCACCAACCCTCTGCCCAGCCCAAACCCTATTGCTGACCTTCTGTCCAGCCCAAACCCTACCACCAACCCTCTGTCCAGCCCAAACCCTATTGCTGACCCTCTGCCCAGCCCAAACCCTATTGCTGACCCTCTGCCCAGCCCAAACCCTATTGCTGACCTTCTGCTTAGCCCAATCCCTACTGCCGACCTGCCCAACCCTACCACCCTACTGCCAACCGCCTGCCCAGCCCAAACCCTACCGCCGACCTGCCCAACCCTACCACCCTACTGCCAACCCCCTGCCCAGCCCAAACCCTACCACTGAACTTCTGCCCAACCGAAACCCTACTGCCGACCCTCTGCCCAGCCCAAACTCTACTGCCGACCTTCTGCCCAGCCCAAACCCTACTGCCGACCTTCTGCCCAACTCTACCACCCTACTGCCGACCCTCCGCCCAGCTCAAAACCTACCACCGAACTTCTGCCCAGCCCAAACCCTACTGCCAACGTTCTGCCCAGCCCAGTGCCCTGACATTGTGTAGAACTGCTCTTTGATGCAGGTTCTGTGGCCTAATTATGCTCCCTCTCACCCCCACTATGTCTGGAGGAAATTACTGGTTTTGCCCAAGTGGGTTTGCTTCCACCTGAATCCACTCAAGAGGTTTTGACACTCCAGAACCTGATCTCATCCGGCGTTACCACGTGATTTTTTTCTATTCATTGTACTGAACAACAATTTTTTTCTGTTGGCACTGGGTGAATATTGTGAAAAAAATTTAGACTTTGATCCCAGTCTTCAAACTCATATGCATGTGATCAGTCCTGGGATGTCACTGATAATATAAAATATCTTTTATATATAATGTATATGTAATATGAAATGACAGAATAATTAAGCATTTGCAAGATTGACTACTTCCATAAATACTTTCTTCTTTCATATTTCTTTTGATCTTTGGAAAAAGTAACAAAAATTCATACAGACTCTATAGCTACCCTAGGCAGTGGTGGTGAATAATTTGGTAGATTATGTTGTCATTCATCTGCAGAATCTAATCTTTTCTCTCCACACATACCAACTTTTCTCAAGTAACTCTTAGGTCATTTTGTTTCTTCCCCAGAGGCCAAATATACTTCTCTTTCAGTGTTTAATTTTTTTTGTCTGCCATCACTTGTTGAAAGATGTTTGCAAGAAAGCAAAAATGAGACTAGGTCTGTTTGTTGTCTGTTAACAGGTAAAAGCAAAACTCTCTTTGACTTTTCTGCGGGGAGAGGCGTCATGGTGTATGGCATGGGCCCACCGCTCCTACCAATGAATCTATGCTGCAAACCTTGGCCAAGAAGTTCAATACAAAACTAAAAGAGGATGGTCTCAAGCCATAACATTAGAAAAAACAAGAGAACATAGACCATGAGGTAATGCTGCTGTGCTCAGTGTGTGTCTGTTCTGAAGAGAGGTGAATAATAAGGGCTGTTGCATGAATTTTCTTTGGTTGATTTTGAAATTTTGTTTTTCATTTCTTGTTCTCATTCTGTTTTGTTTGGTTTAGTGGTTCCTTCCTGCTGGTTTTGGGGGTGAAAGACAAGGGGAAGTTAGAGTGCCTGAAATGTTGGTATGCCTGGGACCATATAGTTTGAATACCATCCATGCTCGTAATTCCTCAGACTACCATCAAGGGACTAAGCAGGAGATTATTCCTGTTCAGTGAATGTACTGTCAAAGGATATAACGTAATAGTGAAGAATGCCAGCAATTACAAAGACTTGCTAGGTACCTTTGACTGTGCTAAGCAGAGAAATTAAAGTATCATACTCCTCATTATATGCTTTTTATATGTGAATGGATATAAAAGCATATTTTCATTTGAGGAAGCTAAAAAAAGTGAAACAAAATCTTATATGATTTAAGTGTATTTTGCTTATTCTTATCTCTCTGAGAATAATAGCATAGTAATAGTTTTGATCATGACATTTTTCTTCCTTTTTTTTCCCCCTACTATGCTATGACACTGCTGGGTTAATAGTACTTTCTTTTGCTTATATTTTTCTTGAACCTCTTGAGTTTAAGATGCTCTGGTTGTGATTTGTGCATCTTTCAATTGTGTAATTTAGTGCCAAAATATAGTAAACTTTAACAGCCTTCCTATCTATTAATTTGTATATGAAGACTACAAATTCATATATGTAATGGAAAATGCAGACAGTAATATAAGACTTCTATTTTGCAAACCAGCAGATTGCTGTTGGAACACACTTCCTCTGAGACCCGGATCAACAAAGAATGCATTTTAAGATTCTGACTCTTTTCTGTGTTTTCTATGACTTTAATTAGTCTGGCAGAAATAACTTCCTATTCTGTGAATGTGATCCTGTATAGCTCTTCCCGTTAAGGATTCTGAAGTTGCCAGGCATACAGCATTGAAATGTGCCAGGCCAGAGAGCTGGGCTTTCTCATAACTGTCTAGGAAATATCAAATACCTGTTTTAAATATTAGATTTTTTTGAAGAAAGAGCAAGATGCGTCCCAGCATTAACTTTCCCACAACAATGTTCATGAAAACAACAGGCAGAAGCAGCTAATACTTCTACCATACACACCTCTGGGAACATAGACAACAGGGCATGAATGATCTGTCAGATTGTCTTCCCGGTTTTACAATTTTCTTTCCACTCAGATACCATAACGATAAATGCATTTGGAGTAACTGTATGTCTCTAAATATTAGATATGTAGATTATATAGAAGATTTGTAAGCCCATCCTCAAATGAGATAAAGGATAGTATCATAATGACTTAACAATGCTGAAAATTTGTTTCTAATAAAGCTGTTATTTAATAATCAGTTCTTTTGTTTAAACTTTGAAGCAAGTACTTCAGACTAGCTTCCAGCTAAATCCTTCTAGTTGCGCTGTTTACTCAGTGCTTCATATGTTATGACTAATGACGCTGTGTGCTTTTAAGATTTTTTTTAAAGTATAATCTTAAGTGTAATATAAATATAGGAGTCTGTCTTGCCTCAAAGTGGCTTAATACACTAATTTAGTTTTCAAAAAACATTTCAGTTTGAGAAAGGAATAACATTTGCCTTTTTGTATCCATTTGGATAAAACAAAGGAATGTTACATGGAATGTCTTGGGGTAGGTCCAATAAAAAACCCAGAAGGGAACTTCAGTGCCTAAATCAGAAGTTGCAAATCTTATTGCATTACTGATTATCTGCTTCCCAGCTAAGCATATACTTAGTTCTCCATTGTACATTAATTGTTTTACTTTTTGCTTACTTAGATTTGAGATTTTGTGAATGTTAGTATTGAGAGAGTAATTTGTTACCTGTTTCATGCTTGGTCCATCCAAGATCTAAAGAGTAAACTTCGTTGTATTTAACTCTTCAGAGAGGCTTAATGTGTTAGGAAGTTTCAGACCACGCATGAAGTAGAGGCTGATTTAAGATCCGTACAAAATTCACTAACAGCTATTGCTTTTTTAAAAGAATATAGTGAGAAGAGGCTCTGCCCCACTTTTTCTGTAATGCTCAAGTAGATAGTAAACTTGCCCCCGAGTTGGAATACGAAATTGTAAGGTTTCTCAGCCTGATGGGGATTCAAACTACAGCTTCCATCTGTTAGGACTGTGGCCTAGCTACCAGACTTTGGCTACATAGTTAAATGAGATGTTTTAACCATGCCTTTGAAGTGGTGCCACTGTACAGAAGAGAAAAAGAGGTCCGTTGAAATAGTGAGAGAGTAGTATGTCTACCTAAGTTTAGTGGGTATGCAGTCCCAAGACCTAAATTTACTAGATATTGGGTAAACCTACAGTTCTACAAGTGGGGAGGACTTGTTATCCAAAGAACCCCTAACACAGGCTACAGTCATGCTCTTTTTTCTTCTCCCTGTCTGTCTCAGTGAGTCTTCAGTTCTTGAAACAGTGGCAAAGCAAAATGGTGGAAAAATGTGCTGTAGTTTCATGATTATGGCACTTGCTGGGAAAATCAAAGCTTCCTTCAATCAGAAGAGGAGCTTGAACCTGTATCTTCCACCTTGTGGACGGTATTAGAGGCAGAAAGAGAAGGGGAGGTGAGGGGAGAAAACAATGAAAGAAGAACCTTCTAAAAGGAAAGAATGAGCTGTGCTTTGTTCTTTGAAAGAACTGGGATAGGAGGAGGCTGTTTCCCAACAGGCAGATATGTTTTCTATCAAGTATGGGTGATTCAGATAAGTTGGGAGGCAGCCTCTTGCTGACTGTGGTTCTTTTCTTGCTCAGTGTGCTTCATGCCTTGGAGTCTGTTCTGGGTTTTGGAACTGCTCCATGAACTCTATGCACTTTAGGTGCTCTACCATAGATACCAAGCGTTATATAGCACGTAACTTTTAGGCTTTTAAGTCCTCTACTGGATATAACTCAGAAATCATATAGTGGAGAATGGAGATAATTCTTCAATTCATCTCTGCTTTTTAGTGCCAGTCACAAAATCAGTAGTTACAAACATGCCAACCTGAAGAAGGATCCTGCACTATTAAATCTCTAATATAGGTAGACCAAAAAACCCCCAACACTTACTCAAAATGTATTATAAATTATATTATTAAAAATTATAAATACGGTATCGAGAAAATACTAAGTAAAGCCAGAGATACACTTCTTGTTCTTTGAAAAGCTTATTGTATAGTAAGTTTCCATAAATATTTAATTTATGGATGAACAAGGAGCTCCTGCCAAAATTCGAACATAAAAGGGGAGTGTACAGAAGGTGGAAGCAGGGACAGGTAACCTGGGAGGAATACGGAAGCACTGCCTGAGCATGCAAAGACATATTTAGGAAAGCCAATGCCCACCTGGAGTTGAACCTGACAAGTGATGCCAAAGCTCCGTCTGAACATTGGGAAACACTTTTTTACTGTGAAGGTGACTGAGCATTGGCACAGGTTGTCCAGGGAGTTTGTGGAATGTCCCTCCTTGGGGAGATTCAAAAGCTGTCTGGACATCGTCCTGTGCAACATGCTGTAGCTGGAGCCTGCTGAACCAGATGACCTCCAGAGGTTCTTGCCAACGTCGACCATTCTGTGATTCTGTGATTTGACTTTTGACAGTATTGAGAGGTGCTGTCTCACCTAAAGATGTGAAAAAACAGCAAAAAGCAAATACAATTTTTTTTTAGGAAACTAAAAACTAAAAACTTTTGAAACTAGAATTATTTGGAAATTTTATGCCAAACGGTTTTTATTTTATCCTGAGAACAGGCCAGTTCTTTGAAATCAAAACTTTCTGCAGGAATTCAAACACTAGGAGTGGGATTTCTGATTACAGTGAGAGAACACAGGAAAAAGATTTCCATCTCACCTAGGATTAAGGTATTTACATGAGGTACAGAAGACCAATATCTGATCCTGCTCTGCCTGGCTTAGACTAGAAGAATGTAACCATGGTGAATGCTTTCACTATGGGGGTAGTTAGTTCAGTAAAGGGCAAAGGGTGTTTCTGTCAGGTTTCTCAGTTTGAACATTCTTGGTTTCATTCCAATGCAATGCAAGACAATTTTTGATCTCTCAAAAAACTATGGGATGGGAAATAATTTCCTGTACAGCTCTGCTAACAGTATAATGTTATGAGCACTTGTTTGGCGTCTTTCCCATGCAAGAGAACTCCAGCAAATGTTCTGTGGTTCTCAGATTTTCCATTAGTAATAATTTACGTAAAGATTGTATATAATGTCTAAAAAGGGATAACATAAGTACCAGCTGGATAGAAACATAGTGACTCTTTTGCTATAATGCATATTTAATAACTTCAGCCTGGGCTTGCAGAGATGATGTCTAACACTATTGAAAGTAAGTAGTATATGAGATCATGCTTTTATGACTACAAATGCCAAGGAACATTAATAGGTAACTGAATTCTTTATGTGTCCATTCATAATTACAGACTCTTACGGTACTTGCCACCCACATCTTAGAAAAGTAAACCTGTTAAGTCTTAGGAAATAGGCACTGATCATTAGCTTTCCTGCATACCAGACTCCTTTTATAGCCATCAAAAAATCTTTTGTCTTGGCTCTGCAAGCAGAAATTTTTC
This sequence comes from Leptodon cayanensis, assembly GCA_027564655.1. Taxonomy (NCBI): domain Eukaryota; kingdom Metazoa; phylum Chordata; class Aves; order Accipitriformes; family Accipitridae; genus Leptodon; species Leptodon cayanensis. Next base: position 28,007,051 of record JANXJC010000005.1, read on the forward strand.
TCTCAAGTGGATTGAGGTTGTCACTAGGGTCATACAACTCCAAGCTGCCATTTCGATAGCTCAGACGCTCTTGCTTTTTCTGTCACTGATCAAACCCACTCTTAGCCCAACCAGAAAGGTACTCATCTGAGATCTTACCCAGAAACTTACAGCTTGTCAAAGGACTAGTCTCAGTGGGAATGATTTATAGCTTCTGGTGTTATGTATGGTATACAGTAAGAAAAATTAAAATTAGGACAATTATCTGAACTACAGTAAGTAAACTCCCTGCTTGGGCTTGCTACTTCTCTTTTTTTCAGTCCTGGAAGATTTTCTACTGCACTCTAATCTTTCTTCAGACTTACGTGGTATCATATAATAATACGACTTTGCTATGAGTCTAGCACTTGCTGCCTCTATTTAAATACAAGTTTAGGCCCTAATCCAGCAGATGGGAACGCTAGTTGAGATTCGTAAGTCATCCATGGAGAGAATTTCCCTACATTTGTGCCTACATTTAAATTGAAAAGATGTCATTTATATCTGTAGCAGCTGTGGAGTCTGTCACATGCAATTCACTTTGGCTGTTGTACTCTGATGTTTGACTTGGAGGCCTTTGGCGTAGAGGTTTTCTAGCTCTGAAACAGATGGAAAGCATGGCTCAAGAGGGCTGATCTGCAGGAGTGCTATTCCCTATGAAAAATGTGACATTGTCTCAAGAACAGATCAAGAATCAGAGGAAACTGCATTTTCAGCAAATGAAAAAGAATTTTCAAAAGCTTAAAAGAAGCTTGATTTCTTTTCCTGTGAGAAAGAGCCTACAAAGGCGTGAGTTCAGTCACAGGTTGATGCTTACATACACTTACTGCATTTGCTCTTTGTTAGGCCTTATCCTACAAGTAGTTTGCCCATGTGTTTAGCTTTGTGCAGCTACATAGTGCCAGTGATTTCAAATGGTTTATTGGCTTGGATACAATTAACAAGAGTATTTTGGGGAGAAATAAAAAGATTTTCATGTGCTTAAAAAATAATTCAGTAAAGGTTACCTATGTAGCTGAGGAGCAATTAGAGAAGACAACTGATTATATCTAACAGCCATTTCTGACTAAAGCAGCAGTTCTGTTTCTTCTTCCTTCCCTCCCTGCTGCCCTTCGCGCAGCCTCAGGACCTTCCTTGTGCCACCTCTGGTGCTTCTCTGATTCCTTGAGCAGCCAGTTCGACTCAGTAGACCAGAAGAAATGTATTCATCTTTTGATTAACTAGTTTCCCGTCAGCTTAGTGAGCTGAACTGGTTGTGGAGGAACTCAAAGAGCAGAGAGGGCAGAAGGCGAGGGGTAGGATGGTGTAGCTGGGAGCAGAGAAGTTCTCATGGAGCTCCACAATGAGGGAGAGGTAAAGGGAGAAGCCATTGCAGGAGCAGAGGTGGTAGGACTATTAAATACAGCTGTGAGACAGCTTTACTACAAAATGATGTCCGGAGGGGATTAGGGATTAGGCCTTGAAGGTGTGACAGGCAGAGGCAAGCATGGGTGGCTGGTTGTTCAGGAGACACTCTAGAATTCCTGTCTTCTATACTGTATCACTGGGAAAACGGCTGTTGTACATACCACAGGGCACAAAACAAAACTGTGAGTCCCAAAGATTATCAGTATGTTTGCACGATTTGAAGTACAGTACTGTCTAGATTCTGTCTTGTTTAATGGGCAGTAGTAAAATAATTACAGTATATAAGCTAAGGACTGAAAACCAAATCATTCACTGATCAAGCATCTAGTTCTAATGAACAATAGGTATATTGCTGTCTCAAGGCTGTTGGATAGAATATGATGCATGAATGCTGAAGAAAACCAAAGCTGTTGAAATTATATCTCATTTTGTGGTTTCATTTCTTCATTGCCCATATGGTGTATTTCTCCTTTTCTGTATGTATTAGGCATGAAAAATTACAGCAGAATTTCTGACGGCTGTTTTATATGTGCATCAGCTGTACTCCTCTACTGGTAAAGACTAAAGGATTCACAAGACATTAATAAAAAGAAACAGTATGAAAAACATAAATCATCAGATTAGAGCTTTTCATATATTTTCCTTTTTTTTTCCATGTATGCATTCTCTTACCCTTTGCTGCCCTGTTATTTGGTTTCTGTCTTCTTCCCACTCCCTTATACGGAGTGACTGAAGTCTTACTTTACTTTTCTCATCCATGTTTTGCCTTCCTTTCTCAAAAAAAGTATTTTAATATAGCTTGATAGCATCTTGTATTTATCTGTTACTAAGGGAATATATACAAAAAGGTGCACAAGCAAAGAAAGTCAGCAGTCACTGTGCCCACGTACATGTCTACCTCTCAATGCTTTTTTCTTTCATTTCATTCTTTGCTCATTTTTCCATGAATGACAAAATATAGCACCAATAGCCAAGGCTATCCAACACTTCCTGGTACAGGGTCTATTTTCAGTTTGTTATAACTTTGTCAAACATCAACCATTTGAGATGAAAGCTTTGCTGCCTCACATCCTATCCAGCACAATTCTTTTTTTTAAATTTGTTTATTGTTGTTTCTTTTTTGTTTTATTTGCTTGTGGATGTGGGACAATAGAGGAGAGAAAGAAGTTGATTTATTGTTAATGCCAGATAATTAAGGTGTTTCCTAGAACACTAATTGTGGAGAATATTTTGCCTTCTTTTGTGGGAGTTAAAAATTCTTGTGTCTGTTTCACTGGAAATTTTACTGACAGCTAGAGGCTCATTTTGGAGGCATTTTGAAAAGAAGTTCATGGCTACATCCAGCAAACAAGCTAAGTGGATGGACTGATTTCCTCTTGCATAGTCTTGTGGTTAGGGCCTTCAACTGTGCAAGTATGGGAGATCCTCGTCTAATACTTTGTCTTTTTATATTGAATCTCTCACACAAATTCTGTAACCTCCAAGGTAAGGAAACATTCTGTCTCACCAAGTATGTACTTAAAATATTTTGTACTGAGCAGAACAGCTTTGACAAGAAACATTCTTTTTCTGATATATCCCTTTTTGTGCAGAACGCCTGCTGTAAAGTAGCAAACCCTGCTTCTGGATAATTATCCATACCATTTAATGTGGGATAGTTACAAGTGTAGTCACACTTAGAATATATAGACTGGGCAATTTCTATAATCCTTGACAACTTTATTGTGCACTAGCAGATAAGGTTTGGGAAGAAAATATACCCTTCTTTCCTGGTTTTGTAAATGTCCCCTGTAAATGTCTTTTTTTTTTTTTTTTTTTTTTTTTTTAATAAAACCTATTTGTCAAGTTCAGCCCATCTTCACAAATGCCGTCAGGTGAAGTAAAACTGCCTTTTTGTTAAGTCACTTATTCCGTCCAAAAGTTCATCCAACTGTAAGTCTCATATTTCTAATCTGTGCAATGAATGCTTGAATTTTTGCAGAAAGTAGGTCTGGATTTTCTCTTTTCATGTTTTGTAAAGAATAGTTGAATTTGATTCTAACTTTGCCATATTACAAACTTCTGAAAAATTATGTTCACAAAAACTTGTCACAATTTGTCAATACCATATAGTTCAGCAGTCGTTCAGCCTAGGCTCAGTAACCTGAAATGGTTACATGACTAAATAATGTATTGCAGATAAAAATTTCAGAAAAAAGTCAGCTAACAGTCTTTAAGTCTTACTGATTTCTCTTTTGAAAAACCTGATGTTTCTGTAACTCAGTGTTCATGTATAAAATATGAATAATAACTCTTCCTTAAATCCATATGACATTTGGGAAAAAAAAAGAAAAAATTCAAGAATCCAAACGCTTCATATGCAGCGAGGGAGTAACTTCATAAATACCTAAAATAGATACATGGCTCTGGAGCAGTCAAATAGAGACTCAATTCCAACATTTTACAATTTCCTGATGTTAGTTAAGTCAAATAACATATATCTATTTATTTCTTCTGGACTATCTTATCTTTCCTGTTGGGAGGATGCCTTGTTTAAACCAGGTAATTCACTTAAGATTTTGATCCACTCAGATTATTAAGAGAAGTTTTTCTGTCGTCAGTGTGCTTTGCATCAGATGGCCAACTACATCAAATAACAACAAATTACAGACTTGTTTTGTCAAGTACTGGTATGCTTTTAAAGGTCTGCTTAGCACTGCAAATAAAGATTCTACTCCTACTGGCAGAAGAATGCTGCATTTTCCTTTGAATTCAATTTGCAATTCAAATCATGTCTTCAAAACAGGATTATCAAACATCAGGTCTATGCAGGATTCCTAAAACATCTTAATGCAAGTTGGCAGTCACTTATCACGCATTATTAAACAGTTTTCAAAAATCACAATGTTGTCACTGTAATTAGAAGCCTCTTTATGTTGTACTACAAAAGTGGCTTCTTAATCTGAAAAGAAAGTTATTAATAGAAGGGTCTTAATTGCTATAATTACATTAAAAGTAGTCTTGTTGTGAAGTCTGAGAATGCTCTAGTTGCTTTACAGACTTTCACATCTTTGGATGATCATTATAAAATGCCAGTGATTTTGAATTAGCTTTCAGAGATAATTGCGATTTAAATTGTAACCCCCATTTTAGTATAATATAGCATAAGTATACCTTCTGCTTTGAAATTCTAATATAACTAAGGATGAAATTCTACGGTGGCTGCCATCACAATTTTGGTATCATTTTTTTCGTGGGAAAAATAATTCATGATTTTCTTTTCTTTTTTGAAGGGAAGGTGAATCTGTTGAGAAGCAGTTCATCAAACTACAGTGATATCTTAGAATACCACAGATTGTAATCTTGGCGTACTTCAAGGATCAGTGAAGGGAAGGTGATACTGTTCTCAAAATACTGATTTTTGTAAGTATTTTTAAGGTTCCCACCTATAAAGAAAAGTGAGAATTGAATTTTGAAAGCCAGATGGGATTTCCAGAGTTGCTGCTGCATGGATGGGAGTGGGAGTCTTGCCATCCTCAGTTATGTCCACTCTCATTCACAGAGTTATCCACGATTTGTCACTGCATACAAATGATGGGGGGGGGAGCGGGGGGAGTATATTTGACAGAATCATTCAGATTAGAAGGGTGCTCATCTACTCCAACCTCCTGGTCAAAGCAGGATCAACACTCAGACTTTATTGCTCAGGGCTTTGTCCTCCTGGGTCTTGAAAACCTCCAAGGACAGAGTTTATGCAAACTCTGGGCAACCTGCTCCAGTGCTTAATTATACTCATGGTGAAAAATGTTTTCTTGTATGAGTTCAGGAGATCCCATCTTTCAATTTATGGGCACTGTTTCTCATTTTCCCACCGCACCTTAGTAAAGAGCCTGGCTCTATCCTCTTGGTGGTCCTTAAGTTCTCCTGAAGCTGCCTCTTCTGAACAAGCTCAGCTCCCTCAGCCTCTTCTCACAAGGCAAATGCTCCAGTTGCTGACGACCTTGGTGCCTCTTTGCTGAGCTCTCTCCAGCTGGTCAATGTCTTTAATGTTCTGAGGGGACCCAGACTGAATGTGGGGCCCCGCACAGTGGGGACCCCCACTGGAAGTGGTTTAATGAGTGCCAAGCTGAGGGGATTAATCACTTCCCTTGACTTAGTAGCTGCAGTCTTTTTGTTTTTGCAGCCCAGTACACAGTTAGCCTGAAGAACCAGACATTTTTTTTACCCATTGCTGTGATTCAACCCCAGGTGGCACCACACAGCTGCTCGCTCACTCCCCCTCAGTGCTATGGGAGGAGAATCGGAAGGGTAAAAGTGAGGAAAACTTATGGGTTCAAATAAAGACAATTCAATACCTAAAAAGAAATTTTTAAAAAATTGTAAGAAGAAAAAAACCCCACCAAAACCCAAACAGAAAGGAAAATAAACCCCAAGAAAAAGACAATGCAAAAGAAAACAGTTGCTCACCACCACCCGACTGATGCCCAGCCAGTGCCCGCCACCCCCCCCCCCAGTTTTATTGCTGAGCATGACATCATATGGTCTGGAATATCCCTTTGGTCGGTTGGGGTCAGCTGTCTTGGCTGTGTCCCCTCCAAGCTTCTTGTGCACCCCCAGCCTCCTCGCTGGTGGAGCGGTGTGAGGAGCAGAAAAGTCCTTGATGCTGTCTAAGCACTGCTCAGCAGTAACTAAAACATCAGTGTGTTATCAACACTGTTTTCAGCACAAATCCAAAACAGAGCCCCATACAAACTACTATGAAGAAATTTAACTCTATCCCAGCCCAAACCAGTACAATCATTCGGTAGTTCATCTACCTAGACTAATATCCCAACATAGATACAAGAATGCTGTGGGAGATCTTCTCAAGGCCTTGCTAAAGTCAAGGTAGATGACATCCATTGTCCTCCCCACATTCACAGATGTAGTCGTTTCATGATAAAAGGCATTTGGCATTGGATTTGTTAACCATGATATAGTCTTGGTATACCCATGCTGGCTATTCACAATCACCTTCTTTGCCTTCTTGTGCCCAGAAATAGCTTCCAAGAGGATATGTTCTGTGATTTTCCCAGGCACTAAATTGTGGCTGACCAGATTGCTGTTCCTCAGATCAACATGATCTTAAGACGAGTGCAACATTTGCCTTTCTGCAGTCGTCAGGACCTCTCCTGATTTCTACAGTCCTTCAGTCATGGTGTGAAGCAGCCACACAGTGATAATGGCAAGCAATCAGACGCATACCACCTGATCCCATGGATTTGTATGGTTCAATATTTCTTAAAGGTACTTGACTCTATTCCCTTCCACTGCTGGTAGTTCTCTTCTTGAATCCTGTCTCTAAGCACAAAGGCCAGGGACACCTGGCCAGGTGAACACCTAGGTAAAGAAAGCATTGAATATCTCACCATCCCTTCATGTCCAGGCAATGTTTCTATATTCTTCTTGGTAGTGTGCCCTTGCTTCTACCTCCTATATACAGCCTTTTTACACTGGAGCTTAGCAGTGTTTCCTGTTTAGGCAAACTGGTCTCCTGAAACATCATCTCATTTTCCTGTCTATCAGGATGGACTGTTTTTGCACTTGGAGGATTCCCTTAAAGACCTGCCAGCTCTCTTGAACTCCTTTTTGTTTTCAGAGATCCTTCCCACAGGATCACATATTTCAGTTCCTTGAAGAAGGCCAAGCTTGCTCTCCTGGTGATGGGGTCTGTGTATTTGCCTTTCTCCTTCCCCTTGGGATCTTAAACTCCGCTGTTTCCTGGTCATTACAGCCAAGGCTGCCATTGATTATCACATTGCCAACCAGTTTTTCTTGTTCAAGATTACGGTTGGGCTGCCTAAACTCTGTGGTAAGAAGTTGTCCCTGACACCCTCCAGATACCTCCTAGATTGTCATCCTGCTGTGTTGCCCTTTCAGTAGATGTCAGGGAAGAACCAGAGTCTGTGATCTAAAGACTTGTTTGAGTTGCTTAAAAAAAGATTCATTCACTTCCTGACCATGATCGGGTGGTCTGTAACTCCCACTACAGTGCCACCCTCAGTGGTCTCTTCTCTGACCCTGATTTACAAGTCCTCACCCAGTCTGTTGCTTATTCCAGAGAAGAGCTTCACACACTCCAACTACTCCTTCACATACTCCTTCACATAAAAGGCAATGCCCTCTCCTCTTCTCCTCTGCCTGTCTTTCCTGCAGAGCTTGTGTCCATCCATGCATCAGTGAGGTCTTGTCATTTGAGTTGTCCCACCACTTAGGAATGGTTCCAGTGATGTCATAGTTCTGCATCTGCATGCAGAGCTCTTATTCCTCCCAATCTGTGTGCAACTACGTATGGGTGGGAACTCTTGCCCACTTTAATCCTTCCTGAGGGCTCTCTTGTTCCCACCACCTTGCCTCTTGTGCTAACAATTGCTAACCTCTGTTCTCTCACTTAACTGCAAGCTCTTAGACCGCTTTACTGGGGTGCATAGCCAAGTTGGCCACCTTTTTCTGAACTGACCTCATCTTTTGCCAACAGTCCTCATTCCTGAAACAGGGACCTATGGTTGTCATAAGAACCCTTTCTGTGTGAATTTGTGTGGATGGGTTCTGTAGGTATCTGTGGGTGTGGATGAAGAAATAGTAACCAGAAAACAGCAGTCTGAAGAGAGGAAAAGGACACGCTGAGAAGTAGCATGTGAAGAAGATCTTCCAGGATCTCCACAAACTAGTGGTCCTTTTGAATCCACAAGAACTGATAAACTCAGGACACGAAGAGTTTGCTGAACCTGTTCTTGGCCACTAGCTTGCACTAGCATCAGCAATGGGTTGTGTAGCTCAGACCACATCAAGAAGCAGTGGTGGCTGCTGTATGCAGATGAATACTACAGGATTGCATATACAGCTGGTGTAATAAAGGACCGTTGGAGGGGCTATTCTCAACACCTACATACAAGCCACTGATGCATCAATATGACCCTCTGCTTCTGAGTAAGCAGCTGCGGTTGGCCTTTTAATTGTTGCTCCAGCTAGTAACTGTGGATGTGTGTTTAAGTGAACTGTGTAGAGGGAAATGTACTGTGTGAATAGTTATCTGCTATTAGCAACAACAGCTTAATTAATAAATGCTTTAATAAACATTGGCTGCGACCTGTATCTCCCTCTGACTTGATCCCCTATCAGGGAAAAAGGAACTTACAACATGGTCATAAAAGCCAAAGTGTGACACCAGCCATGCAGCCAGCTGGTAACTCGGAGGATGTTCAATCCTACCAGGCCTTTCCCACTCAACTGTAGGATTGAGGAAAATTCCCCTCAGATTCCCACATCCTTCACCCTTGCCTCTCAACCTCTGTAGACCCCCTAGATTAGCTCCAGGTCTCCCTTGGTGCCTATGTGCATGACCAATGAGCAATAACAGTCTGAGGGCATCGTGATCCCCAGCAGTTTCTCCACAACCTCCTGGACCAGGTCCACAGCAAACCTCCCATGACAGCAGCTCCATCCCCTACATAAGGGGATCTCCAACCATTATCAGCCACCACTTTGCCCTGGTGCTAATGCACATTTCTGGCTCCAGAGTCTCCCCAGTGGAGCTAGTGCTCCTTCGTTGGCTCTCAGGACACTGTAAGCTCAGACCTGAAGGCAGAGGAGGACCCATTCTGTTGGTGCCCGAAGTCATAAGCTTCCAGTTTCCCCCACTGTGGGAGTCTCCATCCACCATGGGCTCAAGCATAGCTTCATGCCATGCTTACTTACTTCATTGTGTGGCTCAAGGCTCTTGACTCTGTAAGGTGTCTGGAAAGACCCAGCAGTCTCCTCTTCCTCCTCCATGATGGTGTGCAGTCAGACACCTTACCCCACAACCCCTTTACCTGGCAGCCTCAAGAGAGCACACCTCCCACAGGTGAGACCACCATTAGCCCCAGCCCAGAGACCCCCTGCAGCCTATCACCTAGCCACAACACAGCCACCTACCCTCCAGATTGCCACTGGGGTCGAGGTCTTTTATGTGCCAGGGTGCTTTCTCCAGCTGGTGACAGAGACTGCGCCACGTGGCACACCACCACCATTGCTGCACAGCCCCATACCACTTGGAGCAGGTTTTTTTTAAGCCTTCTCTAAACAAGCTGCCCTACTAACTACCAAATTCTGTTTGCTGCATTCCTATTTAGCAGCTAAATAGGTGTTCCCACTGTGGATGAACAGCAGATTGCTCCCTAATCAGGAGGAAATTAATGACTAATGAGGCAGGTGATTTTTAGTCCTGAACCAGCCTGAAGAAGCCTCAGTCAGCCAGATGCTGTTATCTGTGGATGTTCCTAGAAGCTACAAGAAGCAACAATCTGAAGAAAATAATAAACAGAACAAACCTCAAACCACAGTAAGTAAATAAAAGAACAAATCCCAGCTACTGGGGAGAAAAGTGCTACCAAGGGGAGGTGTATGCAGTGTAACAGCAGTGCTGCTGGTAACGGTACCAACTTTTACCACAGATCATTGCTCAGTAGAAATCTGTCCAATCATTCTTATTGCTCAGGTGTAAACACAGATCGTAGGGTAGTGTACAACTTCTTGTATTGCCTCTGAAGACAGATAGGGTTGTCTCTCATTATTAAGCAAGAGCTTTTCATCATTCAATTTTAGATGTGTAGGAGTTAAATGTATGAGTCACAGCTAGTCACTGAGCTCCCTTTATAGTCTATGGAAAGAAATTACTACTACTGGGTGACTCATCTGGCTTATTTAGCCACCAGTCTTAGGGTGATGTGATTCATCCTTTAGAGACAGCAATTTCTTTTTATCTTTGATGTTTAGTTAATCACAGTCTTTCTTATCAGATCACCCCTAGCTGTGATGAGTATTTGCCTCCTTGAGGCCAGAGTAGTTTAACTCATTTTCACAGAATCGAAGAACCACAAAATCACAGAACAGCTGAGCTTGGAAGGGCCTCTGGACATCTGCCAGAGCCAAGCAAAGGTAGCAGGAGGACTGTATGAATGAACATCTTCACCGGGAGTAACCATTAAATAAGGTTCCAAGAAATGTTGCTTAGTTTGGGTGTCTCAGATATGATTAGGCATACAACTTCCTCTTAGAGTTTTTAATCAAAAGCAAGACTATTTGTAGAAACTCAGAAGAATGTAACCTTGAAAGCTCCTATGGGTTGTAGAGACCCAACCAAATAGTTCAACCAAATTACTCATAGGACCCAAAGGTAATCTGGGTGCTGAGTCAGTAGTATTTTGATTTATCTAGCTGTGAGCATAATGCAAAGGAGTTTAGCCAGCAGGTTTCATCTTACAGAGATGACTTTGGTTTCTTTGCCTCTTAGTCCTCCAATCCATCCTGCTTAACCCCTTCCTGCTGCCAAATTCTAATCAATGCTTGATCAGTTAGTGATGGCTATACTACTATCTTTTGCCCTTTTATAATATTAAGGGATTGAAGTTGCATTTGACTTTGACAAAGTAATGGAGTAAAATTAAGATTTAATTACTTTTATGTGAAGCAGAAAACCAAACAAATAACATCATAGGCACCAGTTAGTCTTCTAAAATTAATCGTTGGTCTCTAAAGCTTCCCACCACATCAGTCTAAGTTTTGTAAGGTAATAGCTTATGGTTCCCCTCACCCCCAGCCACCTTCTTCCTTTTGAAAGCTGCAGAGTTGTTTCCAGTGAAATCTGCCCCTTTGCACTTCCCTTTCCACATTAGTTGAAGCTGATCAAACTTGGTGTTAGCAGGAGGCTGACCTTCTGGCTCCTAGTTTCAGGGTTTTATCACCTCTCTTCTGCTGGTCTGATCCTGCAGTGAACTTCCTCATCTTCCTAAGCCAGCAGGAAACCTAGACAAGGGTAACACTCTGCCAGTTTGTCTGCTTGAATTAGTTCACTCTGCCGGTGTGGGCATCAAGGGATGGGAGGAAACAAGTGACCAGAGGGAACTGTGACGCTTTTGACTTAGATAGGCCAAAGTTGTCAAAACAGCATCCTCAGGTTGTAGTTTGAGATGCATCTAAATCACCAGTGACTCCCCCAAAGCAGTCCCCTTCCTTCTTAACTGCGCCCACATGCACGTTTCTGTGCCCGCATTGGTGTGGGTGGATCACAGCAGCCTCATTTGTTATGTGGCTCTGAAAACAATTTAATTGGCACAACTCAGCAGGCATCTCGCAAAGCAAAACAGAATGAAGGGGTGAGACTGATAACTTCTTGCAATGGTAAGAAGTCTAGCTCCGGCAGTGCTGTTCTCCAGTCTAAACACATACTAACCGTATCAGTTGAAATTACATACAAATAAAAACTCCAAGATGTGTCTTGCTTAAAAAGCTCAATTTTCCTAAGGTTTCAGCTTAGTAAATAAGCCTCAGATTATTACATCTCACATGGAGAAAAGGGAGAGGTATGAGGGAACCACAGATACAAGAAGTAGCAGTATGAATGGCCCATGTTTTCCATTGCCCAAGAAGGCAATCCTAAGAGCTGTTTCTAGCTATGAAGGAACCGAATAACTGTATGACATCAGAGAATTTATTCCTGTCATCTTTAGGTAAGTGCTGAATGAAGATGTCTTTCCCATGCCACGATTTTATTCCATGTATAAATATTTGTGTATTCAATACACAAAACATTTCAGAATTAGACCACTGTGTTTTTTATGGTTTCATTAAACCATTCCCAAAATACGTATGTGTTAAAGCAGGAATGTCTTCCAGCTGCCTGAAGGATTATTCTTTGTTACATAGAGGAGACATTTTATTACTTATTTGCTTTGCCCCAAGAGTCAAAGTTAGTTTAGCTTTTGAACAAAGTCCAAAGAAGAAAGTATAGTGCTAACTAAAGGTCACAGTTCTTCCATGGAAAAGGTTCGTTGATAAATCTTCGCGACTAAAACAGCTCAATTTTCTGACAAGTTTAGCCCACAACTGATATATTAATTTAATGAGCAGATGTGGGACTTGTTTCATTCTTTTTCTTTTTCCTTCTTTTGTTTTGAAGTAATGTATAGTCATTAATATTGGTGCATTAATTATGACAAAGTAATATACAAACTTACATGGAATCAGGAAAGCATAAAACCAGGTGGCTCACAGTAATGCATGAAATGCAGATAAAAAAAGATGTCATTTTGGAAGGTCAGAGGAATATCCTGACACTGGCTATTTCTATATCAGCATAGTCTGCACTGACCTCTTTTGTCTCAGCTGACAAAATGCAACGTTCGGTGATTGTTTATGGAAGCAGAAACAGGGAAAACAGTGTCTACTGCACTGTACAAGAACTCAATTAGGAGAGGCCTATTCAGAAACACCTGTGAGAAAGTCAGGAACCAGCAAATTCAATCCTGCTCGCTCCTTCACAGGCAAGGAAAAGGTGACAGCTGTAGCTGTAAATCCTGCAGACTATGAGGCAGTGTGGTCTAGTTCAGGTCTAGTTCCACAAGCTGCTGCGTCTGACTGTTGTGGATCTCTGTAAGTCGCTCGTTCGTTAGTTTGTTGATGAAGCCAAGGAAGGCTCTGACAACTCAAAAAATGCAAGTCTTCATTCTTGCTATGTTTTAAAAGCTCTTCAGCTTTTAACATAGCCTGATTTGCAAAACTCCAGGCTGAGATTGCCGGGGTAGCAGGCATAAAAATCATCTTTATTTGGAAATTGAAGAATCCAGCTCTCGCTGTTAAATATAGACTCCACTAATGTGGTTAGGCTTGTGTATATTATGACCAAAATTAAAAGGGCTGCTATGTATGCTTAACTGTGATTTTGTGTGTGTGTGTTTGTTAGTGTGGCCTGTGTACAGTGGGTGCTATAGGCTAGCATTTGTATAGAATCAGAAAGCATGATGAAATTATGGGACTGTTTGTGTTATATCGAGTCAGTGAATCAAATGCTTTGCAGAAGTAGCAGGCTAAACTAGATGTGTATGGAGATTAGGAATGCATATGCGGAGTATCCGTGTCAGGGATTTCTGCATGGTCAGGAGTCGAGCTGAAACTCTGTGCCTTGCAATCCTTGACAGATGGACAGTACCACTCGCTCTGCCTGGACGCATTTTCGGTGCAAAAAGAATAAATATATCTGGGGAAATCCGAGCGTACGGTAACTTGTTTCCAGCATCAAGCGGATTTGAAAAACGGGACAGGGCTTGTCAATGAGACTCTCACAGAGTTGTCAGCGCCACAGATGCTGTGTTGCAGCTGTAGAGTTGTAGAAGCAATCAGAGTATTTAATGTACAATACAGCTTGTTCATTTCTGACAAGTGAACCTCTCCAGTGCACAGATGGAGAGGTTTCTTAGCTGCAAACATGACTGTGAAAAGTAACATATTTTTCCATGCTGCTTGCAAATATATATGCTTTCTGGAGATACTGAGTATTAAAATGGCATGGGGCTCAGTAACATGAAAACTTAGAAAAGGGGATTTTATCACAGTGAACCGGTGCATAAGCCATGCTGTTAGTTATGGTCATTCAATAGCCAGAGCACTGAGATCAGCTGATTTGTCATGAAAAGAAGTTACCAGTCAGTTCACAGTGGGGCACGTTCTGTCCTTTCATTGTGGGAGGTTTGGGGTTTTTTTTCTTTTTCTTTTTTTTTTTTTTTTTTCCCCTAAGGATCTAAATGGCATTTGGTTTTACTTTGTGAAAGCATCTGATGTTCCTGGTGAGAAATAATACTTTTTAAATTAGAGGATTACATATGCTACTGGTGTACTAATTTTTGTGTGTGTGTTAATTGGACGATGGCGGGGGTGGGGGGGGCGGTGTTGAAGCACCTCAAAAACATCAACGTTGTGCAAAACAGAGGACAGAAAGTTACAGCTCTCAGCTAAAAAGGGGTTTGCTGCCACCTTATGGGTTTGTGAAGTATTTTTCTCCTAAAAGTAATGCAACACTATTATGATAGTTCTTAAAATTCTTTTCCTTAATGTGTAGATGACCTTGTGAAAGCCTAGCCTGTTCCTAGTCTAAATTTTTTATTTTAATTTTTAAATTTTAACACCCCCCCGCCATATTTTTTGCCTTATTTAACTGCCTTATTTGGTGCTTTAAAGGTCAGTCTCCTCGCTAGATATTAACACCCCACCCCAAAAACACATTTCTATATTTTATTAATTGCAGCTTATGTATATTTTTTGTCTATTACATTTTCTATTAATTATTTTGTGGAAATTCTTTTAAGAATTACTACTTTTAAAACCCTATTAACAACCTGGATGACAGACACTTAACTAACTTCATGCTATACTGCTTTACATTGGTGGACTTGCCTGTTCGTGGCTGAAGGAGTTTCCTTCTATATCTACTGAAGATATACTGCCTTTGCCGTGTACTCTGGAGTGCCATACATAGAGAATGCCCTTCTCTCTGGCCAGGGGTCAAGAAGGTGTAAAACTTTTCTCATCTTAAAGGCAAACACTTGTATTAAATAATAATGGTTTTCCATACCTTTTAACACATAAGTAACTGGTACAGATGAAATCATAAGTCAGACAATCTCACACTTAAAATTGTGGACTAAGTACATGGGAAGAAAGATCAACAAGCAGAATTTGAATTCTTGTATTTCTGTAAGTGTGCTTCCCATCAAAGAAAAAAAACCCCAAACATGGTATTGTTTGGGTCAGCTATGCAGAAGTGTAGATCTGGATGGGGCAAAGATTTTTCTGTTATACAGAAGTTTCTGACCTTAAAAAGTCCTGTGTTGTCTTAGAATAAACCAGAAACTTTACAAATTTCTTGGAGAAAGAGGTTCCAGAATAGTAAATATGCCTCTAGTTAGGGCATTCACCTCATAAGGAAAGAAATCCTGCTTTGATAAGTTTTCTCATTTCTTTATGCAAACTAAAACAGCTTCTGAAAAATAGACCGGTTCAGTGTTATCCAAGAGCTTCTTGGTTGTGTCTCTCACCTGGGATGTAAGAAAGCCAGAAAGGAAGGCAGAACTGCTTCTCTGGTATTGCAATTCATGCTTCTGCTCTGCTGAGAAATTCCATGGAAGCTGAAATTGGGAACTTACTGAATTTAAATATTGTTTTCATTTCTGCAGAAAAGGCTTCTTTAGTGAGGCAGCATTTTCTGTTAGGCTATTTTCCTTGAAAAGTTCTCACTCAGATTTACTCACAAACAGCTCAGTGATACTGTTGGGCTTTTCGTCAAATCTGAAAGAAAATGGGTGGATTGGGTTGCAAAAAGTTGAATTGCGGGTAACAATTTTTCACTTTCACTTTCAGTTAAACCTTAATGCTGTACTTTCTCTGACTTGAAATGGCTCAACAGAACACATTTCAGAAGCAATATATAAACAGTTAAGAAAATGCAAACATTTGGTTTCCCTATGTTAATAATTCCAGCATGTACGTGTTCCCTCTAGTGGCTGACTGCAGGTTAGGGATCGCTACTGATGGTGCTTGGACCAATGCACACTGCAGCAGCGATTTCTGCCGAAATATCTTTCGGTACCTAACACCTTACTCCCTGCGTGGGCTCCCCGGTGAAGCCAGAACCCTAAGCCTTTTCACTTAGCATTTTTACTGTCTTCTTCATTGCAGCAGGTTGTGCCTGTTGAGGATGGTGGTGTTAGGGAGCAGTGGAGGTTGCTGTCTCTGGGGCAAAGCTGCCAAAC
This sequence comes from Leptodon cayanensis, assembly GCA_027564655.1. NCBI lineage: Eukaryota > Metazoa > Chordata > Aves > Accipitriformes > Accipitridae > Leptodon > Leptodon cayanensis. The sequence continues at coordinate 28,023,058 of JANXJC010000005.1, forward strand.
TCTCACCGAGTAAGGCCAGTATTAACTATACCCAGAGAGGTGAAAAGATCATGAACCTCACACTACTTATAGAAATATATTCTTCTATCTAATGCTCTTCCATGTCTTTACCTGGCTACTCATTTAAAGGAAGGTGCAGTGAGGTGAGTGGTTTGTATGCGGCTATACTTCAGTTGTATGAACTGCAGGAATCAGGGTTTTTTTTCAGGGAATTTAAAAGTATAAGCCACATGACTAGAACTGCAAGCAAGAATAGGACATGTATATCACTGTATAGCTCTTACTCCAACAATCTCTCCTTTTGACTTTAAAGAAACAATTACTGTTCCTGTTCTAGCATGACATGCAGTTATTTACCACAAAGAAAAAACTTTTTTGTTTGTGACATAATTTATCCTTTGTTGTTAAACATTTCCTTGATAATACATGACCAAAGATAGAATTGCCTGAGTACAAACGACTATTTCTTCCTTTGTAGCTTGGCTCCTTCTTCTCCTAGACTTGGATAATATGTGCATTCAGATAGCAGGCAATCGATGGAGAGTACATAGACATCTTTTTTGAGAAGAGGTACATAGCGAGCATATATTAGTCAAGGAAACCTGTAAGGGACATCAAGCTTAGAATTTCATTGCTGAACTTAGATTTTCAGCTTTGAGGGAAAAAGAAGTGGGACAACTAGTTTGCCTAAGGCAAGCATATAATCAGTGTGGACTGGTAGGTACTACTGGCAATGCTCAGCTGTCGCAGGTTATATTCTTGCCTCTTTTTATTCCCATCTCTTTTTATTCCCTAGCTAGGGAATCACTAGGAAGTGCTGGAGGAGTGCCCCCCTTCCTGGGTTCCCCTCTGCCTGTCTCCTTCCTGAGGACACAGCCTGTGACGGTACCCAGCCTGCAATATCTGTATTGAGTTTCTGTGTTCTTACAGATATTTTTGGAGGGACAGAGGCCATCAATACCTTGGTCGTCTCCTTGTCTTGGTAATCATATTCTTTTTCTTTTATTTATTTCCATCTTCCTATTTGCTGTCATAATCATGCATTCAGTTTAGGTTTTAAAAATAAATGAATCTCTCTCTCCGTAGACTGCTAATGAAATCAGTGTCAAAAGGTGTTGCATCACCTAGAATCATAGAATCATTCAGGTTGGAAAAGACCTTCAAGATCATCGAGTCCAACCATCATCCATGCCCACTAGACCGTGTTACAGAGTACCCCGTCTATGCGCTTTTTGAATACCTCCAGGGATGGTGACTCAACCACTTCCCTGGGCAGCCTGTTCCAAAGCCTGACA
>JANXJC010000005.1:28024452-28060454 GCA_027564655.1 Leptodon cayanensis
ATCTAAACCTCCCCTGATGCAACTTGAGGCCATTTCCTCTCGTCCTATCTCCAGCCACCTGACAGAAGAGACCAGCACTCACCTCACCACAACCCCCCTTCAGGTAGCTGTAGAGAGTGATGAGGTCCCCCCTCAGCCTCCTCTTCTCCAGACTGAAGAGCCCCAGCTCCCTCAGCCGCTCCTCATCAGACTCATAAGACACCTATGTTGGTTCTCTACATTGAGGACCATCAGTTGAGGCTGTATGTCTAGAGTTGTCTTTCTTCTCAAGTTTAAGAAGCGCTGTTTTCTTGCATAAGGACTCTTCCAGGGTGACAGGGACATGCAGTCCCACTGAGCGGTGGATACGAAGCTCAGACACTGTGTCCTACTGACCATGCCACTCCACTGTAAAGGTCTGCAGTAAATTTTCTTAATCCCGAGTGCTTTACAGTAGTTATCTACACATACAGAGGAAGAACAAAGAATGTTACTACCATGTAGTAGTTTTGATTTAATTTTGACATAAACCTGTAAATCTAGAAGTTGGTTTTGGTATGATCAGATGACAGAATGACTCAGCAGTTAAACTCCAGTGTCTGCCGCAACAGCACCTCCTGGGAGTTTCTAACAAGAACTAGGTTGTTAATCAGTTTATAAATTAGTCATATAGAATAAAGAGGAACTAACCAGTAAGTAGAGTAGGGCAGCATAGAAAAACTTCCTGTATCAAAATAGATAGTAACTAAAATGCCAGTAATATTTCCTTTTTCCTACTTCAACATGACTGTTGAGACAATAAAAAATTCTGGAGAAAGAGACAAAGTGGTCAGAAGCTTTGGCTCTGGGAGGATGCTCTAGAATGGCCTGTCACAGCAGACTCTATGTAATATTACAGGCTAGAAGGTCTGGTTCATCTCTAAAGGCTTAGGAGATTTTGCTACTGATGCTGAATGAAGGATTGGACACAACAGATATATTCATTACAAAGAAAAAATTTATTAAGCACTATTAACAGTGACTTACCAGTTTCTGCCATTTGCTGTTACTACTCTTCAGCTTCTCATGATAGCAGTGAGGTTAAACTATGGAAAAGGGAGATTTTTTGGGGGGGATACTTTCCCTTAAAGTTCCTTCACAAGAGTGTGCAAACCAAATGGCATGCTGAGGCGCAGCATTTGTATGCGTGGGTGGGGAGCAGGGTATCTAGTCAGGGAATTTCAGGTGAAGCAATATAACGAAACCGTGGGAGTATAGAGAAGGGTACCGTGGGAGGAAATCAACTGAAATGACAACCTGAGGGTCGACAAGCTGCATTTGATCAGATTTTGTTATGTCTAATGTTAAGATGGGAATGTGGCCTTCAGTGTGCTCTCAGCAAGGGTGGGAGGAACCCAGGAGGTTCCCGTACACTCGGGGGGTACCAGCCTGGCTCCTCGGTGGCCAGCACAAGGGCTGCGGGTTTGGCCTGACCGACAGCAGTACGAAAACTTTGTCAGCTGTCAGCGTGTAGATTGGTCACTTGCATTTCAATGGCAAAACTCGGAAACAGCAAGCAAAATGGTTATAGTAAAGAATTTGGAAACAAAACATGAGGAGAGAGTTGCTAATCTTTGTGGTTACGTACTCTTGGCCTTTGGATTTGGAAGTTGCTGGTAGGTGTTAGGAATGTCAAAACCTAAATGTTGATCCTTATTTAGGGGAAAAGTGGGTGCACTTGAGCAGAGGATTTCCTGGACAGATGTGTTACTTCTTACAGGCATGCACTAAGAAGCTCAGAAGCTCCAAAGCCGAAGGTTCTGAAGAGCACTGAATTACCTGCAGATGGTAGGCTCCTACATCTACATATCCAGAAATTTTCTAACATGGTGACAAGTTTCACAGGTATGAATTAGCCCTGATCCTACTGCCTCTGATGTTTCTAAGAAGCCCCTGTACTTCAGAAATATCCAGAGCTGACTGCATCTTGAACACATTGAAGTGCATCTTAAAATTCTAAACAAAGGCAAAAAAATCCTGAAAATTTTGCCTGGAAAAAGAATTTCTTATGGAAAAAGAGAACATGCCCAAGGCAAAACCATGTGTATGACAACTTTGGAAAACACTGCCTCAAACTCATAAAATTGGTTTGTAAACCTCCATGAAGTGAACAGTACTTTTTCTATTCAGAGATGTCATTTCTGTGTACAGTAAATGCAACGTTAATGAAGAAATGAGATTTGACATAAAGAGTTTATTGCCTGAAAGCTCCCAAATTGGTCAGAAAAACATCTAAAACTTATATAGAGGAAAAGTACATTTCAACACCAAAGGCAATAGAAGAAAAATTGGATTCAGAGCCATTTTTAGAGCAGAGAATGTTTTGTGTCCTGAGTGTTAATAATGAAATGCCACATGCTATTTTCTGAATCTAGCCGTTACAATGCTTGTTAAGTATACTCACAATTTTACTGAAAAAAATCTATAAAAGATTATAGTCTGCAAAATGTAACATGAATTGTGTGTATTGATTTGCTGGAACCCTTAAAGTGAATAAGGAGAGAAATCATACCCATAATTTAAGATAATTTAAAAATATTTACTTATATTACTTTCTTCTAAATGCAGTTGACCTTATAAGGAAATAGTCATCGGTTGTACTCTTTTTCATTTAGCTTTTGGTTTTGAATGATATTGTTATTGTTTAGACTAAACACATGTATTTGATTTTTTTATCATATGCAGTGTTGGACACTTGCTAAAACATGCTGTGCTGTTTTTCATGGCCTCTTTAGTGGAATGGTGTTAGAGGTACAGCATTTTAGAAATACCTATTGTTTCTAGTTTTGAAGTAATATCCTGAAATTTCTCTGAGAGGCTGACAGTAGTCAAAATAGTTATGCTTTTACATTAGTCACAGCTTAACATTTCTGTTTAATAAATGGGAAATGAGCTTTCTGCGAAAAAGAGGAAGCGACTTTGGTTTATATAGCATGACCTTGTCTAAGGGGAGATACAGTCTCTCATTTAGAACTGACGGAGAATATGTTCTGTGTCTGAAAAGCCAATACAGAAAATACATACAGCAAATCATGTTCCTGCAGCATTACTGAAGGTAACATTTTTCAGAATATTTCTTCAGGAAATAGAAACAAGAAAGCAGATACTACTGATTGAAATATATTACTTATTTAAAAAAAATCAAAAGACATCACTGCAGCAAGCTGTGAGAACTGAAATATTTTTTAATTATTTGTCCATATTACAGTGATGCCCAGAGATGTTCTGAACAGGTTGGGGGTCATCGTGTTGGACAAACAGGAAAAGACATTTCATTGCCATAAAATGCTTTGTATCATAGTTTAAAGGGCCAATGAAATAAGAAAACTATTGTGTTAAGGGAAAGGGTAACACTAATACCAGTGTGTTTATCTGTTTGATGAAGATGCTGTGAAGTTCGTTGTTATGTGTAAAATTCTGCATGTGATATACCGGGTACATTGATGTTATTACACGGCTGTGGTAGTGTTTCGCAAGTGTTTCACATCGGTGCTAAGATGTTTACGTACAGGTCTGGTGTTCTTGGCCGAATCGTATTCTTCGATGTATGCTGCTAAAAATCACTGTTACAGCCGCGTGTGCAAGTGCAGTGCTCCTTCCCTGTGGGTGCTGGTGGCTGCCCTGGCTTGAGGCAGCTTCTCGTCCGTGCTCCAGCTGTGCATCCCCATCCGTGCCGGGGAGGGCAAAGGGAAGAGCGACAGGGGAGGGAGGGAGCCGTGGCTGTCCCTGTCCTGCCACGCGGGCCGGTGCATCCCGCAGCCGGGTCAAGGCGGATGGCGTGGTCCTGTTCGAGCTCCGGTGCCCTCCCTGGGGCCACGCTTCTCCAGTCGAGCTTTTCTGGAGGAAAGATTTCCAGCCTTGTAAGCACCAATGTGTGAAGGTGGAAGAGTAGTTTACCAGCCTTGATCCCTCTTCTCGTGGCTTTTTGTTGTGCTTTTGATGGAAGGCAGAGCAGCAAATGTGGTGTGAGATTTTGAAAGATGCAGAGACTGGTGTAACTTAATGATTTCACACTCAATTAGACTCTCACACTCTGACTTCCTCTCACCTCTCGATGCAAAAAGTAGGTATAAATGGCATTAGACATAAAGTTGCATCATCGTTGCTGATTTTGGACAGAAGTTGTAGAATTGCACGGTGACCGATCCAGAACTTGATTTTCTAATTGGAATAGCTGGCCTGGGTGCAAGGTAGTAGGAAAGTAATCTCCTCTCTGACGGACTGTCAAAGGTTTCTCAAGCTGAGAAAAAGGAAGCTAGATGAAAGAGAGAGAAAAAAATTAAATGACAGCGTGTTCTTTAAAATCTCTGACACTGAAGAGGTAACCAGGTCCTGATTTTTCCATCCCTTCTTTGGTCAATTTATATTTAAAGCCCATTATAAAAAAAAACAAAAAACAAACCAAGAAAAAAACCAACTGATGTTTTATTGGCATTCAGATTCTGCGAATTTGATGAAGGCAAGAAGCCTATTCATGTGCTACTGCGCCAAAGTGTCCAGTGTACAACTGGATGTCATATAAAAGTAGGTGTGTTCAGCAGTTTATCACGAAAGCTGGAATCGCTCTCAAAAATCCAAGATGTTTTTTCTTTCCTACCAGCAGTCACTTCCCTCATATTTTCCAAAGCACTTAGAACATTTTTTTCAATTAACAGTCCTAATTAGTAGAAAAAATGATGGCTTCTCAATTCATCTGCAGACCATTATCTTTTCATGACATACCTAAGATTTAAAGTAACTATTTTATTATTCTACTCTGCTAAAAATATATCAGTGATTGTTTCAGTCCATTTACCCTTGAAAGAAAATTTCTTCCAGAATAAACCTACAAAAATAGAAGGATGGTTTTGTATTTACTTACATTTTTAAAGAACAATAAAGGAATATTAAAAAGTAATACAATTTTAGAATATGTTTATTCATATTGCATGGGTGCTACCACTGACATAAGTGGAGCTACTGAAAATGTAAAGCACTATTAAAAACGAGCAAAGACAGCAAAATCATGCCCTGAATGGATGGAAAATACGCGATGTCCTATAATTGCTCAGTTTCTGGTAATGGCTCTGTGTATATGGAACAATGGGTGTTTAGTTATTTTGTCATAGTTTTTAGCAGCACAGGATGACAATGCTGAAATCTCCCACATCTATATTTGGACCATACTTCCTTCTTTCAAAGGTCACTACGTATTTTTAGATATAAAGAAAGGGGGATCTATATTCTTTCAACATATTGCAAAACATGTGATGTTTAAACAGGAGACCGCGCATGTCATTTTTTTAAATTGATCTTAAATGTAGTTATGCTTCTCCACTAGTTCCTTCTCTGGCAATGACTCCTGAAGGCCAGAGCGAGGACGTGGCCTCCGTGAAGGAAGTGTCGGTCTTGCATCCACGGGCTCGGCCTTCCCACGGAGGAGATGCCCCTCGGCGTGCGCGCCGTGGCTCCAGAGGCACAGCCTGCCCTCGGGTTGTGCTGCCTGCCCTTGTTTCGCACGGGTGCACGTTGTGTAAGCGCTGAGTCCAGCGTCACCCAGCTTGTGATGTAGCTGGAGTACCTGGAGCTGCGTAGGCACCTATAGGTAACCTATAGGTGTACATGCACAGAATACATATACACATCTACACATGTGTATACAAAGCAGGACGCCTAGCTCCCTATGACTTTGAAAGTAGATTTGGGTGGAAAGTATCATGAATCCTCTTTTTCTTTTCTCTGCTTACTCTCCGCTTACCCTCAATGGTCAGGAGCTCATGGCCTAAGAAGGAAGGAGGACTATGCACTTACCTGAAAAAACCTGCCCTCGTAGCAGAAGAGGTTATGGTAGGGCTGGATGCTAAGCAGCTAATTTAAAAATAAAATTTGACGTAGCTTTAAGAAGCTCTTCTAATTGAATCTATTTGAATTCCAAAATGGTGTTTTTTCCTTGCTGTTACTGTTTGGACTAATTTCTTGTATCTTGGCCATGTTTTTATCAGTATCATCTTCTGTAAGATTGTCTCTATGTCATGTCCGAATGACTTACTATAGTTTTGGGATCTTTGTGACCCTTTTCCCTCTAACTGCCGCTGTCTAACACAGAAAGTTTCTCTGTTTGCCTTATATCTGATAACAAGTAAAAAAATAAGATGCCATGTTCTTAGTAAGACTAAGGCTGTTGGGTGATAAGCCTTATCTTGTATATCGTAGATTTTAAGGTTACCGTTTTGCTTTGGTTTCATTTTGCACTCAGTTTTCATTAATACAGACATGAGTAGTTTCCTTATGTAAAGCATTTAGCCTGGCACTTGCATGTCATTCTCCTTTCTGATAGAATACAAGTTTTTCTTTATTCTTATTTTTTTATGTATTTTTTTGAATCATTCTCAAAATTCTCAGAGACTCTGTTTGCTAGGTCCTGAGCACATTGATATGCCTCCTACCCAATGTGGAAATCGATGGTGATTTTTTAATGCTGTGAATGCTCTAACCCCAATGGAATAACTATTTACTGATCAGATATCACTCTCTTGGTAGTAACTGAGAAATCATCCATGCCAGTTTTGTTTTATTACTAGAGCTTAAGGGCAATGTCTATGTTTGCGCTAACTTGTGGCTTTTTTTCAGTCTGCCACTTTCACATCATTCTGCCATTTTAGAAATCACTATCTTGTTCTTGCCTAAATACTACTGTTGGCTTTTTTGAAATTAATATGCCCATAGTTAAATTTCTAAGTTTGGAAATGCCTCATTGTTTTCTCTAGCTTGACTATCTAGCGTTTTTTTTCCTTCTTACCACATTATTTCTGCTGCCACCCAATATGCTGATTTATAGTTGTTGTTTTTTTTTTTCCCTTCTTCTGAACAGTCCTACTGAAAATAAGAGAGAACTTGACTACTGGCTTTTCAGAAATGACTCAGTTTTCTCCCCTCCTAAATACATCTGGTTTACTGCTATGATTTCTTTCTGTCTCCTCAAGTTTCTCACCTGGTTATGACACAGAATGAGAGAGAGGTGACAAAGGTGACTTTTTGTCACTTTTTCAGTGTCCTGGTTCTGGCCCATTCATTGGAAGCTATTTTTGTAACTGCAGATACCACAGCCCTGCTCCTTTACTTATGGCTTCTCCCATTCCGACTAAGCTTTAGGAAAAAGGGTAAAGACAATATCCTGGCTCAAAAGTATGTAAGGAATCCCCTGATGGAAGGAAAATCCCCTGTTGGAATGGCTGAACCAACTTAATGTCTCCTGAAACGGGTCTGAGGAAATTATCCCATGTTGGCAAAATTTCATTTTCAGAGTGTTATGTTGACAAAAAGTGAAACTAGAGTGAAAGCACCCGTCTAAGACATTTGAGGTATAAAGTCTCTGGGGTAAAAAGTTGTGTATATTATTTTTCGTGTGTGGGCAATTGAAGATCATGTGAATGAGAGTGACTCAGAGCTGTCTTGAATTTCCTCAATTGAATAAAATACCATCACATTTACCAGTAATAGGTGCCAGCCATTTTTGGTAAAATTAGTTTATTAATTCTATGTTGTGGCATATATTAATGTAAATTCTTGTTAGACAGCAGATGTCATTTATAGATGAATAATATTGTTTGGAGGTTTGCAGGCCCTGGTAAGTAGGATAGTTGAGATTAGAAGAAAATAGTCTCTGTGCAGCTTCTAAAAAATACTTACTATTTCTAATAGTGAGGCATATTTGTCTAATAAAATTAAATAGCCAGGAGATGTTATAAATATAAAGTTTATAAACATAACTATACTATACTGTAAAAAATATTTATGTATGTGAATATACTTTAATATATAATAGAGATATGACATAAATATAAAAATAAAGTAGAAGTGATTTCTGATTTAGCAAATAGTAGTAAACGGGTAATAGTAAAAACTGAGTTTATGCTAAGGTCTACACATGCTGCTACTGAGAAGTGTCTGGTTTTCTGCAAAGGAATTTCTGCCAGTGGAGCTTTTAAAAAACATCTTATATGAACATCCATCAGGAATGATGTGCGTACAGTTTATCACACAGTAGATCTGGGGAATGGAGAGGTGATTTCCTGATGACCCTTCAAGCTGTTATTTTCTGTGATTTTGTGTAGGAGGCTCTAATGTTTCTGATTTCTGCTGAAGTGTTGGGAAATGAATCAGTCTGAAGAGCTTGAGAAAAAAATAAAAAATTACTCTGTTTATGCAAGACAAACAGAAAAGCTCAGATGAATATGTAAAGAAAGCAAGATTTAAAGGCTGCTTTCATGGACATTAAGCAGATTTTTAAACTGTGAACTTTTCATGATTCTTCCTGCTAATATGCCATCCTGTTTAGGATCTAACAGCAGAAAATCTGGCAGCAATCATGTGCATGTGCTCCTCAGTGCATGCCTGGAAAAAATTTGGCAGACTAAAGCCGGTTGCTAAAGAAGGGATGTAGTGCACGTGAATTCCCTGGCTTCCTGCTGCTCGCTAGGAGGGTTACTCACTCGGGTGCTCTGAGCATCCTACCAGACTCGGTTCCGCTGTTTTGCTGTAAGCATCACTATTCCCATACATTAATAACTCACGGGTCAAGTTACAGATGGTCACTAAATTGGATTCAGTGTGTATGGATTCTAAGGATTCAAGTCTTTTTTGCTTTATTTTTCATTTTGGTTTGTTTTCCGTTCTCAAGCTTTTTGTGGTTCAAGTGTGATAGCATTCCTCAAAACTGGTGGTACCCTGTCAGTGACATGGCAATACCAGTTTCCTTTAAACAGTGCTTTGTGAAGCCCCTACCTGTCTCAGATTTATTTAGGCATCAGTGCTTACTCCCAGCACATTTTTCAAGTACAGTTTGTTATAGCAGAAGTACTACCTTTCATTCATAAGGACAAATAGGCCTATCTCTGCATCAATATTCACACTTTGCATAAGCCCCTTAGAAGAAGATTTCCATTTTTAATGGTTTTAATTAGCATTTATGAAAAACTGTGGTTTCACATGATATAAAGCGACAGATTAAATTTGTTAAGTGGATAATAATAAAATGTGAGTTGATTTGTTTCACTGGAGTTTAAAAGGCTTTTGCTCAATGGGGCCTCCATGTTAATTCATTAAGCATGCTTTAGACCTTATGGAGATTTTTTTTTTGGATTTAATTAACACAGATCAAACTCCCGGGAGATTTTATGTCCTCCACAACTGTGTGTGATAGAGACAGTAATTTAAAACCTATTTATAGGTCTTTGTGTTCATTTACTTGAAAAAGGGATTAAAAAAACTTTATGGACTCTTTCTAATACAGCAGAAGCTACTGAGTTCTTCTGAGTAGGAGCCAAATGCATTTATAAATGATGGAAGGGCAGTGGCCAGGGCCACGCTTCAGAGACCTGGTTTGTTTTCCTGGCTGCAACAGTGGCATCTAGTCCCTGCTATCCAAGTCAATTGTATATTTTCTCCACTGATGTTTTAATCCATGATGCATAAGCAGGCCCTTGAGTAGGGTCCCAAGACCTTGACCCCATCCTCTCGTGGTGTTATCAGTGGGCTATGAGATCAAACTACCCAGTACTTGCTTTCTGTACCAGAAACTCCTGGCTGAGCTGTGGCCTAGTTTTAAGACATGGGATGAAAAAATGTGGTGTGGTTAGGGCAATCTCCTGGGAAGTTGTGGGTTGTAGGTTTCAGCCTCAGCAGGCTGAGGAGGTCCTCAAAAGCTTGGTTTCACTGTTCTTGGAGCACTGTAATAATTTCTTAATATAAGAAATCACTGCTAGAGCCTTCTTTGCACTCCTCTTGTTGTGACTACTGTCATTTTTCATTGAAGCCAGTGATTTCGAAGCACATTAGATCTAGTCTGAGAATGCCTTACAGATCAGTTCCTTCCTATCTGTTTTTGATGATGTTTTGGCTGAGGTATCCAGCTTTTACATGTAATGTGTTTCTCAGGATGATCCGAATTAGGGTCAAAGGTGTGTGGGGGGAATCACTTGCTTGCAAAAAATAATGAGAATTGGAGAGAGAGATGCAGAAAGAGAGAAGTAATCAGTGAGCAATACAATGGCAAAGGACATGATAAATACTCCAGAACAAGATTGGGTAAATCATATGAGAACCGTGGAAAGAGATCTCCTCTTGTTCTGTGCCTGAAATTCTCCTTTTATCACATGTACCATCAGGCTTCTGCAGTGAATAAAACAGGGTCTTAAGGGAAAAAATAGCAGCACGTGATCTCACAACTAAATAACATATCCTGTCACATACATGAAGGGTAGAAGAACACCAATTGCGTGCCCTAATTGGCATACAGCATTTAAGTTGTTCTTCCATGCCAGGGACCATGCTGAATCTTAGTGGAAACAGGTTGGAACAGAATGAAACTCTGCTGTACTCAGGAAGTGCCATAATATCATGCTTTAAAGTCCTTTAAAGAGATGGGATTTGTTTTGGGATTCAGACACCTGTGTGTCTACAGCTGAGCTAGCTGTCTGAACTCCCTTAAACTCAATGAAGATCTGCTCAATACTGACCAGCTACTCCAAGGTGAACTGAATTACTCTCCGCTGCCTTGATATCAACTGACTGTAATGGATGCTTAGATACCTAACACAGTGAGGGTTTGTACATACAGGCACCCAGACTGATCTCTCTTAATCTTGAGCTGAACCTCAGCTGGAGAAAGTCCCCTTGATATAGATAGTTTTTGAACAGTCACTACCTGAAGTACTTCTGTAGCAGTGAATTTTAATCTGTATGGTCTGCTGTAAAAAGTTTTTACATTCTATTTTATGATTGTAATGCTGGCTACTTTATACTCTTCAGAGCTGGGTAGAGATTTTCCAGTAATGAGTAGTATTCTGTGTGCGCTAAGGCTTAGTGATGAGTATTTTACTATTCCACTCTCCCAGCAATTCTCTGAGAGGTGCTGGTGTTATGTGATAGTAATCGGGCAGATCTGTATTTTGGTGCTAAGACATGGGATTGCTGTTATTCTGTGTTCCTATTTTTGCTAGTTAGGAAAACCTGGAGCTCTATGTCCTTTGTTGGTTTAGTCAACAACAAATAGAAAATGTGTGGGCTTGTGTTGGAGGGCTGCTGCTCCCTCAGATAAAATGTCAGCACTGTCCTTCCCAAGTTTGATTTTATACATCTCACAGGTTAGTTTTAAGTCATTATTACTATTCTTATTCTTATTCTATTCTATTGCACTTCACGGATTTTAGCAGTATTCTTGTGGGATTTTCTTGTGTTGCATTAAATGTGCAATTATGATCCTAAAGGATCATAAGGATTTTCTCTGCCCAGTGCTATGCCTTGCAAAAAAGCATTTATTTTGCCTTTGAGGACTGCTTTTAAGGACTCCCAGAAGATTACTGGCAATTCCTCTTCACTGCTATTAATTCTTGGGAATATTTTAATCTCCATCAAAAAAAGAAAAAAAAAAAGTGTAAAATGAGCATCTTTTAAAGGTGCATTCCTAGACTGTAATGATTTAATACAGGGTCTGAGGCCTGCCTGAGGTCTAGCAGAATATCTGAATGGTTTGGCAGCTTTTATGTTAGAAAAGAGAATTACATTCAGAAGGAACTCCTAGCAATGCAACTAACAAAGCTGTTAAAATTGAACTTTTAAGGGAAAATTAAATTTTTAAAGCTAAACAAATTTAAATTAATATTTTTTCCAGAAATTAAAATTCAGAATGCTTCAGTTTCCCCAACACTTGCACACATACTTAAGAGTGAGAGTGCAAGTACACAATAACTTTACCAACTTTATTCTGGACAACTGATGAAGAATCTTCCTGAATCTGGGCTTATTATTTCTGTGATAGGAACACAATCTGTTCTGGAAGAAGTATTACATTTGACAGGAGAAAGAGTGTTGGTTCAGACCATTTATCAGATTGTGCTAATAACAGTTTTTCTGAACACTTTATTAAAAACCTAGGCACAGAAAGTTTTTTTGAATTTTATCTTTCAAGAACATAAGAGCTATATAAAAAAAAATAAATGATAAAACTGTGGAGTTCGGAGGGAAAATCACCCAATCCCATCTGAACTCTGTGTCATAATACACTTTAGTGCCTCATAATATCGTGAAATTATACTGTTTTTAAGCACAAGAGCAGTAAAGATTCTACAAACTAGTCTTGTGTAGTTAGGCTTTATTATAATATATCATTTATGACTATAGCAGGGAATTTTCAGAACACCCTCTATATGATTGTTTATACAGAACAAAACATGACCTTTTATTACAAAAAAAGATGTGTAACAAAATATTTACTATCTTCTTTGCATTTTCATATTCATATTTTTATCTCAATTATTTATGCTGTTTAAAGATGGGAAATCAAAAAACCCTAAGGGTGAATGATATTTCCGACTGCCTCTACAGAAGAAGAAAATTCTTCTGGTTCAGCAGATTGTAAAGAAAGACCACCTGCTCCTATTTCCTGAGGTCTGGATCCGGTAAAACATACTATGAGTCTCCTACAGGAAAGGGTTAGTACACCTTAGGCCTGTATGCAACCAGGTGTCACATATGCATACAAAATAGTATTCATGTTGGTAGTTCTTCGTACAGGATCCTGGAGCTATAGATGTATGTCAGTCTGTGCATAATTTTAAACTGATTACAGTGTTAGATGTTTGGCCTGTGCATGGAGTCTTGAGTTATCATAATTTGGATGTTCTTTTTGAGGGTACGACTTAACTTATTTGTAATTTTTGAGCAGTGAAGTGGTGAGATGGAGGTTCTTGAAAGTAATGTATCCCCTTTTTCCAAACATCCCCTATTTTGCAGGCACAGATGCGGCAGGCAACACTAGCCTATTCCAGGAGAGAAGACTGTATAGTGTTTCCAGTCCTTTTTTGGCTCCGTGGATCAACTGCTTAGCAAGCCTTATAAATCATGGCATGACGCCTTCCTTTTGAGGCTCCTTGAGAAGCCTCTGCAATTTCCAAAAATACTAGAGAGTGAAGGGGAAGAGCAGCTACTTGGGGGGAAGCTTTTGGTAAGGAGGGCTGAAAGTCATCCTGTCTAACTTTCATCAAAGAAATGTTAAGCATTCAGTCTAAGCTTGTTGTCTAGACTTCCTCTAGAGAGGGAGAGGGAGAGAGAAGGGAAGAGGTAGAAAAACTCCTCCTAAGGTGAGTAATTTTATCCTCTGAAGTTTTAAAACAGAGATGAAATGAATAATTTTCTATGTCTCCATGAAGGAGCCTAGATGGCAAGCTTAGACCACACATGAACTTTCAGCAAGATGAATGTAGTCTGAAAAAAGATGAGAAGGATAAATAAGGCAGAGCTCAACTCTGTAGAAGAGGATAATGAGTGGGCTTATGTAGTCAATGAACTTTCCCTGCTTTATGGCATCAGGACACTTGAGGCATGGAGAAAGCATATGGTTTTCTAATAGGGACACGAGAAAGCAGGGAAGTTGGGAAAGGAGAGGGGAAAAATTATGAGTGCAGCATATGACAAAAAGAAAAGCTGAGGATTCTACCTTGTCCACCAGACGAACTCTATGGGGTGTCAAAGGGGAGTTCTGTCCACAGACAGGAAAGAGTAGAAGAAAACAGATGATCTGATATATTTGGCGATATTTCCCCTGCTTGAAATCTGCAGAAGGGGAACCCCCAGAGAGCTTTAGTCAGCCCACCACGTGAACTTCAAGAAGGAAATGTTCTCCTTTTACATTGTCAAACATCCCTTGTGAGCAAGTTACTGTTTGAGCACTCTGAACACTATTTCTGCCACAGAAAAGTCAGAGAAATTTTGCACTGTATCAACGCAGATACTCTGTCCTAGTTTTGGAGAAAATCCAGCCAATCGCAGACCTCGTCGAGGTATTGGGATGCTTTTGCGAATTTTAGGGTACAGAGGATGCAAAAGTAAACCTCTGCACATTATTCAGGGAAACCTTAACTCTGTGGTAACTCACCTCACTCTGTGAGAGTCTGTAAGTCGTTATAAGATGCAACGAGCACGCAGAACGTGTGAAAAAGACCAGTTCCTAGGAGCTGATACGCTCTCGCAGCCTCCCACAGAGTCAGGATGGTTGAGTATTATCTCTGCTTCGCAGACGGGGATGCTCGGGCAGGCAGCTCTTCAGGGACTTGAAGGTGTCACAGGAAGCCACGCAGTAAAACTGTGCTGTAAGCCCTCGTGACTTGTGGCCTAATGCCCTACGTGCTTATTGCAATTTGTTTGGCTTAGTTTGCTTGAGGCCTAAGAGAAGAAGTGCCAGACTAGTTCTGCTTCACACAGACCTTTCACGAGGTGCTGCCTCCAGCTTGTTGTACGTAGAAGATGATACGCACAGCTCCGGCTGGCTGAGTTAAAAAAGGATGAAACAAAAAGAACCAGGGATCTCATCTGGGCTATGTTTAGCCAAGATGGGGATTTATTTTTCAGATATTGGTGATATTGATGTTCTCCTGTTTGAATTCTCCGCCTAAACAAGAGGCAACTGGGCCTGCACGTTGCTGTGGGTAGGAGAAGCCACCCCGTTTGGTGAGAGAGGGCGAGCAGAGCAGAAACAGCTCTGCCCTCGCTGTCCTGGCGCCATCTTGCCATTCGCCTCCCCCATGCCGGCCGCCCCATGCCGGACCAGCCTCCCCCAGCTGCTGTCCGCAGCCCAGCAAGGGGACTGGAGCCTGGCCCACCCCACAGCAGGGGCGCAGAGAACGCCACAGGCCCCGGGCGCCTAGTGTGGCCTTCAGCGTGTGGTGGGGGTCCGGCAGCATGGCCCTTCCTCCTCCCCGTGGCCATCTGCGTCCCCTCAGGCTGCTGACCCCAGAGCTGGAGGCGGCAGGCACAGCCTGCCCTGCGTGCCCGGTTGTCCCCCGGGGAAAAGGCTTGTGGCGGAGTGGGAGTTTGCTCCCCACACCGCTGGTGGCGGGGCTGGAGCCTCCCCAGGCCAGCCACAAAATGGCGGCCCTGCCTCAGCACCAGGGTGGCTCTGAGCAGCCCCGTGGACACCCAAAATCTCCCAGCGCTCAGGCCTCAGCTTCAACCGGCCCACGTGTGACCCAGCAGGCAAGCGACGGGGCTATGTAAGTAGGAATGCGCGGAAAAGTTTTAAGACTGTGAAAATTCAGGCTGATTAGTGGAGGGGTTAGTACCAAACCCTGGGCACAAGGTGCTGCAAAGGACAGCAATGGAGAGCTTCTCGTGGGCCAGATGCTCAGCTCCCGCTGATGCATAAGGGGGCTGGAAAGCTGCTGTAATGGGGTCCATAAAGGGTTTCCCTGGCATGGGGGAATCCCTTCGTTGCTTACATGCTAATGAATAGAAAACAAACAACAAAAAGTTTTGAAAGTATTTCACTCTTGTTCTCTTTTACTACACTTTTGACTGCTTGGTTTTTGCTTCCCTGAATCCTATAGTGTTGTGGTTTCACCAGTTTTTCAGACAGCACTGGTCGTCTGGGCTAGAGAGGAAACTGTTTTGAGGAACAAGCCAAAAATTAGAAAATTAATTGTCTTTCCAAAAACAAACCCTGCAAAAACCCTCCAAGATTCCTGTCATAAAAAGCAGAAAAAAGCCTCTCAGCAGCTGTCTCAGCCAGCTCACTTTTAAGAATGCTGGTTTTTCACTGTAAAATTCTTTAGAGCCTTTTACACAAAAGAAAAAAAAAAAGACAAAAAAGCTTGTTTCTGGTAGCAAATAGCATCTCACTTGAGTTCTGGAAACTAAAATACCTAAGTATCTGTAGCAAATGCGTCGCAATAAAAGCACTTGGCGTTGTTTCACTGTTTCTTACATCTATTCGTTGTTGGTATTGACAGAATTATGCCTTTTATTGTCACAGTAAGTCCTGGTGGCTCTGCTGATGTGCTGGGAAACCACAGGAGGTTGTGGACCCCCAGCCAGTGTTTACCATTGTTCCAGGGATGTGTGAGCTGCGGAGTAAAAGGTCACTCAGAGTACTTGCTTTGGTTTTTTTTTTTTTTCTCTCTGGGACAGGAACTGCTCATCTATGCAGCACTAACGTTTTGCCAGTTGCCCTGAGAGTCAGAAACATGCTGCTAGTGTGTTTCCAGTTGGAGACCCACTCGCACCTTTTAGAAATCCTTATTGCATCCCTGAAAGCAAGAGACACACAGCCCTCCAGTGCACTGCTCTGTTGTGGCAGTACTTACAGCTGAGTGAGTGCAAAACCCGAAAGCTTCACAGAGCTTACTGCGTTTTCAGAAAAGCCAAAGTATTGCAAGATTAGTTCTAGCTCAGCTTACCTGCTTTAAGAGTCTAATATGACAGCTTTGTTTCCAGCCTCCTAGGCTTTGTTGCAGGGGCCATTTTGGGGAGGTGGGAAAGGCTTAAAATGATATTTGTGATCATTCCACATTTTGCTCTCATCTTACTTTAAAGATCCATTAAAGCTCAAATTAAGCAAGACTCCTGCTGTTAGCTCAGTCAACTGTGAATGGGTCTGTGCAACTGTTACACATCCTTTGAAAGTGATGGAGTAAGGGGGAAAAAAAAACCCTAAGGCTTCCCTTTTGATATAGAAGGATTTTTACTGGAAGGATTTTCGTTTGTTTTAGGGCTTTGATTGCTTAAATATTTTCAGAGAAGAAAGCGTACATGATTCTTAATTGCTTCCTAAATTGGGAAGCTACTATATCTTAAGCAGAGAATGAAATTATTGTGTTCTTCTTGAGGATCTGTGTCTTGCTAATCTTCCAGATAAAATGAACTCTGGAGTGAAAGTCATTAATCATGATATCTTAATAACGTACACTTCAAAAGGAGTATATACGCTTTCAAAGTCCCAAGATACCATCAGTGAAAGCAAAACGTAATGTGACATGCTGGGGCCATCTAGTGGAGAAAAAGTAAAATACTAAAATTACACAACAGGAGCATTGCTTGCTCTTACAGTGACATCAAAGTCAGGACTTGCATGACTGAACAAAGGTTCACTCTATTTAAACCTTAAGTTAAATGTTTCTGGACAAAAGAAAACTGTTTTCTATTTCTAGAAGAGTCAACTATGCCTTTGTAGTTGCCTTTAAATAATACATTATAATTAATTTAATTTCATTTTGGATGTGGGAGTTTATTCCATGTTTTTTTCTACAGTTTTATTTATTTGGCAAGTCAATTATTTACATTTATTTCCTTGCCTGCAATAAAACAAAGATAGTACTTACCAAATAATAGTTGCCAACTATTTTATTAGTTTTGAGATGTTTGGGTGGAAGGTGTTAAAAGTGGTACATACAGGTAGCTCAAGTATTCTTGTCAGAATTAAAGCTGTCAATGAAGTTGATTTGTAGCACTAATATTACCAGTTTTACTACATTTACTACATTTCATCTTTGACATTTTATATATGACCTTACAACTCAACTTGTTTTTGGAGCTGTAGTGTCATATTAGGGAGCAAAATGCTTACTTTGACTACCCTCACCACAGATTTAGAATCCTGAGTCCTTATCAGGAATAATTTCAACTCTCCGAGAAGTGATGTATTGACTTGCATGGGCTCCATTGAGACCGGTATACCTTGAGATTGGCCAATGGAAGGAGCCTGCAGGTTTTAGAAACTACTTGGAAGTAGTATCAAAACAATTACTGACCTGCCGTTATGATTACAGATGGGCCAAATAATATTTAATACACAGAGTAACCTTCTTCCCATCTCTCTCACTTCACTTACTTACCCAAGTCACTTATAAACAAACCTACACAGGTATGTACATGCAGGCTCGTAATATGCCAGATCACTGCTTACGGGACTGATTTCAGGTGCCAAAGCCAAAGAGAACCGCCTACTCCCAAGCAAGGCTTCAGACTAGAAAGCATGGGAGGCCACGTGTTACAGTATAATTATAGAATCACAGAATAGTTGGGGTTGGAAGGGACTTTTAAAGATCATTTAGTTCCAACTCTCCTGCTGCGGGCAGGGACATAATGCTGGAGTGTAGCTAAATGGAGCTATGCCAAGTCCCTGTAGGGAAGGAGGACAACACCAATACATGTTGATTTACATTTTTGTTGGTGAAAGACAGTTACATTTTTGGGCCAACAGCAGGAGCGGTTTCAGACAGGGACATCGAGTAGTGCCTCTGTAAAGAAGCAGAGAAGCATAGCTTGTGTAACAACCACCTTAAGGAAGAACTGGGTTACTTAGGAACTGAAACTTGAGACAACCAGAAAACAGATAGCATTCTTCAGAGGTATTGTTCAAGCTATTCTACTCAGTCTATACTATACTATTTTCAGTGCATCAAGAGATCTTTGGATAAAGGAAATGGTGCCACGGCTTTTTATTTTAGTGTAGAGGTTTTGAGGTAGTTCTTCAGAATGGCAAAATCTACTATTACTGTTCAAGGGGAAAAGTTGAATAGATGTACATGAGCCCTAAGCCTTCCCCATTGGGAGGAATTATAAAAAGAAGTAATCAGGAAGGCAGGGAGGTTGAGGAAGAGTTATCTTATCTGTAAGCAGGGGTAAAATTTGCTGCCTTAATTCCCTAAAACAGTGGCCTTTCTCTCTCCAGATAAATGCCATGATAATCCTGTCTCCCACAAAATGGGTTACACTAGCCAGGTTCTCACCAGTCCTGACTACTGTTTTCCAAAGACTTGTGAGAAAAAAGCGTGATCTGGCACTATGGCTAAGGATTTCTACTGTAAGATCTGCAAATGAAGAGACTCAATATATCGTTGAAATTTTCAGGTATTGGAATCTATGGGACTGTGATATACTGTTACTTTATCTGCTGTTTGTTTACAGGAATTGTCCTCAGAAATCTTCCCTTCTGCATCCTGGATTTTATAAGGGCTGAGGGGATAATAAAAGCCTCTTTGGAGAAAGAATCAGTAGTGAAATTCTGACAGCTATTTAAGTAAAATTTTAAGCTTAAGAGAAATGTAAGATTTGCCAAGGTTATGCAGCATATAGCTAAATCACACAGTATTGAAGTGCAACTCTTACTCCAGTGAGAACCAGTCCATTAGGGTCTCTAAGTAGCTAAATGAGGCAAACTACATTTTGGGGGTGTTTTTCAGGCATTTCACACGGACAGGTATAGTTCACATTATAGTTCTAATGAAACTACATTTGAACAGAAAACAATTTGGACCTAGTGGTGTCTGCACAGTGGATTAGGAAAAAAAAAAAAATCAGCCTCTGTTAGACCAAATGGCACCAGAGAATGTTTCCCTGCTGTAAGCAGAGTCCCTCTTGGAACAGTTGATCTCTTTAATAGAAGGAGAGTCTGTCCTTCCATTAAATCAAAGGGAACAGAAATCAGTCCTGTAAGCAGATGTTTGTCTCTGGCTGATGACCAAGGTCAGACTTTCTAACTCTTATATGAGATACCGGAGAAACTGCCCATGAAATTGGGGACATTGTGAAGGTAGAGGCTAAACAAGCTGTTCAGTCTGTAGCACTACCCGGCTAGTGTTACTGAGACTCAACACTAATGGATCTTCATGAAAACAGAAAGGCTTAAATTCTCGTTCTAGGACTGATGAGATTTTAGACAAGCTGCACGGTGCATTTTTCCTAATGTAAGAAAGAATGTTATTTAAGCGTTATTGCCCTCTAGACTCAGTTTCAGCATCTGGTGAACTAACTCATTGAGGAGAATGAAGGTATTTGCCCAGCAATATATTAATAGCAACTTATTTCTATCTGAGCAAAAGAAAAGTACATTCCCTGGGGTAAGGATGGGTTGGATCACCTTCAAGATAAGGTACTGATTGCAAAAA
The DNA here is from genome assembly GCA_027564655.1 of Leptodon cayanensis. Taxonomy (NCBI): domain Eukaryota; kingdom Metazoa; phylum Chordata; class Aves; order Accipitriformes; family Accipitridae; genus Leptodon; species Leptodon cayanensis. Next base: position 28,044,168 of record JANXJC010000005.1, read on the forward strand.
TTGAAAAATATAAAGTGGGATTACTAGTACTGGTTTATCAAAGTGACACACAGTCATATAAATCCACATGTAGCATAGGCAGGACCTACTGAGGGTTGGTGCAGACCCAAAGAGTGTGCCTGGTCCCTTTTAAAACACTGGACTTGTATGGGAGATCTGTGCCCTGTTCAAATTTGGTTGACTTAGGTAATAAAAAAGCCAACATTTTCTGAACTCGTTAATGTGAAAAGTCTTTGCATGGCACTTAGAGTAGCACAACATAAAAATCCAGGTCTGGTAAGTACAGATTTTGACTAAACCTGCAGAAACTTCTCAGTCACAGATTTGTCAAAGTACTGTGCTGATGCAGAGTACTGCTAGGGCAGGAATATAACCAATTCTGTACTTGGGAAAATAAGAGAATCTTGCTTGCCAAGAAAGTTACTTGTAACTGTTGAAAAAGAGGGCCTTGAAATTTTTGATTCTTTAAAAGATGGGAAGCCTGACAATGTTTTTGTACAGGCAATAATCTTTTGCTCTCTGTTCTGTTTAAAACACTCACTTCTAGTACTTTAGCCATTTGACTTGAGAAAGCTGGCCATTGTTACTGCAAATTTCTTCATATTTCTCATGTCATAAGGTGGTTTTAGAGATGGTGAAAAGGTTTTGGAAGAATAAATGAAACAGCAGTCTAGTGAAATCTTGATATAATAGAGTCAAGGTAGGGTACTTAGAATAAGACAATACGGGGGAGATCGACCAGCTAGAGTGTTGGGGATTTTTCAGCCCTGTCATTATGTTCATCAAACCTGCTCCTAAAAACCTCCAGTGATGTTTTCCAAGTAGTCTAGTCAAATACTTAACTATCTTCATCCTTAAAAGGTTCTTACTGGTAGCAAACCTTAACCCTTTTAGTTTTCATCAAATCTGCAGAGGGCATGAAGAACAGTGGGTATCATACTAGCTATAAAACCCTTTCATGCATTGAAACAATATTCCCAGGTTTCATCTAAATGTTTTCTTCTTCTTTCTTTCTAGAAAGAACATTTCTTTTAACATACCTTGCAGATCATATTTTCTAAATCTCTTACATTCTTATTAACTGTTGGGCTGTCTCCCAAAGGAGAGGTAATCTCTGTATTATGTTGCAGTGCCCAAAAGTGAACACTGCACTCTAGGTGACATCTCTCCTATGCTGAACAACTCTCATGTCTTGTAGATGATGCTTCTCAAAATACATCTTGGAATGTGCTTTTGCAATAGTATCACACCCTTGACTTAAATTAAATGTTTGATTCACTGAAAGCCCAAAGCCTTTTTTTCAGTATTGCTGACTAGTCAGCTATTCCCCTCTTGTATTTACGCATTTGAATGTTCCTTACTAAGCAGTTTACTTAGCCTTTATTGAATTTAATCATGTTGATTTTAAGCCATGCCTTTTGTTTATTAACATTACTTAAAATTTAAATCCTATTCTGCTGAGCATTTGCAACCTGTTCCAGTTTGAACTTCTCTGCAAATGTTACAAATATGCTCTCTAGTCAGTCATCCAAGGCATTGAGGAATATACTGAATGCAGCCTACGATGGATGTCTGCAGCCTGTCGCTTGGTATCTTCTGACAGTCAGGCAGATAATTTTTGATAACTACCTTGTGAGTGCTTTCTTTTTCCTGGGTACTTACACACCTATTTCATGATGTCTACCTATATGTACTCTGTATTTGTGTATTTAGCTAGAAAGAATGATATTTAAAACAGTGTCAGTACCCTTACTAAGTGCAGTGTATATCAAATATCTGATCAAGTCTCACCCTTTGTGAGTACTGAAGCAGAGATTATACTAACTTTTCAGCCTTTACTATCTGCTGTTCTCTTTCCTTCCTTGTTAAGCAATAGGAATTCTCCTTGCTGTCTTCCCATTTCAAAAATATCTTTCTTGTTGCATTTTATGTCTCTTGTTAGATGAAACTCATATTCACTTTGATCTATGCTGCATCTTATTCCTTTATAGTCTCTTTTACATCTATACATGTAGGTCCTTGTTCCTGCTTTTGTATTTATATTTATATTTTTCTGCTTTCCTTTTTCTTTTCCTGGCCCTTAAAGAGCTTTTGATGGAGCCATATTGGTCTCTTACTATGCTCCATATGTTTCCTTTGCATCACGACAGTCTGCCATTGTATCTTTAATATAGTCCCTTTCTGTAACTGTGAACTCTCTTGCAGTCTTTTTTTCCTTAGAATATCTTCCCAAGAGACCCTACCTTCCAGTTCCCTCAGTTTGATGAAGTCTGCTTTTTTGAACTCCATTGTCCTTATTCTGCTGCTCTCATTCCTCCCTTTCTTTAGATTTGTGAACTCTATAGTTTTGTAATCACTTTAACTGAAATTACCTTCTACCTCCAGCTTCTCAACCAGATCCTCCCTATTAGTCAGAATCAGTTCTAAAACAGCGGCAAGCTTCTCAGTATCTTCTTCCACCTTCCTAAAAGAAAGTTGTCCTCAACATGTCCTGAAAGCCTACTGGGCTTTCTTCATCCTGACATTATATTCCAGCACATATCTGTGTATAATTCAAGTCTCCCACCACTACAAGTAAGAGGGCACCCTTTGGATGCTTCTATTAGTTGCAAAAAAAACCACCCCAAAAAGCACCAAAACCTTCTCTTCCATGTCCTTCTGATGAGGTTATTTCTAGCAGGTCCCTATTATGACATTGCCTTTATTTTTTCCTTTTTACCTTTTCCTTGAGATGCTCAATGCACCTCTCACCTCTTCTGGTAGTTGAGCAAGGATCTACATTTTTGATGTACAGTGTGGCATCTTCTTTTTCCCCAGAGCCTGTCTTTCATAAACAAAGTATACTCCTTTAACACAGCAGTTAGAGGAAGTAGCATGGAAATATGACCATTACACAGCAGTCATAGACAGCGGCTTAGTCCATCTGGGACTGTTTCTGTCTCACATTCAATAGCTACCTTAGTTCCAGGGAATCAGAAGGCTTCAGAAACTTCCTTGGTTTTGTCATACCCTTATCTGTGATTTTTCACCTGAATAAAAATTTTTAACAAGTTTGAGGCTTAGTAAAGTTGGAAAATTAGTTTATTGAGCAAAATACCCTTAACGATTACACCATACACAATCATGGTGAGAATTCCTACCTTAAAACTAGTGGTAACTGGTATTAACTGGCCAGAAGATCCTATAATAAACAGAGATTGTAATATAAACAGTAGATCTTAGGGGAGGGAGACAGGGTAATTTTCCAGTAGAGCAGGGTTGATTTTTTTTTTTCCCCTTTCAAAATTCCAGCCTATTCCTGATGCAATAGGCTCTCTTTAGCTATGAGTAAATTTATTTGCAAAGCTACAGAAATCTTCATAAAATTGATGTACCTCTCTAACCTAGTAGTGGTTATTTGGATTACCTGGACTATGAACAAGCCACACCAGTCCACTGACATCACTTCCCAACACTGAAAGAGTTTTTTATGTTTCCATGATGGAAAATACAGCCTCTCCCTGTCTGGTAAATAGTTTTAATCCAAACAGCAAGTGATGCCAGCTACAGGGCTCCCCTGGGATTATTCCATGAGTGTGGAAACTAATTCAGAACATTTATCATTGTCCCAGAAGTTATTCCTGGTGTCTTTGATTTACCTGCATTGAAAAAACACAGAATCACTGAATGGCTGAACTTGAAGGACCCCTGGGGATCACCTAGTCCACCTTCCGTGTCCAGAACAAGGTCAGCCACAACATATTGCCCATGGCCATGTACAGTTGTTTTTTGAATATCTCTAAGGATGGTGACTCCACAACCTCCCCAGGCAACCCACTCCAGTATTTGAACAGTAAAAAAGTTTTTTTCTTATATTTAATTGGGATTTCCTGTATTTCAGTTAATGCCCACTGCCTCTTGGTCCTGTCCCTGGGCACCACTGAGAAGAGTCTGGCTCTATCTTTACTCCCTGCCATCAGGCATTTAGTCTTCTCCAGGCTGACCAGGCTCAGCCCTCTCAGCCTGTCCCATCATCTAGGTCATTAATGAAGATATTAAACCATGTTGGACCCTGTATTGACCCCTGGGGGACCCTGCTAACTATTGGCCTCCAGCTGGACTCTGTGCCACTTTGAGTCCAGCATTTCAGACAGTTTTTAGTCAACCTCACTGTGCGCTTGTCTAGTCTGAACTTCATCATTTTGTCTATGCGTATGCTATGGCAGACACTTTTGAAAACCTTGCTGAATTTGAGACAGGCATCCACTGTTCTCCCCTTGTTCACCAAGGTAGTGATATCACTGTAGAAGGCTATCAGGTTGGTCAGACATGATTTCCTCCTTATAAATCCACGATGACTACTCCCAGTCACCTTCCTGTGCTTAACTTCTTTGTAAATAGCTTCCAGAAGGATTTGCTCCATCAGCTTCACAGGGATCGAGGTGAGGCTGACTGGGCTGTTTTCCCTGGATCCTCCTTCTTGCCCTTCTTGAAGGTAGTAGTGACATTTGTTCTCTTCCAGGAAAGGTAATCAAGAGTGTCCTCACAATGACATGCTATTAAGTCACATGCACTTATTTATGTCCAATTTATCAAATATTCCCTAATCTGATCCTTCTCCAACAAGGGTAAGTCTTGTTGCTCCAGAAAAATGCCATAACAAGAGTTGCCAGAGTGCGATGAGGTGACCAGTCTAATGATATACAGCCCATTTTCTGTTGGAGATGTATTCACAAAACAGCCTCTTTTTTTTTGGCTAGAGTTCACTTTAATGTAGGCTATGTTATTTATTTCAGCCTTAATTTTAAAAATCAAACAGAAATACCCCACCATAAAATCCAATCCAGTGATCTTTCTTATGAAACACATAAGCCCAGCCAAAGTCAAATGCATAAATTATATCCTCTAACAAAGCTTGTTTATTCACATAAGGATAGGAAAAGTCGTATTACAATATGAAATTTCCTCCTGAGGAATATGGTAGAAGAATATTAGCTTCATTCTGAGCAGGACTGAATAAAACATTGTTCTTTGTGTAGAAACACAGAACAAGACTTATTAACAAGAGAGTACTTGATGACCATTCACTGATCCATACATGTACACAGGATATTTTAAAGGAAGTAGGGATGTTGTGAATATAATTCTGCCTACTTATTTGGAATACTGAAAAATATAATTGGTATTTACATGTCTATTCCCTTAGAATGCAAGGTAGAAAATTTTCCTATAAATTTAAGATTATTTGGATTTGAAAAACTTACACCAAGGGTAATGCAAGACTTGGCTGACAACTTTTATTTTTTTTCCTTTTTTTTTTTTCTTTATTGTGCCCTTTTGAGAAACTCTCTGCAGCCCAAGAAACCAGAATGAAATTTCAAAAAGAATCTTCTAGATCAGAATGTCATATCCTAGATCCAGGAATTTCCATGCTTTGTAGAATATACAGCAGCAACCAGGAATGGTTAACTGGCTGTGGCTTCATTTTCTCCAGATAACGGAATGGTTCATACTTCTGGAAAATATCCATTACAATATCAAACAAATGAGTGAGATGATACTTCCTCAACCTCAGTTCTCCCACCTGCTTCTGCAGGTGAATAGCTGTCAGTGGGAGCTATGGATACAGGGGATGCTGCTTCTGTGTCATTGCAGTCCTTTCCATCATTCCCAGAGCCCATGACTACCCTGAGTAGCTCGGACCCCAGAGTTCTGGAAACAGAGATAGCCAGGGTGGGAGAGCAAGAATGGAGATTTATGGCAGACTTCCCTCAGGCAGGGTGGATACCTTTCCAGATGCCCATAGGCAGTGCTCCAGTAGCAGCGTGCTGGCAGTCCCTGGGGTCGGGGGGTCTGCTCAGGTGTGGGGTGGTCCCTGCTGGAGCTGTGCCTACAGAGGGCACAGGAGCACAGGGGAGAGTTCTGCTGGGCAAGGAATTTCCCTTCTTGCAGCTAACCCTAGGCTCATGAGTCAGAACATGGAGCTTTTCTCCCCTTAAAAGGCGATGTTTAGTACTTTCTCTCCAAGAGGTCCCTGTCTGCCCTCTCTCCTTACTAGAAAAGCCTGAGAGAGGGTAAAAGAAGTGCTGACTTCATTACTTGGACCAAAATCAATGGGAAAAGAACCAGGCTCTCCGTGGGTTTAGATAGGTTTGGATTTACAAAATGTATCCTTTGTACACAAAATATACATTACTGATTAAGATGTATTGACTGAAAATGAAATACAAGTAGTAACACCACAATTTTTTATTCAGTAGATGTCTGAAAAAACCCACACTCAGTTGTAATGCAAATATGCCAACCTATACAGCCTTTCTTTCCAGGTATATGCCTTATGTATTAAAAACTAATGCCCTTACAGTACCTTCTAACAATTTGCATATACTGAATCCCCTATGTAGAGCAAAAAATATGACTTGCATAATGAATTGTACACACACAAAAAAGAAGGTATGCAAAATAAACACATCAACTAGCTGAATACTAATTACATATAAGCAAAATCTGGAGACACTCAGTATGCAGAACCAATCAGTTATTGCAGTGAACACCTATAACTAATTTTCTCCAGGAAGAAAAATTTCCATTAGCTTTAGTGAATTTATACCCATTATAGAAAGGTTGTAGCTAAATAAATATTATTTTAGTTTAATTGGATTAAAAATTAGAAATGCAAATTCTGGTGCACCATGTCTCTAAGTCCTTGTCTCCCTTTTTATGGTAATACCCTTCTAATGGTTTAAGCCTATGAAGAAAAAACACTGAAGATTTTAACTAGCAGCTTTGCAGGGGGGCAGAAAGGAGCAAAGAAGATTTAGTGGTGAAAAGAGCAAATAAATAGGTGCTCCAAGATTAAAAAGAGGGTAGAAGTGCATGCTGAGCTGTTGAAAGACCTCTCTGTGTTTAAAGAAAAATATTGTTTGGTTCTTTCACCAGTGCATGATCAAAATAAGAGGTACAAATTAGTTCATGGCTGCTGAAGCTACAAAACATCATGCAGAGAGCTGTCTTTGGGAACGTTTTAATGAGGAGAAGAGGTCATCAGACTGTGACATTGCTTTTCAGAATTCTTCAAGAACAACACAGACTTCCTGTTCCAAATGTGGTAAAGAATAAAACAACCTTAGTAGTAATCGTACAACTTTTGAACCGTGTTCCTTGGAAATACTGTACCGTGCTCATTTTGTAGCTTTAGTTAGCTATCTCAAAGGAACTCTTCCATATTTTCCATGTGCCCTTATTTCAAAAGTACAGTGAAATGGTAGAGCTTCAACAAGGATTATATTTATAAAATAAAGTTTTATTCAGTCTTCTAAAGAGATTTTAATGTTTTCATTGCTCTAGGTGAAATGGTACACTGTGGCTCTGTTCATTAACATTTAGCATCAGTGCAAAAATCAAGGATTACCACATACGGTTTGAAAGGACATCCAAAATGACTTTGAAATTAAATTCACTGCAATCTTAGTTTTGCAGCATTTCAAACGTGATTTTAAAATGTATAAGTTAAGTTAATGGCATTCCAGGTCAAATACCCCCAGCCCAATAACAAGTCCCACATAGAATGTCATTATTTAAATTTGTGGCATACTGTATATGCTGACTAGGATTGAAGAAGTCCACTGTAAATTTAATAAATAAGATGTATACTACAGTACAGTTATTGGAAAAAAAGCTTCCTTGAGGATATCTAGAGACACTATTAGCAAAGAAAAGATACTTGTAAATCAAATAATTATTCTAAGTTGTGGGTGTCATTAGCAGAAATTTCACAACTGGAATGGCTTCAACATTGCCAGTAATTATAAAAATGCCAGTAGCTGGCACATGACAGTGGTATTTACTGCTGATAAACAATTGCTCCTGTGAAAGAAATTGGTATCAAAATCATGATTTCTAAACCTCTTTTTCAAAGCTTTCTAGCAGTAAGAAAAACCACAAATGTATGTCAAATAATGTACATGAATCAGGTGTTACAGTTAATAATTTGGCTAAAAATTGACTTACTTATCTATTCATTAAAATAGAAAGAATTGTATTACAAACCAGCCCTTTTTCTTTTTAGAATAGTTGTAATAAAATTTCATTTGGAACAGCATCAGCAACAATGATACAAAGCTGGTGTAGAGGGACTATTGCTCATGCCGTAGAAGTTCCATTGTAATTTTTTCATTGCATATTCTTTTAAATTATAATCACCGTTAAGAGAAGAAAGGATAACATAAACCATACTGTATGCCACCTGTCTCTTCCTTTCCCACCAAATAAAGGGAGAAAATGAATTTGGTAACTGTCTTCTGTAATCAGAAAGGAAATCTGTCATAGTGGTTTCACTCAGCTTTTTTCAGGTGCAAAGAGCGCTGGCAACTGTGCGCCATTTGAAGTATGTAATTCTAGCCTGAGTAATGAAAGTCTAAAAAAGAAACATATATGGATTTGTTAACAAAGACATGTTTTCATTGACAAATATATTTTAGTAATAAATATTTATTTTTATGCCATTAATTTTACAACTTTAAATATTAATGATTAACAGGTCATTGCACCCTGCAACATTCTCCCATGAATCAGTTTACTTAAGCTTTCACACTGATTTTATTTTCTGTGGTGTAGTTTTCTTCTCTTTCACGAGGTACTGAATAGGCATTTGGAAATATTTTAGTTGTCTGTTTCACCTCAAAAAAAAAACCCCAATGCAAATTTTTCCCACAAAGGCTAACAAGTTTGTTGGTTTTCAGTTTAAACCTTTAATCCTGTTTGAATGGATTGATGTCTTTTTCCTTGATTTACCAGATTCTTCTGTCAGTGATTAGGGCCTGGGAGTTTGGGCTAATCTGAGATTTCTCCTCTTCTTGTATTGTCATTCTAGTGCCCATTATTCTCTTTTTTTTCCTTCCCAAGAATACCACTGTATTCTATTCAATAACCATTGCTTGCTGAAAGAAGATGTCTTAGATAGCCAATTAGCTGTTATGCATAGAGTTTTTAGCCAGCATGGTAGCAGTATTTGTTACAGGCTGTAAGCAAAGCATTGAAAAGTAAATGTTAAAAAAGAGAGAGGAAGGAAAAGGAGATTCTGAAATTCTGAATTTTGCTTTCAATTATCCCAAACTACATCTACAGGCAGTAATGACAAGTGTAAGTTTTGCGAATCAACATGATAGGAGAAAAGGATCTTTGATTCAGTGGATAAGCTGTGATGTAGAAATCCTGGAGCAGTTTTACTAGTAAGTATGCTTTTATAATTAGAGTATCAATGATTCTCTGTCTAATGCAGAAGTGTTGCAGGGTCCTTTGATAGGAAATGTGGGCAGCTTTTGGAAACTTACATAGCTGTCATAAACCAAGACACTGCAGAATGTTCCTGAATTAAATGACATTAAATCCAGTGAATAACTTCACTGACTGCAACAGATTTCTACTGATGTAAACAAAATCAAAAACTGCTCCTTGATGCATAAAGACGTAAGTTTTGGAAAAAAAACCCAAACAATTATAGACAGCCATAAAATAATCTAGGGTATAATATAGGAAGAAAACATATATATGTATTTGCTGTAATCAGAGTTCAAACTACCAGTTTTCTGTCAAAATCTTTTTTGGGTAAAGAAAACAAACGAAACCCATACCAACATCCAAAAACATTATTTTAACTTTTTTCATCAACATGAAGTGATGTTGTTCATTAAATGGCAAACATATATCCTCAAAATACAATAATACATAAACTTTCTATAAGATTGTATAAATATCATGGAATATGTATATAACTAACTATGTATTATTGTTAGTTGAGTGTTTATTTGTATCACTATTAGTGATTTGCCATCTATTAATATGTTTATGGTTTTCATGCATATATTTTATCTTTTTAATCAAAACATATGAACTGTAGTTTGATTTCAGAGTGTCTTCAAAAATATTTGATATTCTTTCATTGACTAGTGACTTAAGATGTGCTTACATAAGCATTTTGTTTAAAAGTTTTAGAAATATTTTATAAATTTCATATCTTTATACAACTCTTCTGAAATTTTATCAAATACCAGTTGTACAGGAAAATCACTGATAGTTGTGTCAAAATTATTTTTGCAGCTTCATTTCATTAAGTTTTGGTTTTCAGTTTGAATTTCTTTTTTTTAGTAAACAAAAGTCTGTAATATTTTTGAAGCAGACTTATGTGCCATTTTGGGCAAAGTATTACAGCAGATCTTGAAAAAGGAAGGTCAATCCCTGTAATATAGAAAAGGTTTCTTGGGAACTTTCTATTCTAGAACTTGATGTTTTAAACACAGCTTTTTCTATGAATGTGCCACTCTAAATGTCTACTGGTATTAAGGAAATGTCTGTTGGTGCTGAAGTAACTGCACCAGTGTTTTAATATTGTCAGATTAAATCCAGTATACCCCACATCTTGTTCGTTTGTTCCTTAAAATTTTAACTTAGTGAAAACAGACCATTCCAGTGAACTACACCTGGGCAATGCTTAGCAAACAGATGTATACATCTATGTATATTATTATGCACTGCATAAAATAGCATACTGTGTTATCATGCCACACATGCCTTATGATCTTGTCAGGACTTATGAAAGGTATTTTATGAATGTGAGACATACAGAAGGACAGTCTAGGTGCTGTACGCTGCCCTGGAAGTGATTTAACAGGTGGTTAGTTCATTATGTTAAGAAAGTACCATTGTTATTATAGGGAGCTGTGAGACATTATGCATTGCTGATTTACTGTTTGGATGAAATGTAAACCTAAGATTGGGTTTCATTGCAGTCGCCACAGATTACATGGTAGTTTTAGCAGGAGTAGGAGTGCTGAGCCCTGTACCCTAACCAAACTCCAGATGAATTGGTTAGAGTCTACTATTGCAAGAAAATACACCCATGGGGTTTCTCAATTTGTAACCTATTGCACAGTCCTGCTTTTCTCTGTAAAAAGGTGTTATGTGTCACAGGTTGCAACCCTCTTAGAAGGCAGTGCTTTGTACATAAATGCGAGAGACTGTTACTAAAGTGTGTTTCCATAAAGAACCTGTTAGTGATAGGTACCTTGAGACAGGTGAACAGGGAGGATCCAAAATCATAGCATTGTGTAAAGGTAGCAGCTGTAATTAATACAGAATAAATCTTAAGACCTCGGTAACTGGTGTTTCTTCCACTGATGTTTATTTTTATATATATGTATTTAAACCTTGATGTTTATTCATAACACAACACTGTATGTGTCATGAATCACTTAATTAGTTAATTAGGTCCAAGGTTTCTAAAGTGCTAAGTCAGGAGCACTGATCTCCGCTTCCATCAGCAGAGAGCAGTTGGGTGGCATTTAGTCTTCTCTTGAGAGTAATTCCATTTGTCCTCAGGACCCTCTGTGCAATCCTTCCAGGCAGCCCTGTGGGTTCATGCTCAAAGACTGAAAGGTGAAAGAGAAGAGGAGAAAATCTTTCAGAAATCTAACAGAAGCAACCTAATAGACAGTCAAAGTGCAGTGAGGCAAGAGCAGCAGAGTACTTGAAGGGGCCCTGGTACGTGAAGGTAAATGGCCTTCTAGTTTGTCGTAAGATCCAGTAATTTAGGAGGCCAAACTTCCATTTTGTGGCAGTCATGGGAAAATAAACTGTATCCCAGAAGAAGAAGAAGAAGGAAACTCTCTGAGTAAAAAGTATCGGCCTGTTATCCCTGTCAGTCCAGCACAGAAGAATATTACTCGAGGAGAATAATAAAAGAGAAGAGATTGACCCAGGGGGAAGGCAAATAGCAAGACATATAAAGAATGTACATATAACTGATGTTATTAGCCTGATGCTGCCAATTTCATACTCAAACTGGTAGCTTAAACGTCATAACTATGCATCAGTGGTGGCATTTATTAAAACCTCATCACTCAGATTTAAACTCCTGGTCTTAGGACTCATTTAAATGGTTATAACTATGGGTAGGCAGAGGCTTTGATCCTCTTCTCTAGCACTTTGAGTCTCACTCCACGGCTGACTGCTGGTGAGCTGAGAGAAAAGTTCTACCTGGTGCCATGCACACACCGTATCAACGCCACCCGGAATGAGGAGTTAGGTGGCATTTACTTATATTTCTTTCCAATCTACTGCAGGACACTTGTCCTACCTATATTAAATAAAAATTTCAGGCATTTTTCTGTTTCTCTCTTTCTCAGACTTGCAGGCACATATCCTAGTTTTAAAATTGGGATGTGTGCCCTGCATGTAAACCCTTGTTCACTCTCTAAGCTTTGAATATGAGTAATGAGAAACTGTGTATAGTATCGACAATCCCTAAGTCTTTTCAGCTACCCAGGGAGATGCTTTTCTATTCATATGCCATGACTCTTCAGAGTTGACAAAGCAAAAATGAAGCATGTGTAACAAGAGGAGGGTTAAAAACATCAGGTTTTTGTTCCTCTAAAGCAGTTTGCTGTATTCACAAAATAGTATTTATAACCTTGTCCAGGATAAAGTTTGACAGTTTTTGCAGATGTTATAACTTTCTAGCAAGGAAGCTGCAAAATTGTATATATCATTTTTACAACATCATAGATCGGAGTAGAATTATGAGCGATCAAGTGTCCTGAGAAGTGAGCTCTGAATGCAAGAAGTATATATCAGCATTTACTCCATAACATAACTCAGCACTGAATCTATCCATCCACCTTGTCATACCAGCACCTGCCATGAGGGAAAAGAGATCTTGAGCAAGCAAGCAAGACATCACAAATAAACGTATTTGTCAGGGTAGGGCCCCCTTAGAGAGTGGTATTATGCTCAATACCTGAAGCTGTTACATTAGAATAAAAATTATCCTGAAACTTACAGGAGGAAATACTTGAGCTGCATTAAAAGTATTTTTAAAATATCCGTGTATTCTGGTGAACCTGACAGCAGCATCTATTGTTTAGATTGTCTCAAATTGTTAACCATGTGATTGTTTCTAAACTATTAACTGTTAGTATTGAAATGTTCTCATTGCTGGACATGGCCCCAGGCAAGTTTCTGTAGAAAAAACACCATCATTTCTGAGAGCAAGGCTATGGAGAAAATACATTAGGCCAATGTTAAAACCTCTTATAGCTCTCTATTTGAAAAGCAATTGTGTTACCATGAGGTGGAGATGGTACTTTACATTTGCCCAGCAGGCTACTGAGGATCAGAAAGCTCTTATATATGTAAAAAACCCCATAATAATATAAAAATAAAAATCCCAGATTATTAGATTCAATACTTGTAGATTGCATATAATCTCTTGGGGTTTGTTAAACTATAACAACAAAACCCTTGTATCACTTTGAGCATTGCTTCAGCATATAGTTGCAGAGACTAAGGAACAATTTTTGCACAGCTGATCTTTTGCCTGCTGGAGGTCACAAAAAGAAGATAAAAGAGATACTTCAGCTTCATTTCCAGGACTCCCGTTGCTCCAGAGACAGGGAGATGGAGAAGAACCTAGAAGCAGGAAAGTCAGCTATTGAAAAGTTGAGAAATGTCAGGAACTTAAAACTGGCCAGCAGGTGTTCACACTGTGTAGTTTAGCCTGTCTGCTGGAGGAATTTTTGTGCTCTTCATCTTATTTAATATGTAGCAATTGTGCTTCTGGAAGCAGGTCTGCTGCACACCTTGTTGCAGATTTCTCAGCGAAAATGTAAGAATGACAGGATCCTGCCTTGTTCTCAATTTCTGTCATCGGCTGCTGACAGGTTAGCCCGTGGTCTACAGCATGATGGCCTGTTATTTTTTTCCTATGCAAAGGTCCCTCTTAATATATTAGAGTGCAAGGCCTCTTTGGGACAACACGGCGTAACTATTCATGTCATCAGCAGCTTTTATCAACTGTATATGCCCGTTTATTGAATGTGTTACTTCCTCTTCCCCTCCTCCCTCAATATTTGGCCCAAAGAAGCTTAGTACTTGGTGTAAAAATACTTTCAGAGATGCAGCCCCTAACAAATAGTGATTGTACATACAATTAAGGGTTTTTTTTAGTATTATGCTCTTTTCTGTTTTTCTTAATGCCTCACTTCCTCAAATTATGTGAATACAATAGTAGCTCAAACATTCTCTCTTCTGAAATAAGCTTTTGGCTCTTCCGAGACTGAAGAAAATCTGAAGAGTTAAGAAGCTTAAACCCAAACTATGATTTTTTGTTTAAATTTATTTAATGAAGTAGCATGGGGTTTTGTACAGTTATTGAACTCAATGGATTCATAACACTGTTTTAGATATACTTTGGGTAAGGAGAGACTGTCAAACTTAAGTGATCTGAATTTGTACTCTGTACCGGACACAGTGTATTTTCATTAGAGGGCCTGTGAAACTTGAATTTGTTCTTCATTCACCCGAAAGACCCTTATTCTAACAGAGATCATGGAGAATGTTGCATTGTGTTGACCAGGAGGTCCTAAGGCCCGTACTGAAGGGACACCCAAGGGACTTCAGGAGGCCCAGTTTGGGTCAGGAAGCTGCCTGTCCTTGTCCCCGTGGTGTTGAGGCATCCACACCAACATAAGGTTGACTGTTTCTGGGTGGAAGTGGGAACTCTGGAGGGTACCACGGGTCGTGCCTTTTGATTTTAATGAGATGCTTCTGTGCTAGTGTGTCACTGTGCTTGCAGTGCAGTGGTGTCCATGGTCTGGCCGTGGGAGGGCTGCAAAGGTCGTACATGGTCAGCTTGGGCAGCGAAGCAGCCCCTGGAGGGATCCAGGATCAGAGTTTCTGGCAATACACCTAGATTTGATCAAGATGTGTGCAGACTGTAAGCAAAAGTGGACTATCTTGCGAGGTAAGCTCTGGGAATGAAGGTGGAGAGGGCCGCGTGGAACCTTCCTCACCATCTCTAGGCTATGTATCGCCCCAGGCATTTAATATAAATTAATCCTGCTGCTTCGCTGAATCAGGGACTTCATGACGTGGTACCACAAATCAGGAAAGAGAGGTTACTTCTTCCATCTGTTTGAGCTGGACAGGACACTCTTGTCTTGACAGACCAGTAGCTGTTAGGATATATGAATACCTTTGGTCAGGCTAGTACTGTTCCGGTGCTGTGGGGTCTTATACAGTTGGCTGATTGTTAAAGATACCCTGCACAGGAAACAATCCCACCTCCCCACAGACGCTTTTCTCTGTTTCCTCATAAGAATGTAATAAATGACCATAGTGGATCACACCAGGCATCCTTCTGGCTCAGTACCCAGTGTTCAGCAGTCAGTGGTAGTAGAAGTCTAGATAAGAGTCAAAGGACATCTCCAGAAAGCAATCATACTCCTCCAGGAAACAATCCCAGCATCAGGGAATCTGTGGCTCAGGTAATTCCTGAGTCACAGACATGGTATCTTTGTAAATTATAGCCCCTAATGTTTTTCCATTAGTTAGCCCAGTGACTTTTCAAACCTATGTAACTTTTTCCTCTCTATGTAATCCTCTGACAAAAAATACCACAGTTTAGACATAAGTGAAAATGTTTTCCTTTTGTTTGTTCTGAGCTTGTCCTGTGGTCATTTCATCATGGACATGACAGTCCTACTTCTTAACTAATGAAAAGTATGAAGTGTTTCCTCTTCACCTTCTTCACTCCATGCATGTTTTACACGTACCTGTATCCTATCTTGCCTGAGGTGTCTTTTCTCCAGGATGGAGAATTTTGTCTGTTTACTTGATCCTCATGAAGAAGTCATGGTATACCTTCAACCACCTTTGCTGTTCTTTTTAGCACCTTTCCACATCTGCAGTGTTGTTTTTACACAGATAGACAAGAAGGACACAATATTTGAGGTATGAATACACTGAATTTAATGCATGACATTACCTTGTTTTCTGTGTAGTTTGTTTCTAATATTGTTTCTGTTAGTTTGACAGCACTGACCATTGGATTTGCCATCTTAGACAAATTTTAGCTTCAAAACCCTTTCCTAAGTGGTAACAACTAGTTCTATAAGAGCCTCTGCCAATAGTGTATAAAGTTAGAAATGTGTTCCCCCAAGTACATCACATAATTTTGCTGACAGTGAATTTCATCTGCCATTTTTTAACTGCTCAGTCAATGTCATGAGACTCTTCAGTTATACTACCTTCAATAACCAGCAAATTTTGTTACTTTCCCCTCTACAGTTTTTAGAGGCTATTTCTGAACATTCAGAGCATCCAGTGATACCTCTGGGATTTTGCTAATGGCAAAAATGGATGTAGATAGATTGGAGCATTGGACAATGATTAATGAGAAGAAATTTAACAAGTCAGAATGGAGGATTCTGCACCTGGGACGGAGTAATGCCAGGCACAAGTATAAACTGGGAG
>JANXJC010000005.1:28060772-28082858 GCA_027564655.1 Leptodon cayanensis
TTTGGGCCTGTCTAGTTTGGCAAAAAGGAGGCTGAGGGGCGACCTCTTTGCTCTCTACAGCTTCCTGAGGAGGGGACGTGGAGAGGGGGGTGCTGAGCTCTTCTCCCTGGGGTCCAGTGACAGGACACATGGGAACAGTTCAAAGCTGCGCCAGGGGAGGTTTAGACTGGACATGAGGAAGCATTTCTTCACCGAGAGGGTGGTCAAACACTGGAACAGGCTTCCTAGAGAGGTGGTTGATGCCGCAAGTCTGTCAGTGTTTAAGAAGCATTTAGACAGTGCTTTTAATAACATGCTTTAACTTGGTCTGCCCTGAATTGGTCAAGCAGTTGGACTAGATGATCGTTATAGGTCCCTTCCAACTGAAATAGTCTATTCTATTCTATTCTATTCTATTCTATTCTATTCTATTCTATTCTATTCTACTCTGTTTTAATTTCATTGAGAAAACTGACCATTTATCCCTACTTTTAGTTTCCTATTTTTCAGCCTAATATCAATCCTCATGAAGAGCTCTCTTATTCTGCACTATCATCCTCTTTAGCCATCTTTGCTGAGGGAAATTTCTAAAAGCCTATCGGAATCCCAGTGAACTGTGCAATCTGCCTGCACTTTTTCTACATACTCAGTGACTGCCTCAAAGAAATCTAGGAGATTTGTAAGGCAGGCTTTTTTCAGCAAAAATCTCATCAGCTCTATCTCCTTACGTTGCTACAGGTATTGTGTGTGTCTAACAGTCTCCCTTTTATAAGTCTAACATTTTGTCTGGCATGAACATCGGATCCACACATGAAGTCAGCTTAAGAAAGAGCTAACACTAATCTTTCCCTCAGATGAAGCTGGCAGCAAATCATAGGGCTTCCTCCTCAGCTTCAGAAGGAGGCAAGATAGGGTGGCAATATGCACAGCCATCTCCACTTCTGTAGTCATCAGCTGGAGGCTTACTGATGCTTCCCTTCCTCTATTCTTTTTACACTTGTGCTTTAGGCTGGCCACTCCTGCACAAGGTCAGCATGACACACAGCCTTAACGGCGGTGTCCGCAGAGGTATTTAGTTGTCCCATTCACACACTGTTAGGCTGACACCCAATGCATTTGAACACACTGCTGATATGGAGTGGAGGTAGGAAGCCCTCAGTGAAATCTAGGGCTGATGGTCAGACCCTATGGTCACAAAAGACTCAGGCATTACAGACCTTTATAACCACTATTTGCTCTCCTGTCTCAGCACCTCCTGCCTTCATAACAAGAAACCCTAACTGTCATCAGGGTATTGGATTTTCCTGAAAACCTTCAAATGAAATAGCTTTCTTTGAATTTAGGTTATTTCTCAAACATTACTTCCTATTGCTGTCAAGTGTTAAAAGAAGACTGAAAACAGCATAGATGGGCAGCAATGGAGCTTTGGGCAGGAGATTTTCTTCAAAAACTTGTTTCTGTGTGAATGGTAATCAAGAAAAAAAAAAGTTTGTGCCTGAAATCCTGCTACTGCCTTACCTTTGAGACCTGCATTTTCAAAAAGTTGATGGCAGGGGACTGTACATTTTCTTTTGCTGCTACTCCAGCCTGATCCCTCTGCAGTAGTGACCTCTACACTTATTTTGCCTTTCAACGTCTTAAAATTTAGTTTTCTGTGCAGTCATTCACACTGAACCCTGAAAAGAAGATACATATATATTTATAACAATAAAAGAGAAAGAATTTCTTGACTGTTATGGGCTTCTGATATTTTATTAGCCAAGTCTACATTCACCCTCACCCTTACGGGTCTCCCTGTGGTAGCTCTGAGCTCTGCTGATCTCCTAGACAAATGATGGAAACATCTGACTTAGAGCCTTTTAGAATCAAAGAAGATTGAGAGGGAAAAGACCTGCTAGGTCATTTTGTCCATCCCCTGCCAATACAGGATCATGACCTACTGTACAATAACTTCACTAATGTTTTGCCAAGTCTCAATTTAAACGAATCAAATGATGGGGATTATATCACTTTCTTTGGGACAATATATCCCTGTTGCTTCATATTCTCTATGAAGAATTGTTATGATATTCTACATAATATTATTAATATCACCATAATTACAAGGATAACTTATTTTCTTCTTGTAATAATTGTTTCTTGGTGTTCATATTTTTCATATATATCATGTTAAAAGCACTGTATTTGTCACGCAATTCTTCCCAGCTTTCTTCATAACTCAGCTCCTAAGTCTCCTATCAATGTTTGGTGTTTGCCTTCATTTAATTTCCTTCCACTTAATTCATCTTTCTGGTATAGGCTGCTCAAAAAGTTATGTATTGCTCATTAGATTATTCTAGATGTGGTTCTCAGGTGTTAATGTTCTACAGCAAGGCTTTTCCCTGAGTCATAACGTGATGCGTCTGGATATGTAATTCCAAATCTCCCGGGTGTCCCCGTTTATAGCTCAATGCAGCTCTCTGACCAGTTCTCATTCTTGTCTTTTATGGCACCAATATACCTTTTACACGCTGCTGAAATTCTATTTTAGTGAATCATCCTTCCAATTCTCAAGTAAGCCCACTTGTTCATTATCGTCATCATTTAATATTCTAACTCATCCTACTTATTTCCCTATGCCCTTTTGTAAAATATAAAACTTTTTTTTGCAGAATTTCTGTATCTTATGTTTTAGTCAAACTGGAAATAATAATAAAAAGAAAAAAGCCAGACTGAGTTACATAAACCGTATTGAATTTTTAAAAATCAATTTAATCTTTTCTGGAACTGCAAAGACTAAACTGCTATCAACATAAATATACATTTATTGCGTGGCATTGCTATAGATCAGAGTTAAGTTTCTTTGGATAAACTCACTGGATATTTCCAAACCAGTATATATTTACCTTTCATTACAACATAACATTCATGCAAAATTCCCATGAGGTTTTTTTACTCTTAAATAACTCATACATACTTTTAATTTTAACACACCTTTCAATTTTTTTTTTCCATTGGAATTCTTTGACTTGTTGGTCTGACTAGAAAATTTTTAAAGCTTCAAACTATCAACAAAAATAAAAATATGAAAAAGATATTACATGATTATTTTTTAAGTGCTACTTCTTGATCAGTTCTGAAGAAAGAAGCATAGGAAGACACAAACTGTATTTTAAATGACCACAGAAATTAAGTAGAATTAACTTTGCTTAGCTGTTTGTAAGCTATTGTGCAAATCACATAAGTTAAGTTGGATTTCACTTTCCAAATATAAATTTAACTTACTTTTTACTTTTTTAATTGCAAAATTGCTCCCGTAAATGAAATTTATAAATGGAAATATACTTGAAGTTTCTATATGTGTTTTATACATAACATTTGTATATGTGACTCTCCTCCTCCTCCCCCACTAGTATAACTAAGGGATCATAAGCATGCATTCCTTAATAAACACGAATTCCTTCACTGTCAAAAATTGCTCCAGGCAAAAAGTTGGCAAGCAAAGAGTTAACAAAAAGGTCAATGAAATGTGAAGAAATCTGGTCCTCAATGTGTACAAAAATAATATTTGTGGTTTTAGATGTCTTTTATGTTTCTATTGCTCAAAAATAGATTTTTTTTTGATTGAACATTTTCAGCCTTCCATTGACTGAAATAGATGACTGCCTTAGGGCATTTTTGAAGGGGAAAACTAAAAGAAAAATGACTAAATTCCTTTGTTCAGAACTGCTGCTCTGCATATCCAGTAAATTTTTTAATACAAAGACATACCAGTCAATGGGGAGTTTTTCTTGCAAAAGGACTGCAAGATCAGCTTCTTAGTATGCAAGTGTGACCACCAAACAGGCATGATAAGACTGCAGCGACCAGGAAGGGGCACTTACAGCCATCTTCTCAGTTTTCGTATTTCAGAACACTGCAGCTGTTAACATTGGAGTAGTTCGACCAAAACAGGAGAGGCGGCCAGCGAGGGAAGGAAGAGCAACCACTCACACTGCAAACTAGCTAGAAACACCGCTAGCTAGTCCCATGGTTGAGGCAGCCTGGCGCTCAGGCACAAGAACGAGGTGACCTTCCTGGAACATGGGGAGACTTCGTGTTTTGCTGAGCTTTAGTGTGGAGCTGACTATGCACATACCTGCAAAGCAGGTAATTAATCCAGGCACAATGGATCAAAGGCTGTATACAAGAGGAATAACCATATACTCGTTGTGGCTAAGGAGCAACATTAGCAGTTAGGAGACAGAGCACATTTCTGTTCTTACTTTATTTTTGAATCAGCACGGATGAGTTAGCTAAACTGTTCCTCAGCTTTCCCTCTTGCTTGTCTCTATTAGAAGAGGCTGCTGTGAGAAGCAGTGCTGTAGTTTTTGTGATGCATTTACATCAGAGCCTCAGCTGAAGATGCTCTGAAAGAGCAAAGCCAGATCCTTGTCCTGACGTTTATTCTGGACACTCAAGCAGTGCTCTATGCAGAATTGCAGGGGTCAACATTACTAGAATAAGTTTTAGAAGTGATGTTTGTTTTGTGAGCAAAAAGGAGAGGGGATGTTGAGTGTTAAAACTTACATTTTTATTCAATTACAGTTATCCCCTCTTTAGTGCATATTAGCCAGTAAGAAATATATTGAAAAAACCTTGATCAAAGGGAAGAATCTACAAGGCTTTCTTCTCCACTGCTGCTGCTGGCACTACCAAAAATGTTCTGTGTAATGTTTTAAAATTTTTGTTATATTCTCGGATATGTATTGACATCTTACCTCATAACAGCTATTTAATGGCTATTATAATTTAACAGGTTCATAAAATGCGTATTTAAAAAGACCCTTAGCAGGCATTTGCTTAACAGAGGAAGGAATTTGAAGTGCCAGAAACATAAAACACATTTTAAAAGGTCCTGTTGATATACATTGAAACATTGGCTAAATTAATAAATCCCAGTTTATTAGGCTAGACTAGGCTAGACTAGACTAGACTAGAACAGAACTGAACAGTTCAGTTGGAAGGGACCTGCAATGATCCTCTAGTCCAACTGCCTGACCACGTCAGGGCTGAAGGTGGTTGGTTTATTTTTTTTGGCATTGAATCTGAAGAGGGACATGAATGGCATCATGAACGGTTTCTACAGGCAGATCCACAGCAAAATGCAGACTAAGGAAAAAGCAAAGTCAAGCCTGACCAACCTGTTAGGCTTCTACAGTGAGATGATGAGCTCGGTAGGTAAGGGGAGAGCAATGGATATTATTTAGCTTGACTTTAGTAAGGCCTTTGAAGCTGTCTCCTATAGCATCATCATAGACAAAATGACTAATTATTGACTAGACAGTGGGTGGTGAAGTAAATTGAAAATTGGCTGAAGTGCTGAGCTCAAAGTGTGTTCAACATCACAAAGACTATCTGGAGACCGGTAACTAGTGATGTCCCTCAGGGGTCAATGTTGGGTCCAATATTGCTTAAAATCTACATTCATAACCTAAACGAGGGGGCAGAGTGTAAGTTTGCAGACAACAGACGATCATGAGGACTGGTGCTATACCAGATGTTTGTGCTGCTCTTCAGAGAGACAATGTGGAGAAATGGGGTAACAGGAATCTCAAGAAATTCGGCAAATGGAAAAGCCAAGTCCTGCACCTGGGGAGGAATAACTGCATGCACTAGTGCAGGCTGGGGCTGGCCGTCTGGGAGGCGGCTTTGCAGAGAAGGCCCTGGGGGTCCTGGTGGACCATGAGCCAGCAACGCACCCTTTCAACAGGGAAGCCCAAGAGCCTCTCCTTGGGTGCATCAGGAACAGCACTGCATCACCTGCAAGTTAAAGGTGTGATCCTGCCCCTCTCCTCAGCGCCAGGGAGGCTACACTGCAGCTGGGGTGCTGGGTCCAGTCCTGGGCTGCCTGGTCTGAGGGACGTGGGTGTACTGGAGTGAGTCCAGCAAAGCGTCACAAAGATGCTGAAGGGCTTGGAGCATGTGAGTTACGTGGAGAGGGTGAGAGAGCTAGTATTGTTCAGCCTGGAGAAGAGAAGGCTCGGGAGGATCTTCTTCATGTGTATAAATACCTGATGGGGGGGAGTAAAAATTGTGGAGCCAGACTCTTCTGAGCGGTGCCTAATGATGGACTGAGAGGCAATAGGCACAAACTGAAAGGCGGGAAATTTCAGTTCCCCCATAAGAAAAAACTTTCTACTGTGAAGGTGGTCAAACACTGGAATAGGTTGCTTGGGGAGGCTGTGGAGTCTCCGTCCTTGGAGATATTTAAAACACAACATGGCCCTGAGCAATGTTCTGTGGCTGACCCTGCTTTGAGCAGGGCAGTTGGACCAGCTGATCCCCAGAGGTCCTTTCCAACCTCACCCATGGTGGGATTCTGTGGTTTAGACAGTTCATTGTAATACACTCTGCTGTCATTAGAGATTTTGGAAAACGTCTTTATTCTTATTTTTTTTCCCCGGAGAGAATCACCTCATCAATAAAACAAATGTGGCTCACACCATGGTGTACCACTTCCCTCATTTTGGTTTCTGTTTATCTGATAGTGCTTTCTGCCAGGGCCTGGGCCAAGCAACTGGAGATCTAATGTCTCATGCTGTCCATATTACAAAAAATGCTCACACTGCAGTGAATTAGTAATGGTGTTCAAGCCTCATTGTGTTTCCTGGGGGCAAAGGCAGTATACACCAGTATAAGCGTGCTTTTATTTTAAAGGGTTGGAGGCTGATCCTACAAACCCTTTCTAGCGTGAGTAATTCTGATATAAAGTTTTCTCCCCCAGAGCTATTCACTTTTGAAAGGGTTACTCTTCACAGGAGCCAATCCTTGTGTTGTGTGTGGCAGTTTAGAAACTGGACTGTGAAAATATTTCTTCTTCTGAACATAGGACGCTAATGTGGATGGTTGTTAGCAACGCAATTCCTCCAGCAAACAGGAATGGTTACTGCATACGGAATCAGTTTTACCTTCATTACTTTTCAAGAGGTTGCTTAAATATATATTGTATCTGCTATAGAGCAAGTAGGAAACAGAATGTGGAAAAATGAAGGCTTCTCATATCAATTGTGGTCCTTTTTTTATAACTGGCAGTTGTTCCTATTTTCAAGTGTTTGTTTCTACTTTAATGAGGATACCAACTTTCATCCAGTGAGATGTGTGGGTCACTTTGTTAGCGCACTTGCACACACCAAGGCAATACGCCAGCTGGAAATTTTGACTTTTAGTTGAATTATTTTTCCTCAGCAAATGGCTTTCCTTTTGACATATTTTAATGTACTTGCACACTGAGAGGAAGAGTGGGTGAACAGAAAACAGACTGTTTTATTAACCCAGCAGTCACCTTTGAGATTCATACATGTCCACTTTTTTCTTGCCTTTGTACCTAATCCCAAGAGACTGGTACCTGGCTTCCCTTGGAATAACAAAGTCAGTCACAAACCTCCAAACATGATTGTTAACTGAATGCCAACTGTTTCTTCTCATCCTTCCCGCCCCCCCCCCCCCCAGTACTATGTTAGGGATTGTGTCTTTATGGGTGCCCTATAACCATAACATTAATTTGGTTTTGTATTTAAGGATTTTTATTTTATTTTCAATAGTAGAGGTACATTGTGCAAGAAATTAAATTGCTGCTTCTATTTTGTGTGTGTGTTTTATAGTGATTTTTTCAGCTCTGCTAATAGTGGAAAGGGAAGAAATAAAGCAATGCTGCAGGCACTGACCGGACTACAGTTTCAGCTCAGAGGAAAGCTACAGGATCAAGAGTGGACAGACAAGCACCCTCGAGAAGAAGCCCGTGCACATTATTCACAGTGTCATATGCCAGTGTCACAGTATCCTGGGTTCAATGGATTTTTTCCAGTGGGAACACACTTTTCATCAGACAAAGCTCCAGCGATCTCAGAGGTACCTATATTACCAACAGATATTTACAAAGCAGATTTCTGAATGCTGTGTTACCGGCAGAAAGTTATTCTTAATTGTAACATAATTAGCTCATTTTGAAGTGCACCTAAATGAAATCCAGGAGGGAGGTGAGGGGTGAAGCTTTTGGAATTAACTTGTTCTAAAAAATACGTAGGGCTCAAGCAAGCAAATGCTGGGGCATTAACGAGCTAGGTCTTATCCCCACGCTACCTCAAAACACGCTCCTTGAATCATTAATCTTAGGATCAACTCTCTAATGATCTAGGGCTGACAACTTACACTCCATCTTCCCTTTGGATAGTGGAATGTCTCTGGAGCTTTCTTTCCACACCATGCTGTATTTCCAGGCAAGAGTCAGGCTGCGGTCCAGCCAGCGGGGAGCGGGAAGAGAGCCCAACAGCCCCACGTTTACTCCCTCACCCCGTGGCAGAGCAGGCAGCTTCTCGTGACACGGGGAGAGAGGATGCTGCCTCCTGGTAAATCTGTGTCTGGCAGGTGTGGTTTTGGCAGCAGCCATTAGGGAATATATTTTCTCCGTGCGCTGCGGTTGACAGCCTGGGGTGGTCCTGGACTGTGGTCTGCTCTCCCAGCTCCAAGGACGAGCGGTGGGGATGTGGTTTGGTATGGTGGCCACGGGGCCGGGGGTAATACTGCACAGGCTGCCAACTCCTCGGCCGCAGCAGGGCAGGCGCAGGGGTGCAGAGCTGCCGCACGTCAGCCGTGCCATCCCTCGCGAGCTGTGCGTTACAGAACAGATGCTTAAAAACCATTGCTGAACACATCGGATGACGCCACCATATTTCTCTCTGTTCGAATGGGAAGTAACTGTGGTATTTCAGATACCACATGGTGGCAGCTGTTGATAAAGGCTGATACTAGTTTGTTTTTCATTTTTAAAACTGAGGAATGATTAATTGCAGTGAGGGGAGCAGCCAGGTAGCCATTTCAGAGATGTTACATCAGGAATGTTCTGATAGCTTGGTATCTGATGCACTGACCCTTTCTTTCTCATTTAACGGTGGGAAGGAAAACAAAAAGATAAGTAGAGATTCAGCTACCATCCAAACTCTGAATCCAACAATGAATATTTTAAACCTTTCTTTGACTGCTAATAAACTTTCCCTCCAGTTCTTGCCACTTTCTTTCTCTTCTGGGCTCCCTCTGCTCCCCTGTTCCTCCAGTATTCCTCACTGTAGCCTGGGGAAAAGAAGTTTAAGAAAAATAATAAAGTTTTTATTTATTCCTCACAGCTTTTCTGCCCCTGTGGGCATTTGTCTGCCTGTCTGGCTAATGTGCTGTAATGAATCTGCTCTCTGCCATACACACACGTTTCGTCCTATCAATCAGTGAGAGGAAATGCTGAGTATGGTGAGCGCTAACAAGCACTCAGAGGGGTCAGTACACCAGTGCACTACACTGGCATGTTACTTTCCCTACAGGCTGCTTTAATTGGAGGGAACACAAATGAGGTGGCATGTGGCTGGCACCATGTCTTCTTGCCTATCTCCCTGCTTTGGCAAACTGACCCTCTCTGCTTCAACTTTCAGGGCAGCGCTAACCCTCCTCTGGCTCCTGCTGGAAGGCAAGTCCCTCTCAACCCCTTTGGAGATTCTGGGTTAACTGGGGCAGGTGGAGCTGCTGGAGGAGCTTGCTTGCAGAGGCTAGCGGGTGATCAAAGGGTGCTGAAGAGCCGGTGGGGATAGCACTGCTTTGCAGGTTGGAAATCACAAGGAAACGAGAAATGGGAAAAGGTGGAGAAAAAGTAAGCAGGGGTCTGTGGAAAAGTAAAGCAAGGTGGGGATAGGAGATGGAAACGGTGAAAGAAATAGGAGATAGGGACACTGGAAGGACTGGGGAAAAAAAGCAAATAAGAGGAGAGAAAAAAAAAAGAAGTAATGACAAAAAAGATGTGGAAAGTCATATATAACTGGCGAGAAATACTAGAAGTAGGAAAAAAATTGAGAAAACTAAAAATATTCCTGTGCAGAAGTCAGGGTAGACAGGAAGCAACATCTCCAAAAGATCTCAAAGAAGATCGGGTCACCAGAGGAATTTTTCAAAGACAGATTTCAGGTTTTAGACAAGAAATCATGCCCAATCCATAATTAAGTAGCAGTGCTTTAAGTTATATTCCTATAGACAGGTTGACTTCTAGACATGATTTCTTCTCACCCATTTGTGGGCTGCCAGCATGCCATTAAGGACTGACTGTCATTGCTCTGTAGCACAACTTATGATTGAGTACATTTTCCAGTGGAGGCTTCACAGCAAAGCTAATCTGTCCTTTGTTGGCTGTCTGGAAGGTGAAAAGGCACCTGATTTCAGGCACCTACAAGGTAGGTGTTTGCTAAATTCCCATTGCTCCCAGTGAGGCCAGAATGATGCTTGCCTGCGTATACTGAGAAAAGCTCTGCATAAGGGTCTGTCTGTTAACCAGTTTGAAATCCCTACCTTACTACAATCTTCTGTGCGAGTGGCTAGGGAGACTAATACTATGGCAGTGACCTGGGACACTGAGGAAGCTTGGAGGTAAGCTTCTCACAAACATATCTATAAATGGTTACATTTCTTTTGGAAATAGTTGTTTTAAAGCTGCTGGGGTTAATTTTAATACTTACTCTTTTAGAACCTTTCTGCAGGCAAATTTTATGTTTAAAAACAGAACAGGTCCAGACCAGACATTGCTAGGAGGGAAGTCATGGCTTTTATAAAGTATTCCGAAAGTCACGAATATCTGTTATACTTAAAAGTCCTGTGCTGCCTGCCTTGTATTTCCCATGTAGGGAGTCTCATTTACCCAGTGTGTCTGCTACACTGACATCTTTCCAGTTCTTTTTCTGACGTCTTCTGTTGGTTGCAATGACTCCCACATTTCCCACTTTGGGGGATAGGCACATAATTTGATAGATTTTTGACAGAATAGGAGACATTATGAAAGGGAGAACAGAATGGCAGCATCTTACTACACCCACAAAAATACTTCATCTGAAAGCATGAAGATGCACTATATATCCAAGATCCTTTTCAGATCCAGGTATAGATCTCACCTACCTCTGTAGGCTCTGTAATACCATCTCAGGGCTTTGCTCCAGGCCACAGCTCCTATGTTAATGACATACTAGCAGCACTTAGGAACATGAGAATCCTTAAGCTAGAATAGATCAGCTGTCCATATAGCTCAATAATCTGTTTCAGAATGCCTTCCTTGGGATCGCCTCTATCTCTGAAACAAGTATCTAAACCTGAACTAGATGCTTAGCGACTTTTTGTAGGCAGTGGGGCAAGCAAGTGCTTTTAAGATCCAATTTATCTGGCTTATCTTAGGCATTTACTTTCAAGTAAGATGGATTGCACTCTCAAAGTGCCTTTTTTATCCCTGTTGACTGAAAAAAAGTCTAGATAATTAGCCGGGACGTAGGCATCTTCATTTTCTCATACACACGAAGTCAAATGAATTCCACCTCTATGTCTTTTGCTTCAGAGAAAGGAGAGAAGTCTCAAAACTTCTTGATTCCACTTTAAAATTAGCTTATGAACTGATGCTTGAGGGTTAAAATTTAATTTTATGTCACATTACCACAAGTAAAGTAATTGAGTTTATTATGCTTTTTCAGTCTTCCTGAACTGTTTGCTGAAGCAGTTTCTAGCAGCACAGCTGTCTGTGTGTTTGCTGAATTCACATAGACTGTTTCATGGCAGTCATTTGAAATATGTTACTTTTTAGTTCTGTGGACTATACTATTATTTTTTAATGTAATACTTACATTTATTGATATTAATAAAATCCTTACATTTGGTATTGATACATATATAATGAGAAAGAGTATATAAAGAAAAGGAAAGGTGGAAATGAGGTGAAGGGGTTCAGAAATAAGAGGGAAAAGGGAAATGGGAAGGAGAGCAAAATACTTTTTGGAAGATCTGGAAAGAGGAGGAGCAGAATGGAGACCAAAAGATACGGGTAAGTGGGAAATAAATAGAGAGATCTGTGTAGGATCCTCAGGCTCACTCATTATTTTGTGGACTTTTATAATATCTCTTCTTTTCTTCTCCTTTTCAAACTTCACAGACTTCATCTTTTTAACCTTACGGTGTATAAAGTCCACAGTCTCCATTCTTCCTCCCATATACCTCATCATTTTTTGTTATTTTTTTAGACCTTTTTATTTTTGCTATGTCTATTCTTGCACACACCTCTTCACATCTGAGCACAGCTGTTGACCTACTTCTGTTCGATAATTCCCGTAGCATGGAAATCACTGATGTCGCTCCTACTGAGAGAGTAAGTTCAGCAGGTCCATCACCTTCATCACTTGAAGAAAGCATTAATGCTGGATCAAAATTTGATTTTTGACTCAAAATTAGAATCACAGGTAACACTCCTCTAAGGACTTGAAGCTGTCTACCCTTAGGATGGTTCACTCTAAAGTGTATTGTGATTCTTTGTATGAAGGAAGCCAAGAAATGTGGAAGACAGGTCTAAGAAGAAAAAGAGTCATGCTTTAATCACAGGATCTCTTGACTTCTTCCCATGTATTCTCAGCTCAGAATCCTGAGCGGCAGTGAGCTGTCTGTCTACACTTGTACATTTAAGTATGTCCAGGTCATGTCCAGGCAGTCATCCTCTCGGCAACTGTTAGAAGAGTTCTTGGCACAGTTTTGGCCTATGCCAACTAGTGCTCTCCCTCAGTGAGGTCTGGAAGTTACAAGGTCCTGGGACAGTTCATAATTGTCATTTTGCAAATAGTTGTGTTCTTGTAGTTTGTAGAGATTTACTGACAGTGATATGGGCTCTTCCATGAATTCTGGGCTCAGTGCCCACTGCAATTCCCAAGCATATCAATTTTATGAATAAAACTAAAGCTTGAGAGGGTCCTGTAAAACTTCTCTTTTGGCAGCAATGTGCTCTTCAGTGTATATTTCAAAATGGGTGGTGCAAATAGGGGCAGAACCCATTTGCAAGATAGGTAAACAATTTTTTTTTTTTTTTTTTTACATGGGGAATATTAACAGGTCCCAGCTGGAATTAACAAAGGTTTTGTAATTGTAAAGTAGAGAACAATAGTGAAAACACTGCTGGCCTGACCTTGAGGGTGTGCAGGCTTTTCCAGTGGTAACGAAAGGAGGCTCAGTTTCTTGTCACCTGCAGCAGAGAAAATGAATCAGCTCCACAGACATGCAAAGCAGAACAGCATTTTTTTGGAGCTTCTGGCCCAGGATTAAAAGAGTAACAGGACTCCCAGTTTCCTATTGACTTCAGCAGAAAGGTAGGAAGCATGATGGGAGTTAGGAGTCTGATATAAGTCTATACTTGACTTGACAGTCATACTATTCCTGAACTGACAAATGGCAGCCAAGCAAGAAGTAGTCAGACTGAAGGGTCACTAGGGAAAAAGGAGCTTTGAAACATAGTGCTAGTCTCTATGACAAGGGCTACAGTAATTGAATTTTGAAGAGACCTGACTGTTGAGATATTAAGTATTATACACTACATTAGTAATTACATAACAGATGATATTAATGATTCTTACGTAAGTGTTTGTTAAACCTGTAATTCAGATTTAATGAATAACCAATGGCCTTTGTTATAAGAAGAAACCCACACTTCATTTGTGAGATTAATCTTATTTAAAGCAAAAATTCTCTCTCTGAATAGCTGGTGGTATTCAACCTAAATTAGCATCTGCTGAAGTGAGCAGTTGAGCTTCATCTGACATTTATTAGGACAAATGCATAAAGGCTGTGCTGTGGCAATACCATTTAATTGTCAGGGCAATTAGTTGCCACTTTGGATATCAGAATTGTCACTGAGTTTAAAAAAAAATGATTAAGGGAAGAAGGTGTTGGTTGTTATGAAGACCCAGCAGAAATGGTTTCCTTTTTAACTGGAAGTGGTGTCTGAATTTTATATTGCTCATAAAAGTGAGAATCTGATGGCATAGACTGGACCCAGGCATAACAGGGAAAAAGTAATCATTTTAACAGTGGTTGGTCTACTTCTTGTGACTTCAAACCAGCTCTGACTTTTATAAAAAATATGTAAATCACTGGATGCTAGGGGCAAAGTCCCTGTAGTGTTTATGGTTCTCTTACCTCCCTAGAAAAACCAGGATTATTTGTTTTCTTTTCAACTGTATTAATATATTAAAAAGAAAAACCCCTTGTGTCCTCATGCATTATTCTGTGAGCTTTAGTTCATTTGCTCTGCAGTTTGTATAGATCTCCTTAAGCAAATCAGATGTGCAAGTTGTCCAACAGTTTGACTCTTATCTCTTACTATAAGAGCTTTCTTATTTTGAAAAATATTCATGTGGTTATATTCTTCCAATATGCAAGTAAACTGGCCACTGTGTGAAAGACTCCTCTTCAACTGCCCTCGTTTATTGGTCTTTTTGTTCTCAAATGTTTTCTAAAGATCTTTGCAATCAGTGTTGCTTATCTGTCATGTAAAGTTAACATAGCAGAGCCAGAAAAAATGAGGCAGAGTTCGGAGTCCATTTAGCTCAAGACTCTGATCACAAGCGCGGTGTCTGGAAGCCTATACTCGGGCAGCTGGTACAACGGCTGGCCTTTGGATTAATATAGGAATGCAGAGTAACAAGTCCCTTAATCTTCATAAAGAATGACAACCATCTCTAAATGGCTGGAGTCTCAGTGTTGTGTGTTCATCCCGTCCTTCTCCCCTCCTCACCAAAGTGGCATTTATTGGTTCCACATCTGTCCAGATCAACTTCTACAGCCTGTCTCTTCCACATGTTGGTCACTTCTGTAGCTGGACAGAGAGGAGAAGGTGATTAGGTGATTCTCTGCTTTATAAAAAGGGAATTTAAAATCAAACTCTAGAAGACAGCGAGATTTTTATTTGGATATGCCAGAGACCTCTGGCCTATGCTGTGATCCAGCTGTGTAGAGGGAGAATTTTGCTATATCTCAGCTGCCATTTACTAGCCCTTGCAATGGAGGTAATGCATCTCGTACATTCATTCAAAACTGTTTCCAACCATCACCAAATGTTCATTGTGTTTTTACCATGAGGCAGATGATCCTGTCTAATTAAGTGGCTGGTCTACTTTCCCTGCAGTGCCAGACAGGGTTAGGTTCATTTAAAGCTATATTATAATTGAATTAGCTTCTATACATTATTTTCTGAGCAAAGATCTAGGACCTGTGGAGGCCAGCACTTCAAAGCTTGGGAAAGTAATACTTTTTCAGAGGCAGGACATTAAAAATATTTGCTACAAAAACCAGACTGAATCCTCGCAATTTATAGATCAATTGATTTCAGGTTAACTTCTTTGGATGGAGTGAGAGGCAAAGGGATTGAAATGAATGGAAGCTCCAGATATCCTCTACAGGTAGTTGAAATCAAACTTCAATATGATTGAAATAGTGTCAAGATGTCATGATTTGTCTGTGATTACCTGCAGACCAGCAAAACAACAGAGCCTGAAGCCAATCTGATTCAAGAGATAGCACACTTTTTCCTTATTTTGAAGGTTTGGAGCTGAACAGACCTTTTTTGTGGTACTCTGGAGTGCTGCAATTGGTTGCCCATATGAGCCGAGGTATAGCTCTGTATTTCCGTCATGGTGTTTCTGCTCCTTTTGTTGCCAACCCTGTTTCTTCTAAACCCTTGTTGGTCTCTGGTATGTTGTGATCTTGTCTACACCATCTTTCCTCATACTGATTGTTGTTATACCTACTCCCATGAAATTTTTTTATTAGTGAACTTAAATACAAAGCAGTCTTTCACAACCCTCCTGGGTAATCAGCTTTACCTAAGAAAGGACTACTCTTTCCTTTTGTGGAATTGTTATCTGTCATAATATTGGGGCCAGATTTTGGAAATACGCAACCACTGATGCTCATTTCCAAATCTCTGTAGCATCTTCTTGTACTATTTTGGAAAAGGGCGTTTAGTCATTCTCTGGTATTTCTTGAACTGCGTTTTTCCAGAAGTGAAGCACATGGTTATTGTCAGAAACCTGTGGCCAATCTTGGGCTTGATTCCCCACTAGTTGGAAGGAAATAAGAAAAGCTAAGTGTGTCACTTCCATCTGTCCTGACCCACAGCTAGTTCTGGATCTCTTTAGCTATACTTCAAATGTCCCGCTGTATGAGTTTTTGATGAGTAAAACATGATGTAAATCTTTCATATTTGCCTCTGAGAAAAGGGTACAAATAGCTCTTTATAACGAGGTCAAGCAATTTTTGACTTGAAAGGGAATTTTAGGACATTCCAATTTTATCTCAAAAGTCGAATGTACTCCCTAAAATGGAAAGCATCTTCAGTTTGGAGCATTGTATCATACACTGTAGAGGCAGATACTCAAAGTGCAGTAAAAATGAAGTGATTCATTGCCCATCAAATGCAAGTACAAAATAAACCACAAACAACTCAGCATGGGTAAAGTAACACAAGAATTCTCTTCCATAAATTCAGTTGCCTGCTGTTCAAATCTGTAGTATAGAAACATAGCTTTGGTCCCCATGACACTTTTCACCTATAAAAGGGCATATTTATCCTTTCTCAGGAGACAGCTATTTGAATGCAATAATTTGCATCTGTGGGGTTGCTTAAATTTCACAAAGCTGAGAACCATACAAATTTGGTAATGGAGAAAAGTGTAACAGACAGAAGGGGCTTTGGTGCTCTTCAAAGGAGAATACCTGTTGTGAATGACAGCAACTTTTTCTAGTGTCCCTAAACCTAAAGGAAGAAAAAATGCTGTTATTCTCCAGCCATGACAGTTTTCAAAGCAATGCAACCTGCAGAGGTTGTCAAGAAAGCAAAAAACCCACAATAACCCCCACACCTCTAGCATTCCACATTCCACTTATTTCACCCAGGGCTGCATATTTATTTTGAGATTAATTTGGTACATGTAGTGTACATTTGCCAAGTTTTTTTTTCCTGTTTAAATCTTCAGTTCCAAAGCTATGTTTTAATCCTATTACTGCTAATTGAGTGAAGTCTGCAGTCTTTCTGAGTTAGGTGAAGTTCAAGTTGTAATTGGTATCAAAGAAAGGCACAATGCAAGAACTGAATATTAATATTTAACTCTTGCCATTTTATTATTTCCACTTGAAAATCACAGCAGTGGTTAAAAGACCTTTTTATGAGTTCATGAGGGTAGTGAATTGGAGACTGTGGGATGAGATTTTTCATTCATGCAGCAAGATTAACAGAAATTGCTTTGTAAGAAGTGTAAATGAAATATTATACTGGTGCCCAGTAGTACTGGTTATAGCTACAGGTCTCTCAGTATTCCCATTATGAAATTTTGCCTGTAGGTTAAGTAGCTGCACTGTAAAATTTTGCTCAAGGCTAATACAGCATGCAAGATTCTAACCCAGGAGCTATTTTGTTTCAAATCTTCCATTTAGCCTTTTGCAGATAACTGGAAAGTGTGCCAGTTTTGGATTATGTTTTGGATTTGAGTACTTTTTAAATGACTGTGATTTTAAAGCAGAACATCTCATAAGATATGCACACAATGGTGGATTAATTGCTTATGACTGAAAATAAGGACAAAGACCACCCAGGACAAAGACCACCCCTTTGATTTCAGATCCCTAAACAAGTACATTTTTTGCCTAAAATAAGTTGTTCAGAGACACAAATGGTTAATTTTTTTTCAAAAGTCAAAGAAATTAAAGAAAAATGTCCATTGACAATGGTGGCTTTGGAAATAATTTTTAACCCCCTGATTAAAGAATATTTGGAAAACTCGTTAACAAAGAATTTCTGTAAGTGAGTTTTATTTTCTCTATTATTCTGATTTTTTTCATTGGGAATTACAGGCTCTTGCTTTAATCATACCCATAGTGCATATTCACTGTTATACCCTTGGGACTGCTATAATCAATGATTTGAGATCAAACTGGATAGAGACCACTACACAGGAATCATTCCAGCAGCATAGTAGTAGCAACTATATTTCTCAGAACTGAATGTTGCTGAAATATCACGAATAGAAGAAAAAAAAAAAAAGGTGTCTGAGAGGAAGAAAAATGATAAAAAGTAATGCTGGAAGTCAGAGTAAACAAGTAGAGATCAAAACATAGAAAGGAAGCATAGAAGAGATGAAAAATTAGGCAGAAAGAAAAACATTGAAAACAGCTGATCAAAAAGGACAAGGCTGGAAATATTGTATCTCCACCATTCATTTTACATTAGATGTGATAAAATGTGGTAATTGTTGCTTATTTTTCCTATCAAAATTGTCCATCACATGAACATTGCAGATAGTCTAAACAAGTCATTTAGCCAAAATGTATAACTAGCATTTGTAGCAAAGCTGGTTCCAGAGTGAGATACTTGATTCTAAGCACTTGCTCTGTGCACCATGATTTCAAACCAATGTACAGATGATCAAAGCTTTGTCTATTTATACGCCAATTTTTCCATTAATATTTTATATTAATTTCTGCAGAGTTTGTTACATTGAAAGACCTTGCAAGGTTGGACCAAACTGGGGTCCATGCAGGTCTAGTAACTTTGCGAGGTGCATTAATACAACTGTAGTCATAGACAATTCCTTATGCAGAATGGATATCAATTGCTTTCTAAAGCAAATGGGAAGAGCTTTTTGGTGGGTTTTTTTGTTGTTTTTGTGTCTTTTTTTTTGACAAAAGATTATGAAACTGAAACGGGATTGGAACCATATAATAAATATAAGCTTGTAACTTTCATTAGCGCTATTACGAATCATGGACATATTTCTAAAGAACAGACTCCATATTTTCTTCATATCTAAACCATAAATAATTGAACTGTGTCTTGTCTTTTTAATATCAAAAGAGGCAGATTACAGTTACAGGCCAAAGGGTGTGAATAATTAAAAATAGGTTGCATTAGGTCTTGAGGTAAGCTACGGTATCGAACACACAGAGAATGAAAAAAAATTGAATGTTGCTACAACCACCTCCAACTGACTTAGTGAGAATTTCGCCTTGAAAAATTCAGTAGGACTGAATACAAATAAGCAATGCCATCTACTTTGTGCTACTAAAAATGTGGATTTTGAGGCTTAAGTGATAATATTAATAGTTAAAAGACTTTTCATACAGAGTGCTTGAAGTATCATCCAGTTCATTCAAACTCCAAACTTAGTCCTGTCTCTGGATTTTTCCTTTAGTTAGTAAAAATGGCAACAACATTAGAATACAAACATTCAGTTCATACCTTCTGGGGGTTGGGGCTCATTGCCTCCAGCATCCTTTCCTATCTATTTATGTTCAGTGATTTTCTGGCCCCCACTGACATTTTGACAGTATCATATAAATTTTGAAGTTTCACACCCCCCCCCCCCCAGTTTCACTGTAAGGAAGGTGTCGCACTTTACAGGTGAAAATTTAAGATGCAGAGACACAAATTCAGCTCCTCATAGTATAAGGCTTAGTCTAAGGCTTAGCTTCCACAAATACCTACATGGATCCAACTTTTTAGTCATGTGAATAATAGGTGTCTAATTAAAGTCAGTTGCCCCAGTCTCCCTCTGTGATCAATGGTAAGAGAGAGGCACATCCAGAGGAATAAAAAATAATAATAATTAAAAAAAATCCTGCCTTTATATGAAGTCTCTCAGAGGTATTTGAAAGTGATTCACTTTCTGGAGGTCCTTTCTGTTGCTATTGTCCAAAAGACAGGCTTTTTCTTAACTTAGACTAGAAAACTATCTGTTAGAGATGAATGTCACTTGCGATGAATGCTCAAAATTATCCAGGGACTCATGTTCAGGTAGGAAATGGCATCAGACTCTTTGAAGTCTTTGTGTAGCGGGTAACCACTCAGCCATTCTTCTTGCGACCCAGATGATCTTCCTCCAGAGACTCAGTCCACTTCTCTTATATCCAAGTGAAGTGGAAAGTCTTTTCTCCCCTTCAAGTCAGTAATACTTACTTCCAACGTTCACAGGAGGATCAGCACCTATTACAACAAATACTGCCCCACAAATGACTGTGGGATGGCAAAGCTCATATTTTAGGATAGTGATATGGACAACTTTATGACCTGCCTGACAGTATGCTCGTCTTACAGCCTTCTGCTCCTCTGGTGCTGACCACTGGTAGAAGTAGGACAAGATGAACTGGTAAATGTGATGTCTTCCAATATCTAACACAAAGTATTTCATGTTAGATACTGTGTGTTAATTATCTGGAGTATTCAAAATGTTAAAAATTTTTCTACAGTAGTTCTGCAGTAAAACAAATGTAGCTTCCCTGTGGCCTGGCTAAGGATTGCCATCTGCAAACTGAAAGACCCGGGACTAATTCTAATGTCCACTGAAAAAAATTGGACTCTGTCGAGCTTTACTTTCAGTCTACAAAAGCAGCATTTTTAGGGTTACAAGAAGGACCATCCTGTGTTCAAAAAGAAAAATAACTCTGAAAACATTTTGAAAGCATTCCAGCCAGTGATACTTCCAAGAGACTTGGTCTGATCAGACACTCTGCTGATTTGTATTTAAATCATTATTAAAAAAAACATGCTATGGAAGGTATTATTTTGGATTATAGGTAATAAAACTAAGGGGAACCCAGCAGTTAAAAGCCCTGTGTCTGTATGAATAAAATTGAACACACATAAAAGGAAAAAAACCCAAACAAATCCACAAAACTTTTCTGTATTCTTATTTGAAATCTTTATACCAAGTCAGGCCTCCATGTGTACAGGGCTATTTTAAGCACACTTTCTATCAAAAGAAATGTTGATGACATTTCAGAAGTGATTCCCTCACTGCTGTGCTACAGTTAATGGGCCACTCTTGTGATAACAGCAGTATTGCTTCTAAAAATGAGATGATCCTCTGCAGACAGAAACCTTTTTCTCTGCATCATGCCCATTGATTCAAAAAACAATACTAAAACACTTCTTCATGGAACACAGATTTGGAAGAAATAAGGCATAACTGGACTTGATTCTCAAAAATGACAAAAGAATACAAAGAGAATCTACTAGAAGGGGTAGGGTCTTGCCAATCATTTTTTCTCCTATTACTTGATATTACCTACTATATAAGCATACATATCATGCCCTCCACACATACATATATCTGCTTAAAATATTCTCTATAAGTATGTGTGAATGTGTGGAAGTGTATATAAAAGCCGAAAGCTGTGAGGAGTGGCTCATTGTCACTCCATTGTATAAGACACCGTAAATATGCACAGGAGCAGTGAATTAGGGCCCCCAAATGTCTGCTACCTAAGAGCTTGATCCCTGGCCATTCCTAATGGATCAACAACAGTTTCATTACAGAAATAAGGATTCCCTCACGCATAGCACCTGGTAGTCAAACAAAACAAGTAACATATGATTGCTGTTAAGGTGGTTGCAATACAGTATTTACTACATTCTCACTTTTATTTAAAAAAAAAGAAAGCTAGTGGCTAGAATTGACCCAATGTTTATGGTTGTAGAAGATAGACATTCAGAATTAAACTCCTAGATCAGACGCTTAGATGAGGCACATTAAGCTGAGATTCTCAAAAATGCCTACGACTTAGAAATGCAGTCTCCATTAATGTGTGCCATTAATGCCGTTAATGCCATTAATTAATTAATGAGTGCCAAATTATGCAGCAAACAGGTGAATATTTAATTTTCTTCATTCAACAGTAATACCTGAATCTCTCTGATGTATCAACAACATTCATGTAGTTAACCTGAACTATACTACCAATTATTTTCTTCTACACTTATTTCTTTCACAGTTGGAAGGTAAAGTGGATTTTCTTTATATCTCTATGACATTCTCTAAATATAAGCATATTATTAGTCTCTTAGGCAGTTTCCTTGCTGTCATTGTTTGCTGTATGCAGCCATTCGGTTCACTGGCTTTCTTTGCAGCTCTTAAGTTCATCGTGCATGTTCGTTCTTTCAGAAAGTATTTCTGAAATACTCACTGAAAAGAGAATTTTCCTAGGTGAAGTATTAAATGGTGCTCTTCAAGACTTCAACAAATATAATATACATCTTTAATGCAATGTGTTTCAGTAAGCAAGTCACTATAATTTCAATCATTAGATAATAGTCAGCCACTAGATCATACAAGACACTGACGATATGTTTGAACAAATTCTAATACTTCAGAAACTTAATAGAAAGATTTCAGCTTCTGTTCATCAGCTTGAAAATCCAGTTTGGTGTAGATTGATTCGTATATGATTTTCAGGGGGTTTTGGTGTCGGGGGGGGGGGGGGGGGGGGGGG
>JANXJC010000005.1:28083012-28108668 GCA_027564655.1 Leptodon cayanensis
CATTAGAGAGTTATTCCACAAGAATTCCTCACATTATGAAAAAATGCAATGGCTTTTCAAAACAATAACATTTGCTTTAAAAATATTATTACTTCTGTATTGTCTCATCTTCATATCATTGTAGATATGTGGTCTTGTAGCTTGTAGCTTTTCTGGGATTCAAAGGATACTGTGGTGATTTCGGAACTTCTCTGAAATCAGTTGAGAGTTTTGTATTTTTGGTAACCCCCCCTGAAATGTCTACAAAATCAGATTCAGCAAATCTATTTGATCTTTGTTTTTGTAAGAAAGTACACTATGGAACTCCAGTTTTTCTTCTGTTGTCTTCTATGGGGTGCTGTGGTGCTTCTTCAGGTTGTGTTGTATTAAATAAAAAAGAAACTTTTGAATATGCCTTACAGTGAAGCGGTGTTCCAGGAGGCTCAGTTTCAAAGCGACATCCATCACTTTCCCAAGGCAGCAATATTTGATCATTTTTAGCATAGCTTTCTGAAGAAAGGTGGCATTTTTTTGATGGCAGTTGCCATCTGTTTGCCTATCATCAACCTTTCTTTCCTTCCATCTCAATAGTTCTTGAACCTGCAGGCCAGTTGCAACACAAGTGCCTTGAGGTGTCATGGAAATCCACGGGTGGGGAAGGAAAAAAGCATAAATGGCACCACAGGGAAGGAAAGCTTTTAATGGCTCCGCAGAGCGATGAGCGAGGGTGGCTGGTGTGTGTGTGGGGGGGCTCCCAGGCAAACGTGGGGCTCTGGCTCAGGAGCCCGTGTGCTGCCAGCTCCCTTCCCCGGCAGCAGATGTGATCCACGCTCGGAAGGTGCAGTGCAGCAATCGCGAGAAACAGGTCAAAAGAGGGTAACTGGGAGTCCTGGGAAAGAAAGCTTTAAGGGAAATACAACGGAAATCCATGGGGAAC
The DNA here is from genome assembly GCA_027564655.1 of Leptodon cayanensis. Lineage (NCBI taxonomy): Eukaryota > Metazoa > Chordata > Aves > Accipitriformes > Accipitridae > Leptodon > Leptodon cayanensis. The sequence goes on from JANXJC010000005.1 coordinate 28,083,929, forward strand.
AATGCTGTACCAGTTTCACTGTTGACGGGCGAGCTCGTTAATATGCAACATTCAAATTATGTTGTGTATATGTGACATTGTCATGAGAAGAGGGACACCTGCTACCTTTTATTTATCATATTTCTTCAGCTCATGCTCATTTTGAGGCTGGTAGTCTGTGTCTATTTTTGTACTGCGGGTTGTTAAGGTAGTGTAACAAATCAATGCTTTTGACTGGTGTGTTGAATTTCAACGCGGGTTTTGTATTTAGTTTCTATGCTTAAAATGCTCCACATGTGAAAATAGACATCCTTTGCCTCTGAAAACTTGAGGTGCCTCATTTACTTCATCAGAGTCCCATGCAGTGCAGAAAGTTCATGGAAAATGTATAACAATAACAATAATAATTCCTATAATTATTATTCAGGCAAAGTTCCTAACCAATGGCAATATTTTAAAAGCAGAATGGTAGGCTTTTGCCACTGTTTAAATAAGACATACTGCTTATTAGCTAAGAGAAAGGATCTAAAAATAAGATGCAATTGCCAGGGAAAAAACTCAATTTCTGAATGACGTTACTGAAAGAAGAAAGATGCATTAATGGGACTAGTTTCAGAATCATATAATGTTCTTGCTGTATTTAGCAGACAGCTAACTTTGGACTGCAGCATTTTAAATTAATTTAAGAAGGTTAATAGAATCCTTAGTGTATCTTACCTTCTCAGTGATACAGTAAATATTTAATTTGTTTCCACTTTGGAAAAACAGGTGGTTTTAACGTAATGATGCTCAGTTCATACAAGGTTCAGATACTCAGGCTTAAGTCCACCACGGTAACCTAAGTTACATACAGTTGAGAATCTAGCTGAGGATAACTTGGACTTTTTCTCCAAGAAATTTTGTTGCTGTTTGCGCTTTTCTTCAAGTTCAAATTGATTGCTCTTGTAGGAAATGAACCCCTACTTCTGTTCTCTGCTGTATTCCATGTCTAGTGCAAGCTCAGCTTATGTCATGGCTCCTGGAGGCCCTTTATTAAAGTGTTCTGATTTAGGAGTTAAATATTAATCTGTAAACTGTAATACGCCTATTCACATATGAATTTCTTTTCTTCCTGATTACTCAAGGAGGAAATAATTTACATTTCGTACTGCTTTATTTATAGAGAAAGGAGTCTAGAAGACTCCCAAACGTAGCTACCACACATGAGCTGGGACTGCTGAAAGACCTCTGCACTGGGCTGCTCCTGTGAAAGTTGTAAGGAATTGTATTGACCTCAGCAACACAGCGCTTTCAGAAGCCCCAGCCGCCACTGAAAGAGCTCGTAGCCAGAAGTTATTGGATAATTCTGGTTTCTTCAACCAGATCAGTGCCCCAGTGTGCAAAGCATTATACAGACATAGTGAACCACTTCCTTAAGGGCCTTACAGCTAAAAAGGACTTTATTGACAGAAAGCACATCTTAGACTTCTAAAGTCTCAATGTCAAATCCAGCAATACAGAAAAAAAGTGGAGAGGATAGCAGTAATCATTCAATGTAGAATCTTAAGTTGTGCGTTTGTTTAAGTGCTTTGGCAATGTCTTGCTTTTCTACATTAAAAAAGTAGTTGGAGCTATACACAAAATAAAGAACTGTTCTCTGAAATAAAGAGTTGTTCTCAGCTCTGGGTCTTACTTCAAGGAGTGGGGCTGGGGATTCTGGAAAGTCCTGAAATATTTCTGTAGCAATGAAAACTTCCTTAAAAACTAAGACTCAGTGCAAAGTATTTTTTAGTGGATCCTTCAGTGTAGAAAAGCAATATTTAGAAATTTAGAAAACTGATGTAGAGAAATTATCTGCTGCACAGAGTCTGCAAACTCTCCGCCGTCTTGCCCCAGAGTGGGTTATTTCATCCCCGCTTTAAATGCTGTGACATGGTTCAGGAGAGTGGGGCGTCAGCCTCTGTGGTGGGATGCCCCCACAGCTCAGGGTTTGTGATATTGCCTTAATTTAGCAGCAAAGTAAGCGGTTGTGCCAGCTGTGTTTTTCAAGCGAGAGACGAGAAACTAGTGGGAGAAAGCAGCCGCCTGCTGAGCTGTGGATAGTCTTCTGTGAGCAGCTCTCGGAGGTTAGATCCCAGGTGACGGTGTTCCTCAGCACAGCTGCTGGCCACACCACATGTGGTGGCTTCCCCTCTTAAGTGATATAGTCAGCATTATCAAGGGAGTCAGAAATCGGAGGCCAGGTTTTCCAAAAACAATTTTGGCAGTTTAGGGATTTGGCATAAATCTCTATCTCTTTCAAGGAATAATTCTTTGGGAATATTTTTGCCTTTTGAATTTTTAACTTTATAGTATCACAAGCCCAACTCTGCACCATTGACTCAAGGTACTCTTCTGTTTTAAAGTTAGAAAATGTTCTCCTGTTTCTGTAAACTGTCTTCATTTTCAGATATTAAAAAATTACTGTTCTTTGAAGAGAAGTGACTTGATATGTGGTTTACCTGAATTATGTTTTAGTGAGAGAGAAACCTTATGTTTGGCTTATTTAATGAGGAAAATGTCAAGTCACAGAGTGTGAAAGATCCGTATTTTATGCATGGACACAACTATGTAAAAATAAATTACTTCACAGATCTCTCTGTTTTTTAGTCTTGATGCTAACATAGCTTATGAAACCAAGTTTGAAATTGAACGCTTAATAAGTATGAATTCATGGATGATGAGTTTTGCATTAGTTCAGTCAACAGGTCAGTCTAAGAAGTGAAGTTGGAGACAGTATTTTGTTTAGACTTACAGAAATATTTTGCACACCATTCACCTGAAGATGGAGCTTGAGTGGTTCTGATATATATGCAAAGTATAACTTGTTTCACAGCACAGTGATTAATAACTTTCTGTTTGGACTTTGTATAGGGAAAGAAGCACCATCTTAAGCTTATTTAGATTCTTGTGACAGAAAAATGAAATCTATAAACAAACTTTCTTTCTTTAATCTTCCTCAACTACCCTATGCTCCTGGGTGTTTTACAGATTCTTACATAAGACTCCTGTAATTATTGAACTGTTCGTTTGACCTGGTTGCTTGAAGGATATTGGATTTCTGTTATCTGCAAATGGAGATTAGGAGTCAGATCACCTGAAGTGCTAAAACACTACTAATTTTTTTAAACAGATTTATTACGAAATATTTTTTTTTTCCTACCTTGGACTTCAGTATTCACATTTAACTCTTTGTAATATCTGTTCAGTGTAATTCAAGGATGGCATTCCCTGGGTAAAATTTTACTAAGCACTCTAATGTCTGCAGTACAATATTATAAACTAACTGGTCTCTCTGAAAAAACAGTAATTACATAGTTGGATAATTACTTATGTACCTAATATTATGATTTAAAATAATTAGAGCATGTTACCTGTGGCTGCTGTTTTCTGGTTATTTCAGTGACCACTTTCTTAAAGGCTTCTTGTCTGTGCGCACTGAATCTGAGAGTACTCTCTGAGGACCCAGGTTTACCTCTTTTCTTTAGCTTCCAGCTTTTCAGGTAGAGCCATTGATTTCACAGTTCCCAGCCACATGGCAGTGACTATGAGGACCTAAAATTACTGACATTGCCTGCAGTGGAACTACTTAAAAAGTAGGGTATACTTAATTGTGAACAGGCTTGGTCCTACCTGTGCCCCTTCTGATTTGTGCCCCAAAACTATTGCCCCAAATTCCTAATTTTCTAGGGTTATAGGAGCGGGAATGTGGGTATCTGTGGCAGCAGAATAACAAACATGGAATTAGTGGCCAAACCCAGGAAACAGATGTTTTATTTCCCATTTGGGGTGAAAATGAAGAGAGTCCTGAGTGTGCATTTTCTGGAACTGGAAGCCCATGAACAGTTACTGGGTTTGTGAACAGGAGCCTGGGCTTTGACCTCACAGAAGAGAAAGTTTTTATTTCCCTTTTTTGTATTCTCATTATTACAATTTATTCCTTTTTTTTTTTTGTTATGAAATTTTGGACATGGAAGTATTCCTAGCACTAATATCAACAAAGAAATGTGATCTTTTCCTTTTGTTAACTGCAAGATTATTCCTAGAAATTGTCTAAGATCTAAAGCGACATCTACCCCTCAATTCGCCAAAGATCCCTTCTGACAAAAATGCAGAGTGGGGAGGGGCAGGGAGAGGAAAAATGAAATATTGTGAAATAATTCTCATTTCTACATATGCAATAAAAGTACGAGACACTATGCTTGTAAATAAAGAAACTAGCATGTGGTGAGGAAAACAGGGTTGCTAAGACCAGTGACTTCCACAGAGAATGAAGAAGACAATTGTAAAACATTATCTATGCAGCTCACAAATCTTCTTCAGCCTCTGTTGTACAAGCCTGAGTGAAAACATTTTAGGCAAAGCTTTAAAAGAACCTGGAGGACTGTACAAAAATGCCAAGAATTGGATTAATTGGCATAATACAAGGTGGCTGGGCACAGTTGGGGAAAGTGTCAGTGTAGGGAGAATCCCCACCAAGTAAGACTGTCTGTGCAATTAGCTATCTGAACTCTAACCCTTCCAGAATAATTAATGAATAACAGAGGGGATCAAGACAAAGACACAAAGTGATTTGGTGGGTGCTAGCAAGTAATACATCAAAGAATGCTGGTAATTGGCCCTGTGGCTTTCATTCTTTGCCCTATTTCTTTCAATTCATTGACTCAAAATAATGGGTTCAGGTTCATTATCAACAGGTTTTAGCTGCAAGAGCACAACACTTCAACAAAGCTATGATTGTAGCAGTGCTGGTGGCTAAGTAAAAAGTTGTAGACTGTAGCACACTCCCTTGAAAGGGAAAGTAGCAGCATAGTCATAGGCTTTGTCTTACATGAAACAGTTGGTATTCACGAATTTGCTCTGAGTTTTCTAAGACTTGGTGTTCACTGAGGTTACAATGCTGGAATACAGTTGGTATGGGCAGGTAAGTATAACTCCACTTCAAACCCTATTATAGCAGCAGCATCTATATTCTGTTCCTTCAGCTGTAAGAAATGAAATAGAATTCTTGACATCATGTGTCACATGTACATGACATTATCTGCATACTAATGGAGACAGTTTAGAGGCTTTCCCCCCCCATTTTGGCAGCATTGCAGTAAAAGGAAAATGAATTCATTTTAATGCTTAAAAATATCTTCCTGATCTGCAGAATTTTACTTGAGGGTTTGAGGGATTTTTTGGCCAAAATCAGAAATGGAATCTCCACTGTTCTGTTTTGTTTCTAGCTAAATGCTGTCGTAAGATGTTGGTTTAGCTGATGCAGATGTATTTAATTAATTAGAATAACTTTTCATAAGGAGTAGAAGAAAGAGCAGAATGTTAGAGCAGTTGTCTTCAGTGAGTGAATGATGCGTATTTTTGCTCTGCTGTTTCATTTTGCCATGATTGTTTCTCCCTATTTACAGGCTATAGCATACGTTGTTTGTTTTTTATTACCATCACATTAAAACCAATTGCATTTACAGTTAAAAACTGTATGGCACTATGGTTAAAAACTGCTCTTTTGGTTTAGTATTTGAGCAACTTGAGAAGTAGTCTAAATTTTAGAAGGATGCTTATGAGCACAAATGGATGTAAAATTATTTTTCTTTTAAGTTTTGAGACGTTATTTTGAATTTGATTTCATAGCAAATACGCAAAATGCTGTAAATGTTTTAAACATCGAATTGTGCTCCATATACTTATGGACAACAATCTAAGAACTTTCTAATACCTCTGAAAAGTCTGTTAGGAGGTAGCTGCTGGTGCAACTATTGGCTGCCTAAGTGTTACATGTCAGATTCTGATCTCAAATACATCACTGCCTTTTTGAAATAGCTTGAACAAAATTTATGCAGAATTTCATTGCAAGAGGACTGTATTTTGTAATTGTGAAGTCATAAGGTTGAATCTTGAATAATAAATTTAGGTAAAAAGTTTCTGGTACGACTTGTGGTATTTCATTTTGATATTAGTCATGTTTCTGAGAATAACAATTATGTACAAAATATTCAGATAAAGGTATGATTTACCAGTGAATAAATACAACTATAAATATGATGCATGTCCAGCAGCCTCCCCCCCTTTAAGTGCACTCATACTGTTTGAAATAATGTTGTCACTGATCTGTGTAGTAGTTCTATGTTGTTATCTTCTATCACGCAGATTCATCCATTAGAATACATGCCTTATCCATGACTTTGTCCGTGCCATGGACAAAAGTGTTCTGGTTTTAGAAAAGCTTTATTAGCACATATTCTAAATTGAATAGTTGTTTTTGATAAATTCTTAGTAATGCTTCTTAGAATTTTTTTAAGATTTCAAATATTTGTAGTAGGACTCTGCTTAGCACTGGGAACAGTGCTACAAGCCCAGTGTGACAAAGGTGTTAGAATGTTTGCTTTCCCCTCTCCCTGATTCCAGCTGGTTTTGGTAGAAGTTTCTTGTGTACACCTTAGCATGACTTAGACAATATATGAAACACTTTGAGACAATTTCAGGATTGTTGTTCTTTAAAGTTCGAATTCTAGTTCTTATAGAAGCTTTTCATAACACTGAGGAAGTCTTTTCCATCTGTTTACATTGGGAGATGGATGATGTAAATATATCATCTTCACAATCATTAATGTTAAAGATGGCAAACAAACAGCAAACTGTGATTTATTGTAGTCTTGCCACTGTTATATGTTGTTAAAATAAATATTTTAAAACTATTTCTACTGTGAAGAGCCATAGTCACAGTGCCTTCTGTCACACATATAATTCAAGATCCTGAGCTGACAAAATGCTGGTTGATCTTGTCCCAGAGGTTCTCACACTTTTTCAGAAAGTTGCTCCTCTTTTGTATAATTTTGCCTTCAAGTGAATAACAAGACTTTGGGGGAGAAGGAAAATCGTTATTAAAAATACACACAGACTTGATCAAAATAACTTTGATGGCTAGAATGATGAGAACAGTCATCCTCTTCCTTTGACAGGTATTTTTTGGTCTGAGATTTGAGGGCACCAATATTGATTTAGAAAGCTCTGTGGCTCAATTTTAAATGAAATGTAAAACTTTTCCTTTTTCTCACCTATCAACCTCCATAAAAGAGCAGCTGCTCTTGCAGGGAAAAGCGCTGTTCTCGCTTTGGGTAGGTATCACAGTGCATTTATGATGTGGGGCTTACCTAAACAGCTCCCCTTTATGTGACTAGGAAAGAAAGCCTACCTTTATTTAGGGTGGGATTTCTGACTGTGGCAGCTGGATACAAGTCTGGATTCCAGGCTGGGATGTGGGCTCCGGACCCCCTTGAGTGCACCTCTCCCAGCAGGTACCCCCTGCTTTTCTCCTCTCTCCTGGAAGTGACAATGGCAGAAGGCTATTCCCTGCTCTCCCCCCCTTGCAAGCAGCTGCACCCTTCCTCTTGACATCCGCTCCTCTTCCTCTCCAGAGAAATGGCAGCAAGCTGAATGTGCCTGGGCATTTGCCTGGATCCTTGTTAGCCCACAGAAAGTTTCCCAGCAACACGCAGGGACTTCATACTTTCTACCCCGGATGATCAAAATTACTCTTAAACACTGCGAATGGATTAGGTTTGATAGCAGAACTAGCCATATATGGGAAAGGCAGAGGAAGAGGAGCTGAGGGACAGTCCTGTCTCTCAAAGGCGCTCAGTTCCTGTCTTTTAGTGAGAACAGGAACAACTGCTTACTTTTAAGGACGTTCAGCAGATGAGAATTACAATATACCCCGTTGCATTGCTTTCTATCAGAAAGTGCACGAAGGCTGCAAAGGAGAGGGGAGTCTTGGTTGCTGAAGGTCAGTTCCTGTTTCAAAGGCTGACCTCCTTTGAAAAGAGGGCTCTCTGCCTTGTGTTCCCATAGGAAGGGACCCAGGGGCTGGATCCATGCTGGCCTGCGGTCAGGGAAGCGCTGAGCTTCCGTTCAAATCACTGTTCCCTGAAAAAAAGGCGTTTCAGCATAACCTTAGGTGTCTTTGACTAAAAACTGGATGCTTTCTAAAGTACTGTCTTCATTTGGCTGATATTATGTGCTTGAATATCTCAAAGGCTGTAAACTTAGCAAAATACAGGCTCTTCTTAGACATGATTTTTTTTATCTTCATTTGGTGTGGTTTCCTTTGGCCTGTTATCCACTGCACAGTGCATTACCGGGACACTTAGTAAAATATGGGCTAAATGGGTCTGGGAGAAAAAAATCATATTTTTTCAGATTTTTAGGTGCCAGAAAGGGAAAAGCAAAGGATGGCAGTAATTAGACTTAGGGAGTGCAATCTGTGTTTCTGAGTTTTATTCCTAAACTGTGTCATATACCAACTTCATTACCAAGCCTCTCAAAGATGACAATATTTACCAGGACAAAGCCTTTTGAGATTCTTACATGAAAGGCTTATGTAGCAGGGAAATATTACAGTAATGACATTTTAATTTAGTTATGTCTCTAATGGTGAAAAAAGGAAATGTTCATAGCTTGGGGAGGGGAGGGAGCTGACATCTGTTATCAGTAATGTTTGTACTTTCTCTCAAAGTGCATTCCTTAAACAAAAGAATAAGGAATCACCTCTGGATCTCAAGGAAAAGGGTGGCAGGATGCTGGAGGGCACAGGGATGCTGAACAGAGTCCTGATCAGCCATTTCTCATAGAAATCAGTGAAGTGGAAGCCAGAAACACCAGGGAACACTCAAGGAGAATGTATTAGATATGGTACCTGCTAACGAGTCATTGGCCAGCCAAGAAGAGAGTGACTAGTCCACCTCTCCTCTCCCCCCTAAGGCCAGGGCTTCCATTCTGTCCCCTTTGCCACCCTGATCTCCTCCATGATGGTCTTTATATCACTTGCCAGAATTTTCTCTGGCTGAAGGTCCAAACAGGTTTTCTCATGCAAAAAACCTACCCCTTTGCTGAACGTTGTCTTGTTTGTGGAGCTTTGAGTCCATCTCAGCTTTGCAAGCGCCCCATGGGGAGTTAGGCTGTCCCTGTCTAGAGCAGAGCTCAGACGAAGGCAAGTGCAGGTCTTGTGACTTTTTTTTAAGTTTTGCAGTGCTGTGAGAATAGCAATGGCATCTTCAGCAGCTTTAAGAGAAAGCAGCTCTGTTTCGGTGTCCGAGGTGGACAGTGTCCGAGTGTTTTATCTCTCTCAGATGGTTTTGTCCCTGTATAACTTTTTGCCATTTTAGACCTCTTGCTTGCTTGGTGAGATCAGAGGCACTGTTAACTTCTTTCAGTACTGTTACTAAAAATTGTGAGCTGCTGGTTGAACCTCAGCCCCCTTGCTTTTGGTTTTGTGCAATGCACCAAAAACTTGACTGTGAGTGTGAGACCTTTCAAAGTATTTTAGTGTCTTTCAAGTAAAGAATAATTAAACCAGGAAAATACCATGCTAGCTGTAGCTCATCTGTCATTTCTCGTGTATCCCAATTCTTGCTTCTCATGAAGGGTTAGATGAATCCTTTACTCTAACGTTACACAGAGAATAATACAGTGTGAGAGAAAATGGGTGTTTCCTGAACAGGACTCAGGGATGTAACTCCCACCTTTGAAAGTATTTGAATGTGAAGATTCAAATATGCTGGTAGCACTTATAGCAGTTATAAAAACTGGCCTTAAAAGAGACAAAATTGCTTCCCTCAAGGCTTTAACATATAGGCACTACTTTAAGGAAAAAAAGAAAAAAAAGGCTTAGGGGACTTAGCGTGATTTCAAGTTATTCATAATTTGGAGGAAATCATTGCATTACAAAAGCCTATCCTTATTACAGAACTTTTTAATCTCAACCCAAGATAAACATGTCTTCGACATCACATGCACCTGAGTTGCCCTTTTAAATACCCCAAACCTTGATCCATATTCAGGGCTTTTTTTCTCGAGTCTCCCTGCTGTGATGAAAGAGTCATCTCATCTTGTATTAATTTTGTCTCGGTACACAGAATATTATTATGCGATAGCATTTGGGGCAGGTTTTCTCATATATTTCTGAGAATTTTAAAGCTGTTAAAGTAACAGCTAAAATTTCCACCTCACTTCCAAAAAACATGTTTTGTTTGTGGGAGGAAGGTGGCGTTACGCAAACTTTGCCCTGAGCAATTTTCTTTAACAGCCATCGAAAGTCAAATATAGAACCAAATTTCTAGTAGTTCCTTAAGAGGTCAACCTTGTCCCCACCCTTCATGGGAAGGGAAGCGGGATCTGTGACACCCGGGGGTACTCGCTTGCCTCGGCGTTACCGACCTCCAGCCGGCGGGTCGTGTCTGCCCCCCGCGGAATGGGTAAGGAGCCAGGGTGAGTAGAGGGACGGGCGAGTGCCTTCCTCCAGGGACCATCCTGCTTCTCGGTCGTGGGGACAACCAGCCGGCAGGGTCTAACCGGGGTTCAGGGACCGCAGGAGAGGGTGCAGGGTCTCGCAGCGGCGGTGGCAGCTTTGGGGAGAGCCTGAGTTCCCGCGCCAGCCTGGCGGGCAGCAAACGGCTTCGTGGCGGGGGCGTGTGAGAGCAGCCACTGACTGCGGCAAAGGGCTTAATTGTGTAGTCGTTAATAATCGATTTTAATGCTCGTATTTGAACTGCCATTGAACTTGCAGTGTATTTTTGTGGCAGGAACTGGTTGGTTAAAAAGGTACTTTCAGTGCCATCTGGATTTGGATTGCGTTACAATTAAACTATTGTACTTCTATAGCCATAGCATTGCACCATAGCTAACCGGGCTTAAGTTAAACCATTAACTTCATAAACTGCTTTCTGAGGAGGCAAGAATATTTCATTTCCCTCTTTTATAAAATTAAATTTGTTGTACTGTATAAAGCCATACACGCTCTTTACTGCTTATTTACACAAAACTTCTCTTTAGTTCAGTGGAATTTTTGCTGAAAACTTCAGAGCAAGGCTGTATTCAAATAATATTTACATCACACCACACTTTTCCGTTATGCAGTTTACCCTTTCCCCTCATCAATTTTAACAGTTAATTATGAAACAATTTTTAGAACTATGGGAACTATAATAATCATGTATGTACAGTTGTTAAGTCCATGTATATGGATGTATAGAGAGCTATATTCATTCACAGTTAAGCTCTCCACCATAAACACTTGATGCTAAATATAGACAATTTGTCCCCAAGGGAAAGGAAAATACAAACCACTGATCTAAGGAAAAAAAACAATAACGTCCCTCTGTCCCCCAAACCTATAATTACTATTTGGTATATAAATCATACTTGGTCTTTTTGCCTCCACGGTCATGGACAAATCTCTCAAATTTGGATACCCAAGATGTAGATGAATTTTCAAAGCCTGAGAGTGATTTAAGAGCATAGTCTACAATAAGATCAGTGGGGACTGGCATTCTTGAGTCACTTTTGTGGTTTTCACAAGAATATCCGGAATGTATAATTTCACATCAAAGCCAGTATGCTCCTTGCAATGCTTAGGGAGCAATTGAGTTTTGGAGAGCTGTACACAAAGGTATTCTCATACTACCGTGGGAACTGACAGGACTGAGCACTAATTTGGGCGCCTAATTTTAAATCAAGGTAAATTAAAAAAATCCATACTTATTTATCCCAAGTCATATCATAAAGTTGCTCCTAGTTTGCTCATCTTGTCAAACTTTTAGAACAACCCAGATATCTGGGCTAAGCCAGTTGTCATTGTGGAGAAGCAAGATCTAACACAGAGCGATCAATCCGCCTATTTTAGACATAATCAGGACACAACTCCCTAATTTAATCCAAAACTTATATTCTGGAACTGATATGCATTTGTACGGAAGAAACATAGCAAAAGAAAAAAAAATGGTAACAAGGTTAGATTTGAAGCCATCCTTTCTCTTTGTATTGACCTACTGCATGCTCCCCAGCCAACACCTTTGCCGAGTGGGAGAAGACAAATGTGACCACCAGCCTCGGGGAATAACAGTTGCTTAGTAGAGAAGCACTTATGGACTCTGCTCCAGGGTGACTGGTCGTGTTGGATGGATGCAGGTGCGAGGGTGTACACATTTGTAAATGCAAATGTATTTAAGAAAACAAAGGTGCAAATTAGAAATTTCTAAACCAGGTCAGTAAAAAGCAAGGTTGCCCTGGAGCTGTGCTTTGCCCTGGTGTGTTGTGTTTTAATCCATCACTCTGCGTTGCTTTGCCTTTATAGAGTTGTACTGCCAGTGCACAAGACCCTAAATTTTCCCAGCAGTGGTTTTCCCTGCACCAAAAGAGAAAGGGAACATCTCTGTGGGGATCCTTTTGCACAAAGGCGCAGGAAGGTCGCGTCACCGGAGTGCTGCAAAGCCACCTCGGAGCAGTAAGTGGTGAGCAAGTGGGCAGAGGCCCGGGATTTGTGCCACAGTCATTCTGTTACTTTTGGAGGCTTCTTGGGACCGTACCAGTATGTTGCCTAACTAGATGATAGGTAATCTGGGCTGGGCAGTGTTGTGGTCACATCTGCCTGTAACTGGCCGTGTTCCAATGGGACAGGTTCTGCTGAGGTGTGAAAGCAGCACAGGGCTGCAGGCTGTTGTCAGCACAAGGCTAGGAACTGAACGAACTCTTTCCTGCAAGCAATAATTATACCACGGTTCAGTAAAGGAGCGCTTGCAAAAGCAGGCACAGCCAAGCACAAAATAACCTTGCTGATCAAGCAGCCATACCCATTGGGATCTATTAACTTTTCATCTTGGCAGAGACTATATAGGTGTGTTCAAAACCTGTTGGTTTGATGTTTCTTTCAGGAAAAAATTAAGTGTAGTCCAAGGGGAAGCTGCTTCTCAAGTCTCAGGCTACGCATGTGGTAGGAAATACTTGCCGTTTTCCTCAGTTTCGCATGGTGTTTCAAAGCCTCCCTTCTTCAGAGGGTGTTCAGTCCAGCTGCCCGCCCTTGCACAAGTGGAATCCCCCTCTTCTCCTCCGTGCATGGCTGGATGTGCTGCAAAGGCTTTAGGGGATGAAGGGAGGTATTGCAGCACAAAATCATTTTCCCCTTTTTAGCTGTTTAATGAATTGTGGCTTTGAAATGAAGAGTAAATCTGTTCAACTAAAGCAAATCCAACCAAATTCAGATAAAACTTTGCTTAGGGTTGTATTAAGTGTCTATAATGGCCACACAGGCTGTATTAGAGAGACTTCATCTGCTCTCATGTCCGTGTCCAGAAGTTGGATGTCTTAGCTTGAGTTACTAATGCCAGGTTGCCTTCACAACAAATGGAGTAGAGGAGAGAACTCGGGAGACCTCTGTGCAGTCCTCAGTTAGCTGTCCATGGCTGGTCAAACAAATCACCTCCTGGAGAATTCTCACCAGTAAGAGGATCATCTCAGGTAGAGATGTCTAACTTTGAAGTGTCTAAACTTGGGCAAGAGGAATCCCCTCAGTTAAAAATGCATGGCAAGAAATAGGGCTTGCCTTGAAGAATTTATCATTTATCTAGGGAAGGCAGGCAAAAGGGCAGCAGAAGGACAACACAGGGAGGTGGCAGGAATTGGCCAAAGTGACCCAGCCCCTCAGTCATTGCGTGGGAATACACCCTTGCTGTCCTGAGACAAAGTTCTTCACCATGTATCTTGGATCCATTTTAATCTAGCATATATTATTAACTTTGCCACACTCCTCCAAACTTCCTTATTAAGTCAGAGTCTTAAGCAATAGCTGAAAGCCTGGAGGTGGGGAAGGGGAGAAGGAAGGATGAGAGGAGACTTCTCACACTTCACAGCCTAATCTGAAAAAGGAAGTGCTGAAAATTTTGCAAGATAATCAGACCCTCCAAAAAAAGTTCATCCTGTTTTGCAGCTAGTTTCAGAGCCAGTTTAATGGATGCAGTGAGCCAAACGCAGTTCTGCTGCAAACCAGCTCAGCAACAGACTTTACTGTGGCTGCTCTCACTTGTACTGATTTGAAAATGGCCAAATAAACAAAGGAAAATTTATTTTTTCTGATTATTATATAAACTGATGAGTACAGTGCTGTAAGTGGAAATTCACAATCTGTAGCACATGGGTTATGGGTTGGAAATGTGGAAATACCTTTCAGATCACTTTGCACTTTTTCTCTTCCCAATTTCCATTGGTTAAATGTAATCAATATGCCTGATAAGCATGAAATATTCTTCTAGTTTTGGGGTTTTTTTGCGGAAATTCAGTTGCTTTAGCTTCATCATAGATGGTATGTGAATGTAAATACAAGGGTCAGTGGACTATATTGGCAATCTTCAACATAAGATGTGTTCCACACTGGGGAAAAAAAGGAGGGCAAGCAGAAACAAAATGAAAATAATTTCAAAACCAGGCAATTCACCACCCAACAGAAACATGGATGAGATGGCAGACTCCGAAGATGAGCATTAGGAATGATTTATAGAATGAAATAAAAAGAAAGATGTTGATAAAATTTAAAAACTCGGCTTTCCAAGTATTTACTTAAATGAAATTTAACCTGTAAATCAAGTAAATTTTGCCTCCATGTTTTAAAATGAGTCTTCTAATGAAAAATTTGAGTGTTCTTTTTCATCTTAACTTTCCTCAATCTTCAGTCTCTGGGCTTGACATCTGTGTAAAAAAAAAAAAGTCTAAAAATAGGATAGTGAAATGTAATGACTTTGAGCAATAATGGCATGACTCAGACTACTTTTTCTTAGAGCCCACTGTCAACTCAAACCAAGGGTGGCCTCTGTTCAGTTTTAATTGCTAATGTTAGCCTATCTTTCTTACAGAACTTTGGTAAAGACAGCTCAAATTTTTGTTGTATAAATTATGATGCCATATAAACTTTAATTAAAGGGATCCAGATACTCGGCTACTATATCTCAGGATTTAATGAAACGAGTTATAGCAAGTCATGATCTCAGCCAATGTGACCAGCATACAAAGATAAGGATGGTCATTTACCTTACTCACGCGAGATAACACTCAAACCATATAATTGGCAGCATCTGTAGCTCATTGGTATGAACATATTTAATGATGATAAAACAAAGCCTTTCCACTGCAGCGTGGGAAATGTTCAAATTCTGTTTCCATAAACATTGCGGGACCTTTGGGGTAACCTAATTCCTGCTGCCGGTATCTGCGTGCTGGAGAGCCCACTCAAGGAGGGGTGTCCTGCGGTGGGTGGTGGTAGGCGTGAGGCTGGTACCCCAGTGATCGGAGCTGTTTCCCTGTCTATTTAGGGAACCACAGGCAACTGGGATTGACTCTGCTGTGTGTGTGCCAAATGCCCCTGAAGTGTTTCCTGCTCCCTCTCAGAGCGGATGAAGTTGGGGCTGCTGCTCAGAACACCCATGAGCTGTTCAGCAGCTGGAAGGAAAGTTACTCTTTCTTAAAAGAATCCCTGAGAAAAGACAGAACCTAAATACCGGCTGTCTCCCCTGAGGAGTAAATCATTGGGGATGTGCCTGTGGCTCCCTACAGGAGCTCCCTGCAGTACCTTAGTGCCTACAGATGTTTGATCAGGTCTGCAGCTTCTCATGCTTTATAGTGAAGTCCTTGAAAAAAGATGTCCAACCAATTATAAACACCAACAGGAATTTTAGTTTATAGTTACTAACATGATAGCAAGTTGAAATACTCCTACTTTTAACCAAACTGAATTAATCAAATTTATCTTCTTCTTTGATGCACATGACTCCTGTTCATTCTGCAAAATGCTCAAAGGGTTAAATTAAAGATGAAATAGAACGCAGTAACATGCAGGAGAGCCTCCCCCTCCTTCAAATCATATTTAAATGATAAAAAGCCTTTCTACAGGGTTAGATCCAAACTGTAGATTTCCTGTTACATTTAATAATGTAACCTCATACATAATGATAAAACTTAATTCTTTTAAATTCAATTTTTGGAATTACCATAATTATTTATGTCAGAAGATAATTGAAACAATTTATTTTCTGTTTGTTTGAATATTGTTTAAAGTTGACTATTTTTATGCACAAACATTTTTCTATCGATTTTCTTCACTTTAATTTTAAAGATCTTCTTTCATGTTAATTCTATTGACTTCATTATTTTTCTCCACGTTGCTATTTCTGAATTCATACCATTGCAATTAGATTTTATTTTAAATTTTATCTGAGGAGAAACTATGTTACATTTGTATGTTAGTGGGCTGTGCCAAGAGCCTGTGACAATGAGGACAATCACGATTTCACATTTGGAAAATGTCAACAACTTTCTTAAGTGAAATTAAATAAGGTAGCTTCAAAGACATACATATTCAGCAGCTACTGAAAGTCTGGGAGCACCATTGCTTTTTTGCTCCTGTTTGTCAAACAGGTGCAAGGAAAACTGTCAAGGAAATTAAAAATATCATATAAATGTTGTTAAAGATTTTTGAACATAACTTTATATGCCTGTGGAATTCATCACTACAGATGTGTAGACTTTGTGCAAGTGAGGAGTATTCATAACTGAATGTTATGGAACATCAAACTAAAACATCTTCAGAGAGCTTCTGTTCAGAACTTCCTATTTCACTATCAGTAACTTTCAGCTGGAAGTTGCCAGTCACTAACTTTCAGCTCATTGAATCCCATTGTTATGTGGATTGCCTATATGGCTGTTCTCATGATTACATAATTTCCTTCCTTTTCCTGAATACCTGAAAATGGATACTGTTTGAGACAAGGAGATAAGTTGAACTATTTTTTCTCATTGGTGTGTTAGCTTAAGCTGCCTAAACTGAGCCTGATTTGTCCCAAAACTGTAGGAACTCAAGGTTAAGTGACCAAATCAAACTCTGATTAGAGGAGTATATATATATTTAATTCATGAGACAGGATTAAAATACAGATCCACAATGGTGCTTAGGGTATATTTAGGAATCGTTTTTTACTGGCTTCCACAAAATTTAAGTACTTAAAAAGGAGTGATCCAACCAGGGCATGGAATAGGGCTCTCTTGTTCTGATGATGGGACATGACAAACACACTGCTCTTCAAATTACACTAATGCCTCTAGAAAATATAATTACAAATGGCGGAAGTGATATTTCAACGACTCCTACAAAGACCAGAATAATGTAACTTGATAATAACTAACAAATTGCTGAACTATTGCAATCCTCATAAAAACTAAGAGTAGGATTGAGAGTGTGCACAAGAGCTCAGTGAAGCTGGGTAGTGACTGTGTGTAGTATCCAAAGGAATTCTCATCACTCTGCACCGGTCGTGCTTGTCTTTGCATGGTAAAGATCAACACCTGACTCCTCTTTCTGCTGACCCTCCCATTTCCTTAAAATACTTGTGTCTGTACAGAACATGAAGCTGCTACCTGCATCCAGGACAAAAGAGATTCAGAGACCGATCCTAACTTTGTTCTATAATGGCCTTTGCTCTCCGACTTGGATGTCAATGTTATGTTTTGTTGGTTTTTTTTAAAGTGTGCATATTTTCAAGTTTAGCAGGATTAAACCAAAACAAAATCTAATGACTACTATCGTGCAATTCATGTTACAGTCACTTGAATCTATGAGAGTTAGCATGCTAATTAATTTAATTTTGACTAAGAAATTCAAAGCACACTTACTCCCCAGGTGTATGAACAGATGTCTAGGATAGCAGAGGCACATATTTAATGCTAGTTTCGTGTGCCACGTCTGTGTGTGGTCTTTAATGCCTGAGCTAAGATTCTCTTATGGCCAGACTTCCCACTCCTAAGTTCACATTTAGAAACCTAGACAGAAGTGTTCCTGGGAGTGGCCACTGTCTATGGTGTTTTGTAGCCCATATAGCTTTCCACGGTGGTGATTTTCCGTACTTGTAAGAACCAGTTCATTTGCACTGAATGTCCTAAAGAAAAAGCGAAACATAACTCTCAAAGGACATGTGATGGAGCAAAATCTTCAAACTCGTGTGAAGCGCATTGATCTGCTACTTCAGAAGTGGATAAAAACTGGACATGAACCAGCAATGCCTGCTCACACCCCAGAAAGCCAACCGCATCCTGGGCTGCGTCAAAAGAAGTGTGACCAGCAGGTCGAGGGAGGGGATTCTCCCCCTCTGCTGCTCTGGTGAGACCACACCTGGAGTACTGTGTTCAGCTCTGGGTCCTCGGTGCAGGAAAGACAGGGACGCATTGGAGCAGGTCCAGAGGAGGGACACAAAAACGATCAGAGGGCTGGAGCACCTCTCCTGTGAGGACAGGCTGAGAGAGCTGGGGTTGTTCAGCCTGGAGAAGAGAAGGCTCCGGGGAGACCTTACAGCAGCCTGCCAGTACTTAAAGGGGGCTTATAAGAAAGATGGGGACAGACTTTTTAGCAGGCCTGTAGTGATAGGACAAGGGGTAATAGTTTTAAACTAAAGGAGGGTAGATTCAGATTAGATATAAGGAAGAAATTTTTTACGATGAGGGTGGCGAGGCACCGGCACAGGTTGCCCAGAGAGGTGGTCGATGCCCCAGCCCTGGAAACACTCAAGGTCAAGTCAGACGGGGCTCTGAGCAACCTGGTCTAGTTGAAGATGCCCCTGCCCATGGCAGGGGGGTTGGACTAGGTTACCTTTAAAGGTCCCTTCCAACCCAAACCATTCTGTGATTCTATGAAGTGATGTCAGGATTGTTATTTCCATGTCTCAGTCGGTGTCCGGCCCTGTGTATAACACATGCTGAAGACTAACACTGTGCTTGCATCCCCTGAAACTCCACAGTGGAGAAGAAAATCTCATTCTCATTGCGGCCTGTTTAGTCTGTTCATTGGGGTTGTTGAAGTAGCCCTTGAAGTTTTTGCATCTTGTTTTCACTGGGTAGGAATTTAAACAGTGCTTGGCCCACCTCAAAGTTTTGACTGCGTGAGGAGTTAGTGGCTCTATGTACTTACTTCAGGTATTTGGGTGTGGTTTACTTAGATATGTCTTATGGTCATTAAAGCTGTGTTTTGCAGTTTTCTAGTTGTAATCATGGACTGATCAGTAGGGCTGACTCCTGCCCCGCTCTGAGAGAGCTTTTGTTGTCTACAGAGAGTGAGCAGGGAACCAAGCTCACAATTTGAAGTACACAAAGGCGGCAGAATTTTGTCTCAATTTGAGGGGAAAGCTAATTTAGAAATATCAGTAACCATAATAGACCTCACTTTTTCATTTCAGGATATAAAAAATACATGTTGAAGCCAATAAGATTGATTAATATAATACGGTGAGAAACTCAAGTGCATGGAGAGTTTTGAGGTAAATGGCAAGTCTTTTTTTCTGCTTTAAAAGCTCTTTGTGTGTTTGCTCATCTATAGGAAGGCATGTATGAGAAACAGAGAGAAATACATACATAGGTATTTCTATATTATATATGTAGTGTCCATAAATTACCATTTGAGTTTATCATTTCAGTTACTCATTCTTTACTGAACGGAAAGATGGAAAGGAGATTTTCTCTGTTATGATTGAGTGAAGGCCAGCTGTGTTGACCTGCTCTTACAGCTTGATCGTCTCCCAGTGGGGGATCTGTTACCAGCACCATGGTAGAACTGGATCTGAAAAGAGGGCCTGTACAGGAAGAATATTTGTGGAAAAGGTCAGAATAAGAGACAAACCCACCAATAATAATAGACACTTTGATTTATACAAATTGTTTGTTTGATTTTTTTTTAATGAATAGAATATTACTTAATTATGTCATTGCAATTTAATTCAGTTCACTCAGTCACAAGGAGGAATTCTGATAAGTGTATAAGATCCAGTTAAAAAAAAAATTAAATTCATCTTCTGAATGCTCTAAATGTCTGTCTGTCTGCCTTTGCTCTGTTCTCAGGGACAGAGCTCTCATTTGGAAGGGAGGGTGGAGGGGGAAAGGAGTGGCAGATGTCTTCAAGTTAGGCACTGCCTGCTCGGCTGTATGATATCTACACCCTTTTATGTATCTGAATTCAGAATTCCCTCATCTAAAACTGAAAACCACCCTTTGCAGGGCGAATGAGACTGCCAGAGAGAGCCTTTTACGTAAACAGCTGCTTATCTGCTCTGCTTTCTCTAGAAGAATAGGAGCTACACTTAAGTAGGAGTCACTGCACCTTTTCATGCTTACCATACCTCTTAGATGCGTTTAGAAACTGTATCCCTGTTGAGATACCTGTTGCAGGCATGTAAAACTTTACATAAATAACATTTTGGATCTAAACTAGCTGATAAATGGACAAGATTTATTTTTTATTTTGGTCTCAATCTTACTGAGTGCTATTGTTTCAGAATTCCTACGCTGAAAGATGCAGGTCTACAAATGTGCTGTAGTTTTGAAAATTTTTTCTGCATATATTAACTAGTCCTTAGCCATGTAGCCATATTGTACAAATGCTGCATATGGTTGTGTGGATTGTAGGGGTAAGCCCCGGTAATTGAATAACGGGTGTTCCAGGTGGAGCCTGAGGTGGGATGCAAGTGTTTGCGGTGTCTGCCTGCCTTCTTCCTACATCTGTCTCGCTTTCATGAGCAATACAATTCACACACAATTATTTTTTCTGTTAGAAAAGTTGAACAGTTGGTGCCAGCCTACATAATGGCTGGCTATTGTAATGCCTTCTTTTTTTATTAACAAAAGCACTCTGAATATTCATAAAAAGTTGACATTATTTCATTAGCTGTTGCAGGTGTATGAGTAAGCCTACTGAAAAGAGTATCATGCTCTCTGCTGGATATCTCCATAAATGTTTCTAAAACATGAATTCCCACAAGCGTGGAGGACCATATAGGAAGGCAATTAATGGGCACTGAATGTGTATTGTCAGTCTCTCGTTCCTGCTCTCTTTCTTGTTAGTTCAGAGCTGTATTTATTATTAGTTCTTTCATAAATCTGTGAGATCCTAATCAAGAGCTCCAATAGATAGACAGAAATGGGTGTTTGTCAAATTTCTCAGCCCTTTTGACTTCCTCAGTTTTAACAAAGAGGTTTTCATATATTGGATTTTTACCAGTATTACAGAAACAAGACTTTCAGAGTTTATTTCAAAATCAGAGTTGCACTCTGGGAGCTCAAAAATTTCCAGTCATGTTCAAAAAGCAGGAAACCTGCCACATTGTAAAGCTGGTGGTTATGACTATTGGCTGATTGTGCCTCCTGAGCAACCTGCGATGTGGGGCAGAGCCTGAAATTTTGTTCTGAGTTTGCAAAATGCATAGTGCGAGGGGTTTGTGGTATATCACAGGCTCTTGGGAGTGACAACTACCGAGAGTCCACGCAGTGCAGTTGTGTTGATCAAGTGGGTTGCAGGTGCTGGGCTGCCAAGATGGCAGGAGGTAGATATAAGTGGTGATGATGGGCTGGAAACCCATTTCATTCCTTGCTTGTGCTCTACCACTGCTTCTCTGTGCTGCTATAATGCAATTAATAAATAATAATAAGGTTTAATGGACAACTTTGGCCTGCTGACATTTTGAAGTAGTATAAATGGGTGGAGAGCTTGTGATGAGAGAGTTAGGATGTGCAAAAACCGTCTTGTACTGGGCTCATGGAGGAGCTATTAGAAAGAAAGATCCATAAATCTCTGCTTAGTGATCATTAATCAGTCTGGGGACCAGATGCATACAAGCAAATGTCCTGGTTTTCCCATGAGCTTCAGGGTTATGCTTTCACAAATAACAACTACTTTCTGAATTTTGGCCTCCTGCCCCAAGAGGGTCTTCTGCTTTCTGACCATACAGGCATTGCTGCCAGCCTCAAATACATCCTAACCCTGTCACATCCTCTGCTGAAAAAGAGAGTGCCCATATTCAAAAGCAAATAAAAATGACACAGTAAAGACAAATAATCAGATTTTTTTTTTCTAAATTCTGTGCTTTGCAATAGAACTCCAGCAGTCGAGGTTTGTGATTCTGTCCATTATTTCCAAGTCCCTATGCTGATTTTTATCCACTGCTTTTCACCTCCACACGGATTAGCAGCCGCCTGTGAACTTACAGCCTTCAGATCCACAGAACATGTTGTAAGAGCTGCAAATCAATAGAAAGCAGCTGCTTAGCATCCCTACATCACCCTACACAGAGCAACACGCGCACGGCCCATCGCTGGCGGGTGAAGCAGACATGCGGAGGGAGCATAGTGATACTGAACATTTGTTCTATCTTCCTTGTCCTTCTTGACCAGAGTTCAATGGTTCCATAAAACGTAACTGCTGTAATAATGATCCAGCAGGAATCATTTGCAAGAACTAGACCCACAACTTTTTTTTGACATATACTTTTCCCATGAACCAAATAGCCAGATCTCTTATTATGGAAATTGGTTGTTCCCATGCCTCTCTGTATGTTGTCTTGCTGCTACGAGGGGCAGGCCTACATCTAAATTCTCAGTGTAACACTGTGGCTGAGACTAGGCTATTAAATATATATATATACACACACACACACATGTATAACAAAACTAGGTTTTAATCCCAGTTCTATCTAAACTATCTTTATATGAACTCCCAGTTATTTTAGCTGTAAAACTGGTGAATAGTTATTATTCCCTAATGTATTAAGCCTTTTTGCATATTCATGGCAGTAAGAAGTAGTGAAATATTAGGAGCAGTTGGTGGACTTGCTGGGACCACAAGTCATGGGGTCTGGGTTTGGGGTAAGCTGGGACTTGTACCTGACTACTATTGCAGGGACTGGGAGAGGAGCCATGTCTTCCTGGGGTGAATTCACAATCTGTATTTTTTTCCTACAGCAGGCTGCAAAAGCCATAAATTTAAACAGAATAAGCAGCTGTGCTCCACACAGGGCTTGGGGTCGAGGTGAGACTGTGTATAATTCATTCAGTTCTGGAGTTTTTTGCATGGTGGTGGTTCTGCTACTTGTATAAGCAAAGCTTTTTAAATGCAAGTTTTAGGGATAAATAGGAAACAATGAGTAACATTTTCCTAATAAGTGAAGCCAATGTAGACATTCTTGAAATACTTTTGGGAAGCAGGGTTGACAGAAAGGTATTTTGTGGACACGCTCCACCATTTCATAACAGACTTGTTCTGAGCTACTAGAACTATCTACACTTTTTATTCATTAGGCCAGATCCCAGTACTCTGCTCCTCAACTCTCATATAGGTACATAAGTGGAGAGGAATAAGAAGCCCAATATATATATATATTTTATGTTGAAAACACTGACTTTAAAAAATATAAAAGTGTAACTTGTCATCAGGTGTAAGTGGGCTTGGCTGCCTTTGACTCCACTGCAGCTGCATTGATTAACACAACCTAAAGACCTGAGTCTACATTATTTTTTTATGTATTTCTCTGAGTTTTGAAAGCAAAACCACTGTTCGAGTCTTTCTTTTAAAACAAAGAATGCATGTAAAACGTGTCCTCTATGTTCATCAGACATACTGTTGAATTTGATAGTCCTATCATTTGTAAGCTACATATAGTGTTGCTTTAATGCATTCCCTCACTACTTTGATAAAAGCCTTAAGATGTTGCCACTAGTCCTTTGATGTTTCCTTCTGATGTTACAGTACCTCTTTTTTTTCTTCTCTTCCAAAAAATCTGTTTTGCATAAACATGAGCAGGCAAGACATTTCTAGTTAAGGATAGAAACGTCAAATTCTATCAATAAAAGGACAAAATGAGAAGGTATATCCAGACTGTTATATACTGTTGTCAAGCCCTTACAGATTAAAAATTAACCTGCATCGGTGTTTACATTGCAAACATATTAAAGCAAATGTATTTCACTAGTTCAAAAAAACCAAAAGAAAACCAACTTAGGCTGCAGTGAATTTTCTTGTGATACAACAGTTTATTTCATAATAGGCTCTAATAGGAACTCTGGGAGGATAAATCTTATACCGGTAAGAAAATACTTGCATGTCTAGTCTTGTCCATAAACTATCAGTCTACTGAGATGGATTAATTAGTTGTCATACAAGAGAAAAGACTGCATTTTTATATTTAGCTTCAAAGCCATATATCTTAACTTGAAAAATAAAATTGCTTAGTCTGTTTTTTTTTTTACTGGGAATAAGTAAGGGATTAGGAGTAGTAGTAGTAGTAGTAGTAGTAGTAGTAGAAGAAATTATTCAAGTAAAGGTCCCAGTGAAGAGGAGGTGCCATTGTCCCAATGGGACTGAAATAATCCTTACTCCAAAGATTTTCCAAAACAAAAAAGATATAATAATAGTGATAAATAAATACTACTAATTCACATTTATCAAGGAAAATACATTAAACGTTTTGCTTAAGGTTGTATAGGGAAAACGTAGCAAGGGCAGGGACTGAATACCCAGAACTCCTGAGTGCCAATCCACTGTAATTTAAATTACTGGCAAGTGTTGTGGAAAGAGTGATTTTCCTATGAATGGCACAACTGTTTTGCTGCATTCAGGAAGAACCCAGTGTAGTGGAGCCACAGCATGGTCTGGTGATTAAAGAATGTTAACTTAAGCCAAGAAATGCCAGCTTGTCATCTTGCTTCTTCCAAGACATACATGTCCCTTGGCTAGTCAAAATTTTTACTGTTTTCAAGAGCAGAAGATGAGATCTCATAATACATTATAGCTATAAACTGAAAATTGAAAATCCTTTTAAAAGGTTTATATGATCAATTCTCAGTAGCGTAAATAGACGTGGTATACTTCTTAAGGACTTGTTTCACAGCTCACTAATACAGGATGCCTTTGACAATTACTGCTTAAAGCTTCAGTCCTACAAATAATTGTCCATGTGAGTATTCCCCTGAAATTAGTGAAAGCCCTTGGTAGGATAAAATGGGAAAAGTGTAGGTAGTTGCAGGATCAGGGACTATAAAGGAATTAGCAATGATAAAGATATTCTTGTAGCAATAAGCAGTAATTAAATAAAACCAAACAATCCCCCCACACTCCCCCC
>JANXJC010000005.1:28108685-28137020 GCA_027564655.1 Leptodon cayanensis
CCCCCAATGAGATGGATGTAGACAGAGACAAAGTAAGCTCCTAATTAGCTAACAGGAAATTTGGGAATTGCAAATAAGAAGGTTAAAGAAAAACTATTTGATTGTGGAATAAAAAACTATACAACCACAAAAAGTTCTAGAGAAATAGAAAAATGGAAGGAACCAAGTGATTCTTGAGAATTAATATTTGTTAAACACATTTATTTCTTCATCCTACCTGAAGTCAACTACCGTTTTTGTGTCCACCTTCTGTCTTCCCTGTGTTGTTAAAACTATTGAGTTCAGACTTGGGAGGATGGAGACAAGGCCTTCAACTTCCATTGCTCACTAGTAGAGAAGATCACAACCCTGAAAGGTCCCTTTTTTTTCTAATCTGCAATACTCTATTTCAATACTGGTTGATTTTACTGTACAGCTATAAAACAGCATCTGGAATTTATGCCATTGATCAGACTGTGAATGATATCTACATATGAAGGATTATATGTAGATGTCTATTTCCTACCGCTGTGCAGGCCACTTCTTGCTGTAATCCTGTTTTCACCTTTTTATCAGCCTTTCTCTTTTTCTTACTCTCCACAAATTTTCTTTAGAGATGGTGTCCAGATCTGAAGCCTACAGTAAAAAGACTTAGAATTTTACTGTACAGCAGTCACTGGTACCATGAATCATTTTAACTTGTCTTACAAAGACTTAATGCAAAGACTTTTTTCTGTACCTGTCACATCAAGGGAATCCCAGAGTGTCTTCTATCCAGCCTCCCAGATGGTGTGCTTTAAAGGTAGGTTTGGGGAATTAATAGCCATGCTCATCTCTCTTGTAACACACACTTCTTATTATTGAGGTCTAACTGCTAGGACTACTGGACACCTGGTACACTGAAATTGGAATTGTATACTGGGAATGGGAGAAATAATGTTTACTATGGAGTTTTCTCTATGGCTTTTACTGAATCCTGAGCCAAAAAAAAATCCCTGGTCCCTCACTTCTCAGTATTTGAAGCATAGTTAGCAACCAAATCACTTATTGCCCAGTGCTGCTCTTCCATGAGACACCTTTCCCCTCCCACCCATGGCAGTTTTTGCACATTGGACACATACCTTGCACACTTTGACATAAAATCTATTTCAGATAAGTTTCTGTGCACATCCTCTAAACACTGAAACCGTACTTCTTCTTGTCTATGAGGGAGGATAGACTGGGATTTTCTTTAATGAAGCAGTTAAAGCTTTAAATTATTTGCTTGCCTATTCACTGTCTGGTCCAATTTTGCCAACTTGAAGAAAAACCTAGCAACAAAACAACTAGGTCTACTTTGGATCCATAAGATGATCAAAAGCCTGGTGGGGATTAGCAACGTGTCTTGTTTTGCTGATGGTCTTTTGTATGATCCCCAGCCCGTGCTGGCAAGGTGCTTTCTGGCTGATGTACTCCTGTGGTCTCTTCAGCTGCAGGTGTAACTTCAGGACCCCTTCTTCTGTGCAAATACAGAAAGTGAGCTAACGAAGATTTTCTGCATCCAAGCTTGTTTTTGTGTTGAACACATTCTATTTCTTTGTTTTGTTTAATAGTTAAATATTTCTTCTACCCAACCACCCAGGACATTTTCTTGTGCCAAACTGGGAACTCCAATCCTTTATGTTTATTATGGCAGCACTGCTTCGTGCTGCTTACTGCCAGGGCCAGTTTTAGACTTGGCACCTAAGCGAACTATCCACTAGAAAACTGGAATAGGGTCTAAATTTCTTCTTTTTATTATGTTCCAACATTCTCTGGTTGCTTTTGTTTTGTCTGCTACCCACCTTGTGTAATTGTCTTATCTTGATTTCCCTTTTCTTCTTTTAAGGTTGTTCAGTTTTTATTATGATGACAGACTCATCTTTTCTTTCACAGTTTTATTTTCCCTGTTTTCTTGGTGAAGGGCTTTATCTTTGCTTTCAAGTATTCTGTCTAGGAGTACAGGGGTATGCAAAATATTTTTAAGTAGAAACTGAAATTAATGTTCTTTCCATCGCTCAGTCTTCTGACAGCTTCTATCAAGCCCAATTTTTTTCTATTTACATTATCAGCCTAATCTAGCCAGCTGGTCTAAATTTTCTAATTTTTGTTAGTCATACTGTTATCCCCTTTCATAATCATGTCAAATGCAGTTCTTGTTTTGCACCTATTCATCCCGAGTCAGCATTTCCAGCTCTTCTCACTACACTTATCACTGCCTCAAAGCTTTCCAGCAAATAGGAGTATAATGCCATCCACAAATCTCAGGTGACTTGAGTATTCTCTGCTGATACTGCTATGCTTAGTTTCTCATTCAAGGTTTACGGAGACCTTTGTGCAGGAGAAAAGGGCGGTGGTGATATAATTGAAAAGGACCTTTTCACTTACTTTGTCAAATGTAAATTTTGACTCAACTGCACTGTAAATGTTTTTGAAGAGAGAAAGGCTACAATACTGTAAAGTGTACCTTTGGAAGTGAAAACGAAACTTTAGTAGTCGACATGCAAATCTTGCTTCAGGAATTGGAAATGCAGGTTAAATTTAGCTGGGCTGGAGACTCATGGATTAATGTGACAAGCTAAATTCTTCTGCTGGAGATCCAGCGGTGGGGGAGGGACAGCGGGGATTCTGAACTTCAAGTAGTGGGATTTCGTAACCTTTAGGGAAGGAGACTCTTGCCCATTCTAGAGACCATCCTGACTATAACAGTGAGGTGTGCGCTCGTGCAGCTGTCGTCAAAGACGGAGGGACAAGGCGAAAACACAGCTCAGAGACCAGCACTTCTGCAGTCTGAAGCCACATTTACCTGTGCGGTCCTTCCTCTCAGTTTTCTGTAAGAAAGCCTTCCCCACTCCGACAAGCATTTAGGCACCTCGCGTTCAGTGGGATGGTCCTGAGGGCCACCAATGTAAGGACAAAATCTGGACTTGACTGAGAAAAATAAGGGTGTTATCAAAATGTAACCGTCTTGCATATATGCTCTGCATACAGGTACAGAAACAGTGACGAGTTCAAGTAAATCTCAGTAAATTATGTTGTTAAACTACTTTGAAACAGTGCTGAATAAACTGGGACTGTGAACTGGCTTGAGAATAACCCTAGTGTTTGATGTTAATTAGCTCATTCTATATTATAATAATAAAAGACTGTAATAGGAAGAGTTCTGCCTCCGTGTTTAGGCTTTATGGCCTTTTGAATAGCAGCAGTGACAAGAGACTGACAAAGTGATTGAAGGAAACAGCAAACGCGGCCATACTATTATGCTGCTGATTTCTTTCTGCATCTATTCTTCAGTTAATAATGCATTTAAGACACAGATAGGAAGTTTCTTTCCTTAAAAGTGCTGCATCATTTCTTCTTCTTTAACTGAAATTCCAGCCAGAGTTAAGGAAATACCCTTATGAACCACTTCTTCTTTCTCTCCCTCGAACCAACTGGCTACACAAACAGTGACACACATTATTCATGGCCAGACTTGTACTAGTCCTTTCTTGTTTGCCCTGCTGTGTTCAGGTACCTGGGCTCTGGGGCGATGCTGTTTTGTAGAGGTGATAAAACTGATAGAAGTCCAGCCACTGCTGGTAGGTAACTAGGCTGGCAAACCAATGTTTCTGCACTTTAACTGTGTGATGAAAATCAGGCTAATCGGTTCTTGCTTTATTTTGCATGTGTGACAGAATCACGGTTTTATCTGCCATCTTCTTAAGGCAGACCAAAGAGGTTACTGTTTGCCTTCTTTCCATAACATGGCCTACTGATTATGCTGATAAATGCTAATTAACTCACTTGATAATTAAATAAATTTGTTAATACTAATAAACTCACTCACTAAATCTTAGTGTTAACATTCACAGCACACCACTTTGTTGTAGTACAAACACTGTGACATGTTTTCCTGCTGAAAGAGTTGTGGCAACATACTGAAGACTCTTTAAAATACTGTTACCATTATTAAATATTCTTACTTTCAACTAAAAAAAAATTTTGGGGGCAGAAATATTTCACACAGATTCATAGCTATGACAATCATTTTTCTAGGCAATCCTAACAACTTATTTTTAACTTGTACATTCTTTTCCACATTAGGACCATTACATTTGAAATACTTGTTCTGTACAACACAGCTTATAATTAATACTCTTAATAATGACTTACCAGTAGTAATCTTTAATTCCATATTCACACAGAACTCTCATTCAAACTAAGCAGGAATTTCTCTTGAATAATCTCAGTAAAATCAATCATCTTTTGTTAATTAACATGTTTTTATTTAGTGGATATTGGCTGAAAACTGTTGAGTACGTTGGGCTTACCCTAATATCACTCCTCCAGCTCCTGTTCTGTAGTGCCTACTAAGTACACAAATGTTTACTGTACCTGAATGGAAAGGGAAATGCTGTAATGTACGACTCTAACACTGAAGGACATGTACCTATTTCTGCTAGGCTGCCTTTCGATTCTACTTACGATGTTTTTACAGCAGTTCTTGTTCTAAAGGTTTTTAAAGGCTGATTTCAGAATTTAAGAGATTATGAAAGGAACTGAATTTTGATCTGTTATACAGTAGAAATTGTATTAGGATCTTCTCTTTTTTTTTTTTGGCTAATTGCGTTACTGCTGAACAGAACATGTTGTGAACTAAGATTAGTTTAAACACACATCAAAAGGCAAGACTGCTTGCTCAGTTCAGTACTGAAAGTACCAATTATGCTATTTTTGTGACGTTTCCAGTCAACTGCGGAGTACAGCAAAACAGAAGTGTTTGGAGCCTTGCATTCTGTAAGTGTTCTCTCAATGAATTCTCAGCTTCCTTTCTCCTCTTTAGCAGATATTTATCAGTTTTAGGCTGAAAAGTATCTTTTCAGACTCAAACATGCAAAACTATAGTTCAGAAAAAGCTCTTTGAACGAAATTACACGATTTTAAGTAAAAATTTATAGTCGTTATCATGTCTGGGAATATGAGGTGTTTTTTTCACTAACAGGTAGGGTCTTTATTTCATTCTTATTTGTACAAATAGTGACAAACATAAATTCTATGAAATGATTAAAGTATTTCAAGGACCACATAATTACTGCACTGTAAATCCACTGTTACTACTCTCAGAACATAAGTGGAAGTGTACTGCTGAAAGAATATACTGATTTGTAGCTGGTGTTCAAGTACTGAAAATGGTGTTTGCTAACCTCATGAACAGCATGCCAACAGCATCCTGAAGCATGAACATGGTCAGACTCATTGCCACTTACAGCCCTAAATTATATTTGAACACAAAATGGACCAGGTGGATTTAAAAAAATGCTCTTAACAACTGCTATGAAATATTTTTGTTACTTTTTTCTCATATAGCTGTTCTTGATGTGCCATTGCTGGTTTTGACGGAAATGTCACCTACTGCTGTCAGCTAACCCAATCTGCTCCCCTTGTATGGAAGCACACTCTGTGACCAAATCCTAAGCTGCCTCAGAATGATGTTGCTGCCTTGATTTCACAAAAATCGTGTTGTGAAGCTGAAACCTAAGTTGCCTACTTTGAAAGCTTCCCCCCTTGCCCTCTTTATCATTCTGAGACTGAGGAAAGCAATAGAAAGCACATTTCTCAAGCTGAAGCTGGTTTTGTCTGTGTCTTTGCAAAAGCTATAACCCTTCACAGACTTAAAATAACTTGTCCAACAGATTAGCCTCCCTGATGTGACTACCTCACCAAACCACCTTATGCCACCGGCTTTGTTTCCTCAGTTCTTGCAGTGCATGGGCTGGGGGGTGCATACCTCAGTACAGTTTGTTTTCAAAATGAGGGAGGACTGAAACACACAGAAAGAAGTTAGTAATAAGCAGTGCTGTCATCTGGTGGTGAAACTGTTACCACTTTTAACAAACTGATCGTGCTTTTCAACCAATGGGTTTCACTTTTTTGAGGAAGTTGATGTAGTCCCCTTGGCATACAGTCATGAATCTTTCATAGTAGAAATAGGCAAAACCAGTGGTTTTATCCAAAATCACTAAACCTTTTGAACTTACTCTATTTTTGAAGAAGAATAGCGCGCCAGAGGTAGGCTTATTGTGTTCAGGTTTTGTCTTTTTCTTCTTCAGCTTGTGCTGCCAAAACGTGAAAAAGTTATTGGAAAGCACATTACAAATGTTAGGTTTTGTGTGCAAACACTACTTGTCCAATGGAATGAAGAAGTAAGGACAGAAAGACATAACCTTCCCTTAGAAATATCAGTGTACTCAAATGCCAAAGTACTATTTTCTCCTTTTACAGTTTTACTATCAGTACTTTTTTTTCCCACATTATATTTGATGCCCATATCCTTACATACCAGGAAAATACACTTTTTAGATCTAGCTTCTAGGTTTGTTTTGCTGTCTAACTGAACAGGAGGGATATTACTGCCATCATTGCATCTCAAATGATACAACGTCTGCTCACCTGGGGAGCCAAAAATACGTGTAGCAAACAACGAGAAACTTGTTACTTCGTGCTCCCTCTTCATACTTTCTAAGGCTGACTTCTCTCTGAGTTCTCTTAACCTTTAAACTGAGATACAAGTGAGAAAATTGTAGTTGTCACGTGAAAACAATTAGAAATCAAAGAACAAACCAGAGCCTTTTGAAACCATTCAGGAATTTACTAAAGTGGCCATCACACCAGTGATCTTTCTTCTTTTGGTTCATTCATTTTGAAGCTCGGTCACCTGACTTCCTCATCTATACATGAAGGTAGTACACATACCTACTGGTTCTCTCCAGTGTTAGACCTATATGCCAAACTTTACCTATGGATAACAAAACAGAATATATGGATCTTCATAATAGAGTCATCTTTTGTCTTTTCTGAGTGCTTTCATCTGAAGCTAAGTAGTTAAAAATGCTGACATTAAAATATAAACTTTCATGTCTGCAAGCACTTTCATTGCTCCCGATCTCTGTACCAGCCTGTATTATATGAATCCTATATTTTGGAGTAGATTTCTTTTTGACGTACAATGTTTGTCAGAAAACCTCAAATCTCTGAACAAAATACGTGATTCTAGTTATGAACTTCCCACGCTGCTATAACCGTAATTTTTATGGATCTGTGCTGGTTGTTGCAGTTGACAAACACAGAACTTTTCATGCTGCTATTTTATTTATTCTACAAGGACCGATCAAACTGCACTGGTGGAAGTTCATTAGCAGATGATATTTAACTAAAGACCAGGTGATTGTACTTTCCATATTCAAAACTGATTTTCCTTGAATATATTTGTGATACCCTCTTCTCCATTTAATAGCATCTTATTAGCTGTCCTAATCTGAGTAACTTCTGAAGGTGCAGACAAGTAGTTAAGTAAATGTATCAGGACCTAGCTCTTTAAACATAGCTAGCCGTACAAAAAGCTTCTTTCCATTCTTCAAATGCAAGAGTCACATTCACTGTCCTTTAGTAACATTAACAATAAAGAGGAACTGGAACAGTAAAGATTTATTATATTCACAGATCTCATGAATCAATGAGAGCATGGACAGGGTCACTGTGCGGAGTCAGAGTAAGGATATTAGCTGGGGATTCATAATTTGATTGTGGCCCGTTGTTATGCTTGTGTGGCCTATTAACTGTCGTGGTTGGTTTTACTCACAGTTTAGATTTTCAGCTGAAATTCTAACTTAAATCAAAGGGATAGTTTTGTCAAAATACTTCCTGTAGTTTGCTTTGCTTAACTTTATAGGCTGTTTTTATAGTGCAATGTTAAAAACTTGAGTCTTTTCTGCCAGTGAAGACCACAAAGTCATCGAGACTCATCGTTATTTTAAAATGTGACAAGCTGGCCTTAAGACCTTAGGGATCCTTTCTTCAGAAGTCAAGCTGGTGATGGATAAGGAGCCATCAGAGCCGCGTGTATCTTAACTGCAGGAGTTCAGTTAAGAAGCCAAGAGTGTCTCGGGTACGCGGGCGCAAATGGCAGTGCTTGCTTTGATAACGTCTCTGTAGCTTCTCAGTGCAGGCAGTTGGCTTCCCCCAACTCATTTCTGATTGCGCAAGGAGGTTAGCACAGAGGAATACCTGAAAGGACTGAGCTCCATCAACGCTCGGTGAGCGCTGGAGAATACCACAGTGGGGAAATGCTACCAGAATCCCTGCGTCTGCCCAGGGATTTGACGGGAAAAGGCTATCTGTAGGGTCTAACCTCTAATAGCCACAGCCCCGAGAGCCCGGCTGCCCTTCTGTCCCCGAGAGAAACGCTCTGCTGCTGCCTGTGCCGTGCAGAGGACGTTTCCTTACCCAGCGCTGGTTTCTGCAAAGTCCCTTCTGCAGTGCTTTTGCTCCCGCATTCCTCTTGCTTTTCATAATGGTTGGCAGTGTGATGGAGAATTTCCGATTGCTCCCATCCTATCCCACGTTTATAATTATCAGCTATTTTTAGACACCGAGATACCAAAATACAGAAGCAGTAGTGATTGTTGAAGTCACGGCCTTTGTCAAAGAACTTCAGAATGTTTCCTCTTCAGTCTCTTCACCCTTGAAAGAACATTCACAAGTTTCTGATGAATATGATGTCAAAGGTTAAATAAGATGAAAAATAGTGCACTAGAGTCACATGAGAATTTTTTCTTAACTTGAAAGCTGCTGTAAGGCATCAACTAAACACGGCCGTGAGTTGCCAGACTGGATGTCTTTTGCTTTGTATTCTCTCTTCATGCATATTAATGGAGAAGGTCTCATCTAGTCAGATCAAAGTTCCAATAAGAAAAATATTCACATTTAAAAATTAATTACTGTGTTTAGCTTAAGTAATTAATTGACATAATCACACACGCTTTTATAAACTAAACATTAAAGTGAACAGCTACATTATTTGGTGATAGTTTTAAAGATAGAATAGAAGTGTATAATTGCTAAGTTAAATTGAAATTTCATTTTATTATGAAATAATTTCACAAATACCCTTTTCTCAAAAAGTTTAATAGAAAGAGCAGGACAAACAAACAACTGATGTTCATTTGTAATAGAAGTTAAAAAGGATTATTTCATCACTAAAAATGCTTTCTTTCCCCTAACCCTTAAAATCCATTTGAAAGTCCTCAGAAATAGAGCTAAAATAGTGTTGTGACTGTGTTTCTTATCTTAAAATGGAATTAGACTTTTTGGGTACTTACAGAACATGTTAATAATTAAAAAGTTCATAATTAGATGCTTATTTTCTGGTACAGTGACTGAAAAGAACATGAAGCTCCATAACTCAAACAGTTTCAGAGATGTGTTGTGTTCAGGACTAATGATAAATGACGTGATCCCGTCAGGGCGAGAAATTTTACTTCAAAATCTATTAAAAACACTGGAACAAATGAACATCCAACATAAATGGCAAACTGTAGTGAAGTCTACTGGGTTCTCTCCAGTATACTATGACCATATCTAAGCATATTATTTTGTAGCAGATTTAAACATTTATTAAATTCAGAGTGAATTTTCATCAAAGAAAAAGTTGCTATTATAATAGCCAGTTCCCAGATCCAAAAAATCCATAAAATTTGGACACAGAAAGGACTATTAGACCACTCATTCTAATTCCTCTAAAATCACAGGCTTTGTATTCCATTCAGTTATTATCCCAGTGCTCAGCTTTGAGTCCAAGAATGTGTTTGATAAAAGTATGGCTTGGATTTGGCTAATGCATCTCTTCCAGAAAGTCGTCGACCCTTAGTTTGAAGAAAAGAGCAGTTAGAGCATTTCCTTTTGAGTATTTCACTGTTTATTCACATAATTTCCAATATGAGCTTGCCTAACATCAGCCTGTGGCCAGTGGCTCTTGCCACGCTTTCTGTGCTAGCCGAAAGACCCTGCCACATTCAGCATCTCCCACAAATTTCACAGATTTCAATTTGACAGAAAGAACATAGCTGAGTTTCTTTAAACTTTCATCTCGGTCTTCAATTACTTCCATAGTTCTTTTCTGCATTTTTTTCAGTTTTTTAAACAGTGTTTTAAAAATGATTAGGGTAGAAATATTTTTAGGATTCCATTATTGATCTCTCATGAGCCATAAATAAAAACAGAGTAAAGCCAGGCTTCTGTTCACTACTTCCTTTATGCCATTTTCCCTTTCTTGGTATAGCATCATCTGGACACTCCTGCTTTGTTGGTTTGTTACGACCCCAAATTCTTTACACACTCGTTGTTTCCAGTGTTTTCTCCATTCAGTTTTCTCTGTTGTTGCATCCTGTATTTCTTCCTCCAGCATATGCAGATGTGTATTTGGCTGACTGAGAACACATTTTCTTTCAATGGGATCACTAGTCCAAAAAATATTTATTCTTTTTAGTTGGTTTTATTGTTCATTGGTCCCAAATCACTGATGGAAATGTTGAGTAGTACAAGACTGAAGAGCCTCTCTTTCTGATGCCAAGCCTTTGCTGATTACTTTCTTATGCATATTCGTTAACCAATTCTTAATCCAGTTAAAACACGCTTTATTGGTATTGTGTAGTGCTATATTTTTAATTAGAATATTGAATGATACTAAGTCAAAAGGCACACAAAAGTTGAAGTGTATTATACCTACATCGTTACCTTTGGCAACCTAACTTAAAATCTCATCAAAGAGCAGAAGTAGATTTGTTTGACAAGGCTTATTTTGCACAGAACTGTGTTGACTAACATTAATTATATTCCTATCTTTTAATAATTTATTAATTGAATATCTTTTCAGTATTCCTATTATTTCTCCCAGGACTGATGTTGGGCTAAGCAGCCTGGGAGTACAGGTATCACCTCCTTGCCCTTAGTGGAATACCAATACAAGATGTAGCCCTGCTACTTGCCGGAATACCGCTGACATTGTTCATGCCTCCTCTAGGTCCCCGAAATATGCCCTCTTTCTTATTTTTGGCATGCTAGGTATTCTTTTACTGATGGAAAAAAAAATCTCATCAGCAAATGTGGAAGTAAAATATTTTATGTAAATAATCTACTGAAGGCCTAGTTATGCCATTGTGCAATATATTAGAAATGAAAGTAAAATTAGTGTGAATGTGGGAAAAGACGTTACACAACTCTACCGCAGTTTTACAACATGATGATGTGTGCTCAAATTAGAAAGAGCGATTGAAGAAGTTTGAATATGCACCTGTAATTCTGAAAGGCTGTTATGTTCTTGTTCTCAGAACTGGCTTGTCAGTGAGATATAAAATAGAAATAGGTACAGTCAGTTACATGTGCTTTGGGATCTTGTCTGGATCACAAAATCCATCTCAAAGTGTTCATTTCTGTTCTAGCTTTGTTCTGGTGGAATTATAATATTTGAGTTTGGGCTGGATGCTTTTGGCTCTCTGCATGCTTGATGTTTGTGGTTCTGAATAGGCTTTAATTTCACCATGCTTAGGAAAGCCAGATAGTAGACAAAAGCAGTGCCTAGGAGGGAGTGGATAATCTATTTACTGTTGAACTTTCTGCTGTCCTTCACTCCTCAAATAATCTAAAATAATTAGCATTTAAAGTACATGGCCATAGCTGCTGCAAGAGAATACCTGGGAGGAGAACCAGCACTTCATCTGTGCAAATTTGTCACCGTGTTACACCCTGCACACACAATAGTCAAGAGAGCCTGTATAACTTTAGGAACACTTGGCAGGAAGGGTCGGGTCACTGACTATACCGAGAGCTAGAGCAGATGTGCCAGTAGGACAACGCTGAGTCCTGGGCTGTATCTGAGGCTTGTCTGGGTCAGGATCTGGATCATCAGGTGGTCACTGAGAGCCTATTTCTGCTAGGGATTCCCAGAAATCAGGCGTGTCAACAAGCAAGGTCATCCATTTCACAAAAAAATAGGAAGACAGAGAGACATTGAATAGAAAATGGTCTGCTGAGAGCTAGAAGATATGCTTTATCAAATCACACTGCTTAATTTGTATCAGAGATGAGAAGCCAGGTTCCACGGAGCTGCCAGCTTCTCGGACGTTCTACCCTGAAAACCGTCTCAGGGTCTTCCTTTCAAGCTGTTCTGCTTTAAACAAATTATTAAATATTCATTGACCCAGAGAAAGGAAAAAAAAAAGGTAACCCTATAGTCAGACTGTTGTGACAGTAAAGGATGTGTCAGCATCAACACCGCAAGTCCCTGCTCCAAAGAAGCTTTAAGACAACCTCACCTTAAAATTTCACATAGTCTCTGGCAAAATGGTCTCACAGATTATGGAAACACCTCAAAAGATGAGGAATTACAACATTAGTCTCCCAACACTGCTGGAGGATACCGTACCGGGATTATTGGGCAAAATAACGATACTTCTACTCTGAAAAATCTTTTTTTTTTTTTTTTTTCATTTTTTTTGTGGAAGGACCTTATCTGGTGAATTTAAGATATGCACATGATCAAGGTCTCTAAGCAGCTAAGCACATATCGGTCTGAGCTGTTTTATTTGTGGGATTACTGTTGTGAGGGACTGATCTTTCAGTTCTTTCACTTTTTGCATTTATTTCACTGAACCCCTAACTTGATACCATTTTTTCCCCAGACATAATAATAATTATCCAGAGTTTCAATATTTAGACTACCAGTTCGAATTTCCCTGGCTATTTCTAGATTTCTTTTGCTTCCTCAGGTGCTCGGGGCCTTGTCCAGTCAAGTTTTGAAAATCTCCAAGGATGGAGATTCCGTAACATCTCTGGGCAACCCATGCCAGTGCTTAGCTACCCTTTTTACACCACTAAAAAGAAGCTCAAAACCAAGTCAATGTTTAATGTCTGTAATTATGGTAGTAGTTATTTAAAATAGTTTATTTCATCTAAAATTTTCAGAAGACCTAAACTGAAACTTAGCTTAATACTACTGATACAAGATAACAGAAGTCATCCAGCACCCCAGTGGAGAGCAAACCAATCATACTTGGTATCTGACACTGGACTATCTGGTTTCATAAAACTAAGTTTTGAGTTTCTGCTCCTATTTCACATATGTTGCGTGGGCAGTTTTAACAGTCATTTCTAATTTTTGAGAGCTTGACTTGCAATCTTAGTATTCCTTTAGCATACAATGACTTTTTTTCCCCATTTATTATACACTAGCACTATGATTACAAAAATAAGATTCCAGCTCTGCTTTGTCTTTACATAGTGATTTGACTTTCAAAAGTGCTTTACTTCTTATTATTAGCATTCACTTCTAAAACTTATTTAGGTATATAGAGATGATCAGGGCTTGCAACTTCAGGTACTTTTTGAAAATGAGGGCATAGGTCCTTTTTTAACCTCAATGGTTCTGCTTTGTAATGACTGTGGCTGGCACAGAAAAGGGGTTGGAGAGTCTTGCAAAACCATAGCAACGGATCCCATCAACGAAGCTTTAAATTCTATTCCTGTTTGTGGAAGTTCAGGGCAGTACCGACAGGATATAAGCACTGAAAGAATATCACACAAAATAAGCACTCCTGATAAACTCGATCTTTTACTTAGTCAGCAGTTAGCTGACTGTCTTTCACACATCCTCCCCTTGCCTGGTGGGATGGCCCTGAGGTGGTTCACTAGGAAATCAGGCTGCACAGAGGTTTTGGTCTACCACTAGCAATCTGAAGTCCAGAGAAAGCAAAAAGCAAGCCACTGACTTTTCAGCAAACGTCTTGTGGCAGAACCCACTTCCTTATTGAAATCCTGTATTAAAAACAAATTTTAAAACAAGGTAGTATAGACTTCAGACACTGCAAATTTCTTATGTTTCCCATTCAATTTGAAGATATGTGATATTCTGAATTTCATGCTTCAGGTAGACCTGGAGAATTTCTAAGACAACAATTCATCGCTCATTACAGAGCGATCACCAGCTTCATTTAAGAGAAAAAAGTAGTTGGGGTGAAATGTAGTAGATGCATTTGTAGCCTATGCAGTGATCCCACTCCCGTTTATGCCATGTGAAGAAACTGTCCTTTCAAAGCTGTTGGTTGCAGTGCTCTGCGCTGCTGGAAAGAGCTCTTTGTCAGTTTAGGCACCGCAAGGGTCTGGGTAGTGGTCACTTTGCGTGGGTTCATGCAATGAGCCGAGAGTCCAGCACAAGCACAAAGCGTCCGTGGGTGCTTCCGAAACAGCAGCAGAAAACAAGGGTGCGCAGCAAATCCCTGCTCTGGCTGTACAACAGGACTTATTTTCTTTTGCTCAGCACATTGTATTTCGCCCAAGATTGATACTCTGGTTAAACTGGCATGCAGTAGATTTCATGTTTGGATTCTAATTTAAGAAACTGCTTGATTGTCTAACTTTCAATATGAGCTTAAGCCTTACTGAAGCTGAAGGAACAAACAGATGCACAAGTATCTGAATGATTTGGGACGGTTTTACATGTATCCTTACACGTGATAAATCAGAGCTTAAATTAACAGTACATTATACACTTTCTAAAACTAACACAAAGATCTCAGTTAAGACAAGTAGTGTCATGATTTAAGTAAATCCCAAATACACATGTAGTTTTTAAAAGCTTACATGGGATGCATACCTTCCTAACTTAAAACGGGAAAATATAAACACTGTGTTTAAGATTCTTATATCAATATTTTAATGGTATATTATTTAATAAGTTTAAGGCTTACATCAAAATAATTAATATTATATTCATTACTGGATGTCTTAATCTTTTTTTTTATGACTAGAAAATTAGTTTAAAGAAACATAATTAAAATAATTCTTGACATGCCACCATAACATGATTAAAAATAAAGTAGGTACTGCAATATTGTACAAAAATACAGCTAATTTAAATGCAACCCCCTTTTATGGGCTATTTATCTCTGCTTATGTATGTTAGGGGAATAAAAAAGAAGTTTGTTTAAATGACTGAGGTTTTTTTTTTAGAGAAAAAAGGGCTACAAAGCAAGTCTTGCTATTATTTAACAAATATTAATCATGCTTACACAGAGGCCACTTGAGAGAAATTTATTACAAGAAATTTGTGACCAGTCATGCCATAGGAAGAAGAGAGAGCCACAGGGCTGAAATGACAGTAAGGTTTGTGTATGCAGTGCTCCTCTGGTAGTTAAATTGCAGGAATGTGACATTGATCTGAAATGGGAGCTGTTTGAAGTAGCAACTGTCAATCTCTGTAATCAAAGGATGGCGCAAAGTCTCACTCAATTAGCCATTTTGGCATGACCACTCAGTTTATAAAGTCCTACCAACTCAAAAAGTGTTCTGTCCTCAAGAGGCACTTCAAGAAGACTGTGCGGTTTGAGGGTAGTGAACAGTCATCCAGGACGATAGCTTGGACTCTTCATTTTGTTGTTTGGTTTTTTTTTTTTTTTTGCAAAAGTACAGCAATGCCTCATTTAACTGACTGTACTTGTTACAAGGTGAGCCAAATGCGGATTTGGGTATGAGTGAATGTCTGCTGCTGTTGATACTACTTGAAGTTGGTTGGATTATGTTTTTCTTTATACATTTATTTACTCTTTCAAGTATGAAAGAGTAAATACACTGATATTAATTTCAGAGTACATATATGCCTGTAGATTTGATTGTAATGACCATCAATTTCAACAGAGATCATTCTTAAACGAGAAAAGAAAAATGTGTAGCATAGTTCTGGTCTTTTCTCAGGAACATGTTTATCTTTTCTAATTTTTTCATAACTTTTCTGTGATAATGATTCAGAAGGTTTATTCAGCTGTGTTAGGTGAAAATAGTACACAAATAAGAAGTGTGTAAGGGTGCAACACTGAAAAAAAAAAAAAGGTTAATACTAATTCTATCCAAGTGTTATTAAAGCTGAATCTATTGTTGTAAAGTTTTGTAAGTGAACATATGGGCAAATACTGGTACCGGTAACTTGAAACTTTAGCAATTATTTCCATTCCTCCCCAGGTACAAACACACTTGGAAAATCAGTCTAGATACCACATACAGCAAAGCCAGAGGCACCAGGTGAAGCAGTACCTGACCCTCGATACCAAGCTGTCCAGCCAGACGCTCTCCCTGTCGCACTCCCACACAATCCAGCCCGTGGGAGCGCCCTCCATTTTAAGGAACGGACACATGCCTCCCGTCAGCGACGTTGGCACGCCAGAAAGCCCTGTCACCAAGCTGCTGGCCCTCGGAGGCGAACACGAAAATGCGGTAGGGCAGGGCTGGGGAAAGGAATGGGGAAACGGGCTTTGCGTACTTCTACAAAAACAGTACATGACCCACCTCGTACTCGTGGTGGGCAAGAGATAACTTTCCTTACTTTCATGGGGTCTTCAGCTGCAGCACTTAATCCCTGAATCCTTTTGGATTATGTGGGTGATTCCTTGAATGCCTGTGAATAGCTTATTGCATGATCAGACTTCTGAATTACTGCCAGTTGAATTGTACTGTTGCATCTTTTTATCTATGCGTCATATATTGCTGTACGTTTTTTGAATATGTACTTTGCAATGCAAAACTTTTTTTTTTTCAGATGAGAGTTATTTCTGTCTAAAAGTATTATCCTAGCTGCATAACAAAGTTAAATACTGATTACCTTAAAGATGTAACTGAAAGGATTGCTCATTCATTTTTCAGTTAGCTGATATATTTATGTATGGGTTATCTTGGGTAAATTGGCATAGATATGCTAACTTTAGTGCCACCATGGATTTTAATAGAGGTACAGCTATTATACAGTGTCAGATTCTCAGCCAGTGTGAGATGTGGATCATTATGGCCTTTAATACTTCAACAGATTTCAAAAGAGACTGCTTATTAGGTAAAAGGAATTTCTACAGAAATGAGAAATAGAGATGTTGTATCATATCTTGGGCTTTAACAGAACAGAAGAATCTTACAAATACACTGTGACCCATTTGAGCATTTGGATGTTATGCAGCTAAGCTCGAGGAAACTGAAAAAAATAAACCCAACACATCCTGGAGAGCTCAGCTGGGGTCCTTCCATTCCTTCTGCATTGACAACTGACATTTTACGTCAGGCTTATGGACTTCTGGAGCAGCTAGCCTGCAAAGATTATTTTAGATGGCGTTTGTGGAGGCCTCTGTGGTCACCTTGTGCTGGTGAGAGCAGCGTGCTGGAACCATTCTCAGGCACTTTGAGTACCTGACCAGGAATAACTGGTGCCTGCCCTTGTACCACTCTCTGTCCGGGAGAGCAAGACAGCTGCTTGTAACCACTCTCCTGAACTGTGCCTGGTGGTGACTGGGAGAGTGACAGTTGGTGCTGGCCAAAATCCTTGCAGGCATCTTTCCAATGATTTGAATAATCCCTTCCCAGGGCCTCAGGGAGATGACTGGCACAGCGTAATTTCCTGGTGCGGATGTGCCCTGTGCTTCAGTGTAGGCTATAGTTATATTTAGAGCAAATAATTTAGAGCCAACACACAGGTTGGTGCAGTGAACTGTAGTCCTTCATATTGTCTAGTTGCTGGCGTTTCTTGGCATCCCTTTGGCCCTGACAGCGCTTTCCTAGATAAGTCTGGGCACACCTCCTGGGACAGCACATGTTGGTTTTTAGAGAAGGAGAGGAGTGCGTGTATGAGCTGTGCTGGGCCACGTGGCCTGAAAGCCTGTGTTAAAAGGTCCCTGGCCAGTGTGATAGTGTCCTTCCCTGCATAGGATCCTCCACGTTTCCTTCAGCTACAGCTCTTCAGGCAGCTCCCAAGAGCCGCTTGAAAGGCCTCAGAGCAGGAGTCAACTGCTCCTGCGGACGGCAGAGTTAACAGTGACAGGTTCATCATGGGATCTTTCCCAATTTATTTTGTGAACAGAACCAGACCAAAATTATCGTTGAAAACTCATGCTGTACCTTGTCCAAACCTATGTCGATACGTCTGCAAAGTATTCACTGTTTCGTCCCAAGTAATTAATTAGTTACTCCATCTGCTTCAGTAGTTTTTGATTCAGATGAGGAGCAGAAGGCTGTCTGGAGAAGTAACCAGTGTACCGCCAAACACAACCCAAACCTTTGCCTGCTGAATCTTGAGAGCAGTGTGTAACACCAAATCTTGAGTCACTCACGCTCTTGCAGAACCACAGG
The DNA here is from genome assembly GCA_027564655.1 of Leptodon cayanensis. Classification (NCBI taxonomy): domain Eukaryota; kingdom Metazoa; phylum Chordata; class Aves; order Accipitriformes; family Accipitridae; genus Leptodon; species Leptodon cayanensis. The sequence goes on from JANXJC010000005.1 coordinate 28,126,656, forward strand.
TTCCTTTCAGCCTTCCCGCACCAATGCAACCACACGCTGTGGATATGACACATTTGATGAAGGTGACAGATCACAGTTACAACTTAGCAATGCACTCCTGTCATCTGATCTTGGTGTTGCAATAAGGGGTTAAAAAAGGGGAATGGGCTGGTGTTTGGGAGGAAAGAAGTAACTTGCTAAACCACAAAAACTGTTTTCACAAGAAGTAAAAAATGTGAATATTGTGTAAAAATGCTTGAAGTGTTTGAATTTTAAAAGATAAACTTGTGAAATTCAGTTTTATCGCTGTAATATTCAAGATTAATTCCTCTGTATTTTCGGAATAACAGTTTCCATTATTATTTGTAATGATTGGTCTTAAAATATTATTTTATCAGATGGAAGAGGTGATTGAAGACATAATCAATATGGAATCAAGTTTTAATGATGAAGGGATAGGTTGTTCTGAAACTCCTCTACTAATGCAAAGAACTGTAAGTATTTTGTGGAATTTTGTCTTGCTGTTTATAAGAGAGAATTTCACTGAGTGATTCAAGCACACATCACACTTCAGAGGCTTAAGCAGTACTATCAGTGGACTATTCTCCTTTCTTTTCAGTTGTTCGTCTTTTTGCCAAGAAATATTACAGGAAAGGGTTCCACTGTGGTGGGACACAGCTGTTTTAAGCAGTCTGAATAGCATTTGGGGTTCTAGCCCAGCACCAGGTCTGGCACATAACCCATTCGAGGTACTAAGTACCATGCAGGACTATGGATAGGAGGAGGCTCTAGACCCTAGAAAGCCGTTTGAAGTCTTGCTTAAAGATCCTTCTACCTCATCCAAAAAGTCAAAGCTTCCCCGTGTAATGTTTTCCACGGTACAGTAGTTTCTCCAGTGACTTATGCTGAAGCAAGGGTGGGCTCTATTTCTTGACTTTCATAAAGGCAAGTTGCACTTAGTTAAATAATTTCAAGGGCAAAGATGAGAAATGTAACTTTTTAGATGAAATGTTTTATAGGATTAAATGTAACAAACTTATAATTTTGTAATATCTTTTTGTAAAGAAATGACAGAGGATTGACAAAGGCTGCTTACATTTCCATATATGTTACACATTGGAATAGGAAGGACGGACCTTTTCTGGACACAACAATGCACAGAGCATTACTATTTGTGAAAATAATGCCTATCAATAACTGTAATGCAACACACTTCATAGAAGGGAAGTTCTTTGTCCTCTCAACCCTAATTTATCTTGGGAACCGTTTTCCACAGATTTTGTCCTCAGGGCCTTAAGATGGGTACTGATAAAGGGAAACTTCACTCTGGTGAAGGCAGAAGGATTTTCACAGGCTTCGACAGTCTACAAAGTTCATTTCAGAATACAGAGTCAGCTGCTTGCTCTTAATCGCCGGCTAGAGGAGCATCTTTTTCTGACTACAGAACATCGCTGGCTACAAAAATACCTTAGAAGATAAGATCTCTATGCCTCTGTGTTGCTCACTACACAGTCCAGAATTAAAGGCAATTAATTGTTCCGTGAATACCTGGCATTTGCATGCCAGCTACAGAACTAATACAGTCAGACTGATTTATACATATCTCAGTACAGAACATAGCAAAGAAATGCTCCCTGGGGAGTGAATTAATATTTTGGCCTAAATTAACATGAGGCAGGGGAGGATCCTTTCAGGTGTGGTACCGTGGGATGGTGATGAGAGGCATGAATTCTGGGTTTTGGATTAGATTCATACTCCCTCAGCACCTTTTAAAATTGGATGATGTTAATCTTTGCTAATTCCAGCCTCATTAGCCTTTATCTTCTGCCATGAAGGACATAACTCTCTAAAATGTATTGAATACCCCACTCTTGACGAGCAAGGAAATATGCAACAACCGTTAGGCCTAGCTGGTATCTTATTTGCAAATGTTTGAGACTCTTGCAATGCCTGTGGGCCAGATAATGGTGTTTATATGTTTTTGTGCTGAGGAGGTCACCAGGCTGGTAGGTAAGCCAGGGAATAGCATGTGTTTCCAAATCTCTGTGCAATACTATGGCAAAATAAAGCCTTCCTTCAACAAGGCATGCGAACTGCGTCAGTGTGGAAGCAATCAAGCAGCGCCTCTGCCTCTTCCGTCTTCTCTTTTGGCAATGTGTACTCCAAAAATATATGAAAGAAATGGGCATATAGAGGTGATTTCAGGCATTTAGCTCCTGACTCACCATTTTATGGCATCTTTCAGGCAACATCCTAAATCTGCCTGCAAAATTTTGGTCATAAGCTGTGCAACAGAGAAAGAGAGAGAGGCAGGCAGAAAATAAGTTTTTTAGATCCGATTTTTCATTATCATATTAAAAGTAATGACATTTTCTTTAACTGAGTTTAAAATATATATATTATAACAGTGTTGGACTAGGAGACATGATCAGGAATGAGAGAACATCTAATTCCCCTGAGAAGAGGAACTGGGTTTGTGCTCTACTTAAACAAAGATTCATATTACCTCTTATGTACTTCTGCACAAAGCACCTGGCTATGGTGGCTGCCATCAACATAAAGTAAGTGAGATCACAAATGGGACTGAGTTGTCCATGTGCCTGGCTGATTTGGAGTTCGCTACCTCTTTACACGTCTCCAGTGTAATGCTTAAGTATTTCTAGAATTTCGTCTTAGATTTTTTTCCCTCCTTGGCATTGTCTTGAATTTTCCCAAACTGTGCAGAGTAGTCTCTCTAAAATTGTGAAAAAAATCTGACTCTCTTGGTTTTCAGAATGTGGTGTGAGGCTAGGGTGTTTTTTCAGCAAAATCTTTTCTTGAACAAGCCAAATTCATGAAGCCATTTTCTTTTCTCATTTTTCTCAATAGAAAGTGGCTGAGATTAGGGACTTTGCAGTGCTACCTGTTGTGTGTTGCAATGAATTAATGTTTGCTTTAGTTAGATGCAACCATGTACCATTTTAATGGCACATTAAATGAGGACATTGAATTCTGTGAGACCACTCATGTGAATAATTGCTCAGAGGCTCATTGTCTGACCCTGAATTAATGAATTACAGTCATGTATTAGTAGAATCAGAGAAGTGAAAACAAGAACATTCCTCCATCTCTCATTAAAATAATTACAGCTTCTGAAGAGTGGATTGTCTGGCTTTTATTTTGTTTGGACCCAAATTCATAATTCATAGAACTCTCTGGGTTTGGGTGGTAACTTAAAGAATTGCTCGAAGTAGGGAATTCTCTGGCGGTGTTTCTACTGCTCTTAAGAGTACCCTAATGGTAGAAACCTACTTTTTATAATAATTTTTTTAGAAGTTCAGTTAAAATATAAGACTAGGTCCTCCCTATATATGGAAGAGGTCTTGATTTTTCTGAATGTATTTGTAAACTCAGTCATGTTTGTCCAGAAAACATAGCTGAAATCAAATCATAACTATTCTTATGAACTATCATTTGATGAAAACTGTTTATTCACAATAGAGAAGGTAAGATTTAATTAAAAAAAACCTTGAGGATGCCACCAATTTAAAGTCATTTTTCCTTTTCATAATAATTTAGTTTTATGAAACTGTTTACTAAGACAGCAATGTATTCATCTATATTGTAAGAAATTAACTTCTTCTCTAAGTATCATACTAGGAGCAACAGGTTTCTTCCTGACCTTATAGGAATCATTACAAAAATGAAACAAAGAATATATGAGTGAGTTTTAGAAGCGAACTAATGTTACGTATGTCAGATATTGTGACAGACATTTGAAAAGTAAACATTTTTCATTTTTATTAAACTTTCATTCTTATTCAAAATCCTCACAGGCTATTCAACATTCTGTAATGAATTTAAAGTTTATTAACTTCCAAATGCTCATAACATAGGAAATGTAGATGTGCAGGTCTGTTAATGTAAAGCATGTATGACACCATCATTAAAAGTTTAGGGCAAGTTCTAAAAAGCAGTGGTCTACATTCCTTTTAATATCTGAAAAAAGGAAGTTTAAGAACCATGCTGTATTAAGGCAGATGTGGAGAGCATTAGTCACAGTGAAGAGAGCCAGAAAAGAGCAGAGTTAAAAAATAGGATCTCTGTGCTTTTCAGGGTGTGATTTGACAGTGTGTGACCTAGCAAACCTCTACTTGTTACTAAATGTTGTTTTGTTTTGCTGATATATGTATACAGCCCTAGGACTCACCAGAAAACCTAGTAATTTAGCAAGTACAACAGTGATCTCTATGAAAACTTTTGGCATTTTACCAGCACCTTCATTCAGAAATAACTGCTGTAGGCCAGATAATCACAATACAGCTACTGGGATAATGTCCTCTACTTGACATGCAGTCCACTAAAACTTATGTCAAGAGCATTAGGAGATTGACTGGCTTGGAATGAGAATAAAATGAGAGGGTATTAAAGTTCTGCAAAGGCGCAAGCTTCTCTTGCACCGTGCTGGGTGGCACCGGCCAGAAAATAATTTAATTTTGTGAACATTTCCAAGGATTCTAAGTTGTCTTTTGTTCTGGTGCACAAGAAAACAAGAGCTTTCAGAATTATTCTTGAAGAAGCCTGGGGAGAGTGGCTCTGTAATGATTAGATGGCTGGTGGTGAAAGCTAAGGAGCAGTGCAGAGTAGTGCTTGGGACCAGAGCACTACCATAAAACTGGTCTTCAAAAAATCACCAGCGGTGGCCCAGCTGGTGATATGTTGAATCAGCTGGGCTGACTCTTTCTGGAGTAGTAGATATTGAACGACTAAACAAAATGGAGCAGTTCCTTTCGGATTGCTTGGGAGAAAATTGAAAGCTTCTCCATGGAAAATATTTTCATTGAGTTTTTACCATGTCCAGTACTAAATAGAGCCAAGAAAAAAATGTTTCTATGTTGATTTATTCATAATATTTAAGAAATGTTTTCTTTAATTATCCCCTTGAATGAGCTTGCCAACAGGAATGTTTCCTAAAAGCAATGGCTTCTGACCAATAGAAAGCACAGATTTTATTATTATATATGGATAAATGCACCATAAATGTGATCTAAAGAATTATTCTCACTCAGGGAATAGAATAGCCTTGGTAGCCCTAGACAAAGCTGCAGCAAATATCTGTTAAAGCAAGTTATTTTTTTTTTAAAAATCTCCAAAATAGTTTCCGAAATGGTTCTCTCCTTTCAAGGAAAGAAACACTTAAAGATTTGAAACAGCATTAATTCCTCCAACAGCTCCAGCTCTAACTGTGTACTGAAATCATTACGGTGTCACTGGTGCTTTGAAGTCCACATCACCTCAGAGATTTAGAGCTGTCACAAGCAATGGATCTGTTGTCGGGAACTTTGTCTATCTGTGAAGCTAAGCAAATTTCTTCCGTCCTTTGAATCTGACTTGATGTAGGTGGCATTTATATGCCGGGAAAAGAAGAATTAAGTCATTAACTGAGAGGGGAAGCACAAGCAGGTGGTTTTGCTAGCCGTTGGATGGCAGGGCTGAGCCGGGGGCCAGCCGGGCGTGGGGAGGGCGGCAGAGCGGGGCGCAGGGTGCTGTGCCAAGGTGTTGCCTTGGAATGGGTCACCTCTTGAGGGATCCTGCGAGGCTTCGTTGCTTCGCTTGGATGACTTCATTTCATACGCTCATAGCACGCTATTTCATTAAGATTGGGAGCTATGGTCTGCTTAAAGTCCACTTTGGAGTCAAGTCAGTTGGGATCGCTCCACTTCTATTCACTCTTGCAGGGGAACAGCTTACGGAGAAAATCCTCAGTTGCCCTGTGGCTCACTTGTATTTGTTGAGCTCCTCTGGCACTTGAAAAAAACTTGTGTTGTACAGGCGTGGAGTAGAGGTTAGATCAGGACAGAGCAGGATAGATGTTTTCCTTCTCTAATTTTTATGATTCTGTTAACTACAGCTTGTATAAAGTTCTGATTACATCTGTTAACTCTGCATTTGATTTTATGGCGACACTATTTATTGATAAAAGCACAGGGCACTCTGCGAAATCTCACTGCTAGTACAAGGTCTTTGAGGTCACGGTTTCTCATCATGGCATTAATAATTTGTATTTGTATTAATTATTTGTCAAATACTGATGGTTACCATCTGGATGGATTACAAAAACCTCTGTCTGTCCCATTCCCAGAAACCATACAGAAAAAAGATATTCAAGTAGGTATCCTCCAAAGTCTTTTATTCAATAATTGCCGTGATTATTCAGTCATGAAGTAAAACCAGGTTTCCATTAGAGGTGCATATAGCGTTGCTGATCTAGGCAGCCCCCTGCTGCATAATCATGAGTATTTTTTATTTAGTGAATACCAATGTCATTTGGCAACCTTTATAAGTGTGTAAAATCTGCTGAAGTTCAAAACTATTTTAGAGAAAGGGCCAGAGTAAACATTAACAACCTCATTTGCTTAGGTTGGGTAACTTGAAAAGGCTGCATAACATCAATGAAAATGCTTTGTCAATCACATTCTACACTAGATTAGTCTTAAAGTCCAAGGAAGAATCAAAGTTCACCTAAGTATATAAACTCCTGTATAGCACTCCCTGGTATCGTTTCCAAGTTTAACGAAAAAGAAAAATGAAGGAGAAGGAACAGTCGGTAGCTATTGAGGAAATAATAGACTCCTCAAAAATAAAACTGGTGAGCAAATATTTTCTTTGTCTTTCTGCAATAGTATAAAGGTGCTAGATAGGAAATTGTGTCTTTCAATTGCAGAGAGCTAACAATAAAATGCACAAACTGAGAACTCCTCAGGTCTGTTTTCTGCAGCTGGAGGAGTCTTTTGCTATCACTGCCTCTGCTGTTTTGAATGTCATACAGATGCCAGACGAAGGTTTGTTTTCAGTATTTCACACAATATAGTAGTTTGAGACTGAAATGGGCAGTGTACAGCTTTCCTGCCTGCTGTAAGTACTGCAAATAGATTGGGTATGAGTGTTTGCTATTTACCTCATGCTGTAGAAAAGGTCTTCATAGCATAGAACATACAATACTTTGGGTCAGGAGAAGAACTGTGGTCTGCTTTCACGTAGCTGCAGCACTCAAAAGCTGTGCAAAATGCCCAAATAGCTCAGCTCTGTCTCTAACATACTAACAGCACAGTGTCTAATAACCCTTCTCTGTTTTGGGGGTAGACCTCTCTGGCTAAAGGGAGCCAGAGGACTCAAGCTTCATGCAACTGGAGTAAATTTTTTCATAACTATGAAATGAAGGAAAAGTTCCTTTTTTCCTCTTTGGTTTTCTCTTTCAGAAAGGTAAATAGACATATATGGAACTATTACTCTAAAACATACGGTTGTTTGTATGTAAGCACCTCTTACAAACGCGGTCTTCATCTCCGAGCTTAACACATGTTGAACAGAGGTAAGAGTAAAGGATATGTAAAACAAGTTTCTAGTTCTCCTGATATGTACTCCTCACTAATTCTAAGCTCCTGTGCAGCAGGATCTGCAAAAAAATTCCTGCTGTTTGGGGCCACCAGGCTGATTCTGTCTTATCCCAAAGCCCTGGTGCACAGCCTCTGCTGCAAGTCTCTTGCTGTCTGCATGCAGCGATGCAAGACCTGAGGTCCTCAGTAACGACAGATAATAGAGAAGGCTACATCAGGCTCCTTGGGGTCTGTAGCTTATAGGTTATGGTGGCTTCCGGAGCTAAACTTTAGGAATTTCTGTCAATGGCATTTGCACAGGTTGAATAAAAGACTTGTGAGGTCAGAGGCAGCAACAGTGGCCACTTACTTTGTTGTCCAGGCATAGTCAATCTTCTTACTGCACGATAAAACTAACTTGTGGAAAACACAAGGATTCCTTGAAGGCTGTTTTAAGAAATAAACCCCTAAAAGATACAACTGTTTTTCTTAGCATCTCCTTCTCCATCAGCCAAGGCCTTCTATGACCTTTACCACATGTGTACAGTGGTTTATGAAGTAGTTAACTGTGCATTTATATTTACACTAGAAATAAACACTTGTGAATATGTCAGAAATCAACTGCTACAGAAAGGAATTCCAACCAAAATGAAACCCTGCCTAGTACATGTTAATCCATCTGAACACACTAGATCGCAGAAATCAGTAAATACCTTATTGTAATGTATTCAGATACTTAGGTGATATGTGAAATGTAAGAGGACATAATATAAAGCATATAATACATATATAAAATATATCATATAAATACTGGTGATAGACATGTTAGCACCTATATTTAAAATCAAAGGCCCAATATTCTAATCCTTCCAAAAAAATCTGGTTTTCACTTGTCCCTCAGCCTCAATGTTTCACTTTTCTTGTGTTTTTGTGCCAACATTTGTTCATTGTTTTTAGAGGAAGAATTTGAATGATTTGGTATATGCATTTGCTTATGGTAGCCAGAGAAAAAGAAGTTGGATGGAACCATGATTTAGTGCATTAGCTGGTGTTGCTACTGAAATAATCTTAGTAAAACAGCTATCAGAGCTGTCATTTAATTGTCACCTTTGGGTTTCAGACCCTGGATGTTAGTGGGGCAGTACTGCTGTGATGTTTGATTTCCAGCTGCAGGTTGGGTGATGACAGTATCACAACATCACTTCGCTTTTGGTCCGTGTCTGTTGTGTTAGTGTTCCAACGAGAAAAGCCAAGAACAGCTAAAAACATATAATTGAGATGACAGTTGAAAGAACAGAACCCTCCTGCAAAAGGCTGATTCTCCAGAAAATTCTTTTGCTTGGTCATATTTGATCAGACATTTATCTAGACAATGAACTTCTATGTATATGATCAGGGCAGGAATGTACTGTAACTGGGAATATGAACAGAGTTCATTTTTCTCTGATGAATAATGAACCAGCTTGATGATCATTATTTGAAGATAAAAAATGAACCAGTTTTCATGCATAATATATAATATGTAATATAATATATCTGAACATTAAGTCCTGGTTGAGGAGTGTGTAATTATGAACCATGTTAAAGATAAATATAGAAGGAGATACAATTTGTTCAAAGGAAAACAAGTCTGACAAGGGAAGCATTTGCTTTTGTGCTGTTCTCTTTAGATAATAAAAAGAGGAACTGGAACATTTGGGTATTAGTTATTACTAAAGACCATCTATTTTCAAATACAAGTATTTTGTATTGCAATTACAGAAGGACCTAAAAGTCTAAAACCGATATACTACAACTTTTTTGACAGTCGACAGTGTAAGCACATCCCTACAAAGAAAAAAGATAATACAGCTTATGTTGTTCAACTTTCTTCAAGCAACACAGCAGTTACAAAAGAAACCCAGAGGTTGAACCCCTGTCTTCTGGGTACAGAACTTGGATTGACCCACAATATTATGCACCCTGTCTGCAATACCTTTGGGTTAGATGAAAAGTCACAATTTACTAAAACACACATTGAAGATACAACAATTACCCCAGTTTTTCCCTTGTCAAAAACTGGAAGCACCCGGTATATCAGATATTGCTATTTAGAAAATGGATTTGCAATGACTGGGTTATTATACACTTATTGATCAACTCACTATTTGGCCAAATGCAGTGCATACTTTGAAGTTAATCTGCAAACTTCAAAGATTGAAAAAAGTTTTGTTTACCATCATGAATAAATAGGAAAGGAATGACAAGGAATTAAGTATGTGGTTTTTATGTTTTGTACCCCGGTAACAAAAATACTGAACAAACTTTTACCTGATGTGTAAAATGAACTGTGGACACAGTTCCAAATTTAGATTTCTTCATTTGGAGTGCATATATGGGATAATAGTACAAAAACTTTGTAAAATCCCTGCTTTGATTTTTTTAATTAAAATGAATAAGCAGAGCCCACATTGAAATGGATGGGTGCTAACATGTTTTTTGGCTAAGAAGGAGAAGTAGCCTCATTTTACAAAACTGTTCTTTGAAGTGATGCTATCAATTAGGTTTATGAGACCATGATTTAAGTGTGATATATTTAGGGGTGGAAAAGGATAAAGTATTGTACTAATATTTCACACGTGAACACTTCATTCTAGATGCAGTCTGTGCAAGTACTAATTTTTACCAAGCACCAAAAGAGATTTTTTCTTGCAGATATAGTACTCAACCTTTCAGGTTAGGCAGCGACAGTTTCCCCTTGTGACCAGTAAAGCAGCACGTGTTAGGCTCCCCTGTTTGCCCAGTCCCTAGGTGCAGTACAGGCAATCTGACCACGTGTGATAGGGCCAATGATCCTCAGAGCCATCTGTACTGCACAGCTGCTCTGACATACTTCTGATACTGCAGGAGATATAGGCATAGAATCATAGAATGATAGAATCATTCAGGTTGGAAAAGACCTTCAAGAACATCGGGTCCAACCATCATCCATGCCCACTAGACCATGGTACAGAGTACCTCGTCTATGCGCTTTTTGAATACCTCCAGGGAT